>LR812535.1:38906483-39276483 GCA_903798195.1 Danio kyathit
AAAATGAAAAGGCACAGTTCACAAGAACAGAAAGTCATTTACATAATCCAGCCAAAAAATAATTAAGAAATAAGACTTTGGGCAATGAAAAAAAAAAAAAAATATATAAATATAAAATAAAACTATAAATAAAATATACTCCATCTAATTGAGAGGTTTATTTTAAAGGCAATTAAACAAAAGGAACTGGGTGCTAACTAGACCTTGGCGGTGACAGTTTTTGCATTGATCTTGCAGTAAAACTAAGCTCTGTTATGGATTTGCATAGTTTTAAATCGTGTTGATTACTGTCTGGATTACACGGTTCATCTCAGATTGAGAAATGATTGTAAAATGTCTAGAGTTCAGTAGATTTGTGATTTTAACCTGACTAATACCTCATAGATAATATCATTAACTCATGCTTTAGATCTTTCAAAACAACTTTTAACATCCATGAATAAATTCTAGTAAATCAGTCCTATATGCAGCAGGTCAGGGGTTTCGCATGTATGCCTGATTTTTTTTCAAATATCCGTTTTGAGATTCAGCTAAAGTAACTTGGTCTCTGAAGTTGCACTTTTATGCGTATTTTGGATTACATCTCAGGTTGGTCCTGATGGACTGGTGTGTTCTCCAGTTCCTGATGACCATCCTGCAGCTTCTGCTCTTCTAGAGGCTGCTGTCGGTCTTGCTGTTTTTCAGCTTTCTCTGATGTTTGCTTTTGTTCTTCATCAGGGTTTTGTGTCTCGTTCTTATGTTCAGACTCTTGGTTAACATCTGCATCTTTCTGGTGATTTTCAGAATCTCCATCTTCTGATTTCTTATGAGTTTTCTCTTGCTTTAAAGCCTCATCAGTGGGGATGTTTTCTTGATGCTCCATTGTGGATGGTGATAACAGCTCTGATGGAGCCAGTAGTCCATCCTGGTTCAGATCCTGAGTTTGTAGAAGGTAATCCACCAAGGTGACAACCTAAAATGTAAGTATCATAAGAATTCAGGAGCATTTAACTTTAATATAAATAAATAAATGGAGTGAAAAGTAAGCGGTATTCACAGAATCTGTTGACTTTGGCATCATTTCATGGTAAGTCAGGAAATCTGTCAGAAGCTGCATCAGTTCAAGACCGTCCATCTGCCCACTTCTGTCATAGTCATACAGGGAGAAAAGGAAGAACACCTCTACAGAACCACGAGAGAACAAAACACAATTTGCTGGTTAACTTCCAAAAAAGAGCTTTAAAAAAACATGTTTAAAACATGAACATCAGAAATATTTTTCTATTAAGGAATATATATAGCTGCAGAAAAAAATTGAGATTCCTCAGAAATTTCTCTGAATTTATAATTGTGCGCGAGTAAAACCCACTGATAATGTCTGCCAAAATTAGAATAAAAATGTCATTTAGAGCATTTAATTTTTTATTTCACCAAATAACACAAAGGTGTCATGTTTTCAGTCATGTTTATATTCATATCTGGAAGAACAACCCTGATTTTCACAACAAATTAAAATGTTATTCTGACCAATTGTCATTTTCTGAGGGAAAAAAAGGGTCTAAATGTCATAGTTTTTTTATTTGAAATTTTGGAAGAAATGCTGTCAGACCTTTATACAATAAAACATACCCTAAAGTTTTTCTCAAATACATACAGGTAGCATTACAATACAGTAAATTCAGAGAAACAGACTTTTCAAGTGGTTCCACAGCTATTTCTCTCTCTTCCATAGTCAAACTATTCTAATTGGCTTCTGATTTCATAAGCACAGCAGAAATGTGTGACTGATTATTATTCAGTGCTACAATAAACAAGGCAATGTGCAGATTCCATCAAATTTGCCTTTTTATCGCAACACACTTAACAGACTGCCACCTTATCTTGAATTTGGGAAGGATTTGCATTCCTTTTTATTTCAAATTACATCACAAACAAAATCTATATTTTTACAACACTTATGTCTGGTTCTTAAATCTGATTGGCTGATAGCTGTGCGATATTCTGCCAGTAACAGCAATCTTCTAGCCTCTAAGCCCCCTTGTGTATTACTCCGCCCACATACAGCAACAAGCAGCTGTTGGACAACAAAAATGTACTTTTGAGGCTTTTTAGTAGGGAATGTAGTTGTTTAGATTGCAACCATGCAGTTTATTTATAAGGATAGTGCCTATTTTATATATTTATATTTTTCTGAGAGACAGCACGTTGGCGGCCATTAACCTGTCTTTGAGCAAAGACGGTTGACGATGTTCATCCACGAGATGGCGACAGAGACCGCATAGTAAGCCCTAAGAAAAAAACTGCATATTTTCAAACTACAGCTGATCAAATCATTATTAAACAGGTAAATCACTTTCTAAGTCGATCTCTCTCTTTTGTATGTTGAAGTGCTGTATTTATACCATAGTATTATTGTGATCTCCTGATTGCAACAGAGAAATACTGGGAAATCTCTGTAGACTGATGGCATTTTTGCCATTCAGCATTATAATCTTAAAATGTGAGCAAAATCACCTGTTTTGTCATCACTTCAGACATTACGCTAGAGAATCACACAAATACTAGCTTTAAAGTGACCTGTTTTTAAGCAACGGTTTCTGTTTTTCTGACATCAGCTGCAGATGTGAAGGAATGGCGGAAGAAAGTAGTTCCTCTCACAAAAGGGTTTTGAGACTCTCCGTGTTTGATTTTATTTTTTTACATACACGATTATGCTGTCGAACTGTTGTATAAATGCAATATCACACTCGTAGCAGTGCTATGTGGCTGTATATCATCACTAGTGGGACACTAAGCCACTCAGCCGCTCGTGCCAACACACACCACCCACCGGTGCCGATATACAGCCACATCGCATTGCTACTCGTGTGATATTGCTCATTTATTTATACAGTCAAGCCCAAAATTAATCATACCCCTGGCCTATGAATAATTTCAAGATTGACACTATATAAACACACAAAAAAACACACAAATTTTGTTTGTGGCTATGATGTAAATTTATATCAATATTTATATATTTGGAATTATGTATTAAATCACATAATGGAATTGAGTTAATGTAGATTCAAAATGTAAACACAAGTCTTGACTAAAAATGAAGGCAGTTAATTGAGAAAGCGAGTTTACAACACATTATTAACCTTGTTCCCTTGTGTTGAGCTCTGGACTGGTTTGTCCTTCCTTCAGGTTGCTCTTGATGTAGCTTTGCAGAAGCCTGTCACACAAAATCAAAGATATGTCCACTTTTACGGATGTTTACTTTAATTTATACTGTACATTCCTACTTTAATATACGCTTAATATTTAATAATATTAATTACATGCACAACCTTTCTTCCAAAATCCAAAGGTTTTAGCAAAAAATGTTTCAACAAAAAGGTTTTATTATTGCTTGTTGAGCATATCAGTGTCAGCTGTGGAAATCTCAGCATTATCTCAGATAGGACATTGGACTTTGAAACCTGGGGCAATACTTTATTTAACCAGGTGGTTTAAAGACAGTAAAGCAAGACTCAAGAAAATGTCCAAAATATTACCTGCGGTTGTCTTCACTAGACCCAAAAGGATTAGCAAGGTCTGGTGCAAGGATGCCATCACTAAAAACAGAACAAAACAACTATCAGAAGAAAACTAGGCACAATTATTTTCTCTCTCAGACACACACATATATAGACACAGTGCCATGTTTAACACAACTTTAATGTTAAGATATGGAAACTTGATCTGTCTTAATCAAAATATTAATAGCCACGTTTTTTGGTAAATTAACAAAACTATAATAGAATTCACAATGAAAATGTTTGCACAAGTTAAATACGTACCAGTTCTATGAATGATCATCTAGTGTGTAGTACATTTAATAGTCTACTGTCATATGTTGTGTGTCATTACTGAATTATTCATCAAAATTCTTCAACTACATTTTCAAAACTGGCAAAGAATGTCCAACATTTTCCCAATATGTAGTACTATTAATGATATAAATAATAATTTATCAGTCACACTTTACAATAAGGTTTCATTAGCTAATGTGAGTTAACGTGTTTACTAACATTAACTAATAATGAAAAACACTTGTACAGCATTTTATTAATCATAGTTCACATTTACTAATTGAATAATAAAATCCAAATTCACGTTTGTTAACATTTTGTTAATGCACCGTGAGTTAACATGAACTAACAATGTACAACTATATTTTCATTAACTAACATGAACCAATAATGTAATAAATGTATTGTACATTTTTAGTATATTAACTAACACAACATTAAAGTAAAGGGTTACAATTTAACATAATTAAAACAATATGGCTATTAAGTCAAATCCACATAATAACAGTTTGGTTTATGGGCTTCTTGAACAGGTATTATGTACCTTAGTTAATTAGCACATTCTTTCAAAAACGTCTAAATTAGCTAATGGTATCATTTGTTGCTCTTCGTAGTAGGATATATCAGATATATTTCTAAATATGTTACGATTGTTCAGTAAAAGACAAATACACAGTCACACACTGTAAGTATACTGTATACCGGTGGCAGCACAGTGTGAATGCGGCCTACTGTACCTGAGGCTCTGGACTTGTGGAGCACACAGACTCAGTGCTGGGAGGATGAGCACAAACACAAGCCGTGTCGAGATCATATTAACTGCTCCGCTGGATCGCATTAGGACACCTGTATCAGCACAGGCAGTTCAGACGGTCAAAGAAACGACTCGTGAATCAGTTGAGACGTACAAACAGCAGAAATCGATCACTCAAGAAAGATATACAGCAACAGTACTGAAATGATTCTTTCGGATATGAAGAGTCAGCTGGCCGAACATCTCACATTGCGACAATGAAGCATTTTTTTTATTTACATCGCGGTGTGTTAATGTAATCACTTAAAAACCACAAGTAAGGATGTATCAGCAAAGCTATGCGAAATGCTCCTGTACCTCTGTTGACGGCGGTCAGTGGTCCATCCATGATGAATTCCTCACCGCGGCGGATGAGAGCAGCGCAGCCCTTCTGTCTGCAGCTCTGACCGGCTACACGTGGATTCCGTGGACGTGTCGTGGCCCGGATAAAATAAATCAGCTCCTCCTCGAGCTCTCCATATTCCGCCTTCCACCGACTTCCATCATCGCCACGTAGAGTCGCTGACACTGCGTTTACAGCACGCCGTTCCTCCGCACGCACCGCCTCTTACTGTACACTTATCTTATCTGTTCTGTTCTTCAGGGAATACTGGTAGTAAATAACCCGTGGGGGTACGTATAGGTTAGTTTTTAGCTTTAATAGAGGGCATCACAGTGACATCATATGAAATATTTTTTTTAATACAGTCTTGTTGGTGATATAGGCCTATTAATAACTTACAAATACGTATAAAATCTGCGACTTTACGTGTAATTCAGTACATCTCCACTAACTTTGCAGTGCAGAAGCATTTTAGTCCTGACTGTCACACAGGACACTCCTTTACTAAAACTGTCCAAGTTTTGCACAATTTCGCCACAAGATGGCAAGCATCATCTCAGTGAAACTTACCCACCACTGCATACAGCAACTACTCCTACTTTTAGGACTGATTATTAATAATAAAAAAACAAGTATGAATATGGAGGGTTACATTTTCTTGATTTTTCATCTTTAAACAATACTTTCAAAGTTAACTGGCTTAGGCAATTTATAAGTAACCCAAACTCAACTTGGAGTTTTATCCCTAATTACTTTTTTTTTTTTAACTGTGTGGTCTCTCTTTTCTACTGATTTGTAACTATAATATTGCTAGAATCCCTTATAAATTATCAAATTTTCATAAGCAAGCTTTACTTGCATGGTCACTGATTTACAAACACAGTTTTTCTCCTCATCAGTATTTTATCTGGAACAATCAGGACATTTTGTATAAAAGCAAATCTTGACTGTATCTCAGTTATTTAATTCAGAATGCCTTCTCTTAAATTATAAAGAGTTTTTATGCAAGTTCGGTTTCATGGTAACTCCAAAAGAATTTTGCCTTGTAATGGATGCAATTCCTATATGCTTTTTAGTGGCTATGGTGCAGTATCCAGTGTTTCATCTGTGCCACTGCACCCCTTGGAAACTTCAGTGGGAAAATTATGTTTTTTTGTCACAACCTTGCTCGCGTAATTACAAAATCAGGCCTCACTTTCAAAAGGAAATTGTAAGAACCCCATATGTGAAGTTTTTTGGATGGAAATTACCAGATTCAATAGAAAACAGTTTGGTCGTTGCCTGTAAAATATATAATAACTAACAAAATTACTGTTACACAGATTTTACCCAGCCAAGACATTTAAAAAAATAGATACATTCTGCTCTTTTTGTAATACCCAGTGAAACTGATCATATTTTTTGGAATTGCCCTCATACACAGTGCTTTTGGATTGAACTTTCTTTGGTTATTCATCGCAAAATACTACCGGGATTCTTGTTATTTTTTAAGGATATCCTGTTGGGTTTTTCAATAGCCCTGATGATAAAAGTAAGGAATATTTCATTATTAGCCTTCTTTTAATTCCTGCAAAATTCCATATACATCCATGATATTATTATTATTTTTTTTTTTTACTATTATTATTATTATTATAAAAAATGCCAATAAAATTAAAGTGAAATAAAAACCTCAATAAATGGGGTTTATGCTGTAGCTACACTTTTTTGCCACATGATGGCAGTACTTCCGTTTGAAATGCTACGACATAGCACAGATTTTTCCCTTTGTTGATTTATTTTCAGTATGTTGTGTGCCTCAAAGTCACACTGTGAGTGAAATACCTTACGAATATCAAGCATGGTTTTTACGACGCTTTTTGACGTATTTGACTATCATTAACCACAACTTTATTATAATCATCATGGTGAAACTATAGTTAGTTTATCAAAACAATGGTTAATTTGTGAATATCACAATTATTTCTATAACACAAACAAGACACTGTATATTTAGTAAAGGATCATAAAAATAGATCAGTCCTGTTCAACAGATCTCGCCCACTCCAACTGGCACACCAGGACTTTTGGTTTTCAACCACAGTGCATTTGAATGGATGGTAAATGAATGACTGCTTATATAATTTTTTCATCTTTGGATTTTGGAAATGTAGTTATGTTTTCTGGGGGAAATGTTTGTTTTCACAGTGGCTCAGTTTTGCCTCACAGCAAGAAGGTCACTGGTTCGAGTCCCGGCTGGGCCAGTTGGCATTTCTGTGTGGAGTTTGCATGTTCTTCCTGTGTTCGCGTGGGTTTCCACCGGTTTTCCCCACAGCCCAAATACATGTGCTATAGGCGAATTGGATAAACTAAATTGGTAGAGTGAATGTGAGAGTGTATGGGTGTTTCCCAGTGCTGGGTTGGGGCTGGAAGGGTATCTCCTGTGTAAAAACATATTTAATAGTTCATTCCAGTTCCGGCGGTTTACCGTTGTGGCAAGCCAAAGTAAAATGAATGAATAAGTTAAATTTTCCAAAAGTGTGAACACATCCTTTCAAAATGAATCTAATCTCCTGAGGCCTTCATTTCTATTTATCTGTCCATTTGCTTTCTGTCCATCCACTCATTTGTCTTTTAACAAAAATAGACTGAAGTTAGGACGATTCTAAGCACCCACTCACTTTTGTGGCCCTAGAAGTTACTATTAGCCTATGGGGCCCAACCCAATCCAAACCCCCCCCATTCACTTTGGGGGGCCCTCCCAAAAATAGAGCCCAGATGAGCCAGTGGCACCCCTGCTTTAGATTATGGATTTCCTTTGATAAGATGAATCGGGAAAGCTATAATGTGTTTAAACTATAGCAACGACATTTATAGACTTCATTTATATGTCTTCATTTACAGACACACACACACCAGTCATAAAAGTCTACTCAGAGTTGGTGATATAATCGATTTGCTCATTGTTGATCAACTTAAAGTGCACAAATGCTGAGTTTATGAGATTAAATCAATACCTGCCTTCCTGCAGTCAGTTATACTGAAATAAATCCAATAATGATTGAATATTTCTTTTAATTGTGCTCCATCATTGATCTCTGCAGAGGTCACCGGGAGTCTTTCTGAAAGAAAGGTAAAGATGTCATTTACACAAATATATTGATAGCATGTTGAATATCAAGTCTTTTAATTCACTAGAATGTTGCTGATGCAACTGATGTAACTGATATGGTTGTTTTTGTGGATTTGTTTGTTAAAGATGGTTAGTTACATGCATGATAATGAATTGATCAGCTTTGCTCCTGTCTCTATGTAAATCACACAAGTGTGTGTTGTGCGGACGGTGTTCGATTTCCTAACAGCTGTGCCTGTTGCATGTATTTCTTTCAGTACCATCTGTTCTGCTTTACTGCCAGATAGAAAGTTCAGCCAAAATGCTATTGTGTTTTCACAAACATTACGAACAGTTTTATGCTAATCCCGCTAATCCACTGCTATAGGAACCAAGCTTTTCCTTATGGTTAAATTCTGTTTGTTTAAACACACCAAAGTAAACTGTTTTCAGGGTTGTTTAAAGGTCAAAGCGGCTCCTGGTTAACAGTCAATGGCAACATGGTGGATTTAGTGTATTCATCAATACATTTATTCTATTCTCCTGAAACTCACTTTTTATTTTTTTTCAGAAATATCTTTTTTTATTATGCGTTGAAGAGTTTATCTGCAAAAAAAATTAACAATACCAATATCTGGGTTTTCATATGAACTCCTATTTTATCAGTGGTCACAGTACGTTATATAAACAGAAACAAAAAATGTTTCAAAATTTTAAAGAAAATCTAGAGATTAATTCTAAAATACTTGATTTTTGTGAGGCTTAATTCAGCAAAGTTGTATTATAGAGTTAAATGCATTTGAATGTTTCTATACATCTAAAGGAAATATATAAAATGTAATTTAATTTAAAAAATCAGCACCACATGTAGTGACTGAAACTAAAATAGTGTGACAAACAATGACGGATGATCAATTAGCTCACGTTAATAAGGTCAAATAAGAAAATCTGTATTTGGAGAAAGCACTGATTACCATTCTCATTTACCTCAATGACACTTTCGGGGCTGGTGCAGAACCCTGCAGAAGCGTGTGATGGGAATTCATCTTTATTCATGAGGACTTGGTGCTGCTGCCAGGTTCTTTCCAGCAGTAAATAGCATGTGATTGATCACTCTGTGTTAATAAATCTATACAGCTGACAGGGGAAACATCAGTCTGCTTTATTATGAGTAAAAAGAAAATGTACTAAAACATTTTCTTATATAACACCAATAAACCTTGATCCTTTGAGGTCAAACAGAACTCACCTTAAGAGCTCATCCAGTGTTATAAAGTGCATGTAATTAGATAATTGTGCAGTTGGAGCTATTTTGAGCAGTTCCTAGGGGGTTAGATGTGTAGGTTGAAGCTAAATGTTCAAGCCATATTAATATTTGCTTTTTTATGTATCGCTTCCTCCAGGATTTTGCAAGACATAAAAAATAAATAAATAAATAAATAAATATATATATAGTTTATTCAATTCACATGTACTGCGTGTCTTTGAACTGTGGTGGAAACTGAAGATCACGGAGGAAACCCACACATGCAAACACAGAAATGTCAACTGACCCAGCTAAGACTCGAACCAGCGACCTTCTTGCTGTGAAGCGACAGTGCTAACCACTGAGCCACCGTGCTGCCCTAAAGGGACATATTTATGCTAGATATAATAAGACATGATAAATAAAATAGACTTGCTTTTTTCACTATAGTGAACTTTGGCCTAATTTACTGTCCACACATGCTCCTTAACCTTTCTTTCTTCTTATGAGAGATTTGGTCACTGTGTGTCCATTTTAAAGGCTCTTGAATGATTTTCAAAGATAGAGAAAGCTATAACATGTCTAAACCAGCAAACTACAGCAACGGCTTCATTCATAAATACACACCAATCATAAAAGTCTACTCAGAGTTGGTGATCTAATTGATTTTGACACATTTAAATGAGATTCGGACATTTTAAATATCCCCATTTGTAAGTCACTCTGAATAAAAGCTTCTGCTAAATTAATAAATGTAAATATTCTAGAAATATTCTAGTATTCTAGTATGATCAGCTTCTTCTAAAAGGCTGGTCCCTTTGGCCTTTATCTGCACAACCTGCTGTCAGAAGGTTTCAGAACTAGAAAGTTCCAGTTGCAGTTATAGGGTTTGTCAGATCAATTAAGTAAATTAAATGATCAATTAAGGAATTTACAACCAGGTGCCATATTAAGACACATGGAATGAAAAGGACATGAGAGTGTTCTTTAAATTCACTGTAAATCCCAAAAAGTTAAGGTAACTCTAACCGTTTGAGGAAACCGACTACAGCAAACCATTTAAGTTCAAAAACTAAACCTACACAGCAAAAATTCCAGTGTTAAATATACAGTGTGATTTTTTTTGGTGTTGTTCAGTGTTAAAACCAGAGTACATTTTAATCCATGAGTGTGAAAGAGCGTATATTTAAGAGTTTTTTTTCAGTGTTAAACTTTTAACCCAATATGCGGTGTATTTCCCTCTAGTGATGGGAAGTTCAGTTTTTTTACTCGAACCGGTTCGTTCAGACAAACAGTGATCAAACCAGTATGTTTTACTTAAACTTAAAACATGTCTTGTTGCATTTTATGCAAAGAGTAGAATGTATTGAAATTATTTCTGAAAAGATTAATGACCATTTAATAAATTAAAACTATTTTCAACATATTTGATCACTGTTATCTGTCGCACACCAATTGATAATATAGGAAAAAAGGTAATATATTAACACTTTGAAGGGTAACACAAACTCCAGTTCGATGTAAGAATAAACTCTTACTGTGTTAAAATGAACTCTGAGAGTAATGTACAGATTTCACACTTTAGAAAGTGTTATTTTAACTCCAAAATGGAGGGAGTCATATGTACACCCAAGGAGTGTTAAGTTAAACTCAAATAGAGTTAAATGTACACTGATTTTTTGCTGTGTAATGAGTACTGTGAACTTAATCCATTTGAGTAAAAGAAGCAATTTGAGCACAGTAAAACCCAATCAATGAAGAAAACTTAAACCAACTGAGTGTTGTAAAACACAATAAGTGAAGGCAACTCAAACCGTTTGAGGAAACCGATTGCTACACACCATTTGAGTTAAATAAAAAAAACTAATCTATATGAGTACTGTGACCTTACTAGTTGAAGTAATGAGGTATTTAATTAACTCATTACCTTCAACACTGAGTTCAAAACTCTTTTCAAATGAGTAGAATTATCGTTCAGTAAAGTTTGAGTTAACTACACTCATTTCATTTGATAAAGCTGACTGTTGGCTTTTACACTGTTTAGATTAGATTAGATTAGATTAACTCAAGATTAGAGTTCCTTTTTAAATACCTCATTTATGTTTTCCTTACACTGCTTCAGAATAGACATCCTCTACAAAACTGCTCTTTTACTCCTGTTATTGTAACTTCAAACAGGACTAAGCAATTGAGCTTGATATAATTTATGAAATTGTAAGCTGTTCTTTCCCAGTGATGGGTTGCGGCTGGAAGGGCATCCGCTGCGTAAAACATATGCTGGATAAGTTGGCGGTTCACTCCGCTGTGGCGACCGCAGATTAATAAAGGGACTAAGCCGAAAAGAAAATGAATGAATGAATATGTGCTGTTCTGTAATTTAGATCTTTACTGAATTTAATATATTGAGTTTGATCTTTTAATATATTAGTACATTAAGCCACATTATCAGTGACTGGAATACCTCAGCAGGTGCTGTTTATGAAGCAAGACTCCAAAACATGCTCTCACATTTCTGTTTTTCTTGTTTTGAGAGACACAAATGGAAACTTGACAGCTCTGTGCTGCAGTTTTATAGATGATTTGCCCTCCCGGCCTCCAAACCAGACCAAAGCATATAGGATTAACACGAGAAGTGCAACCAATACAATGTTTCAAACATCCTCCAGAAAAGTACAGCACAATCTACAACTGGGAGGAAATAAGGATAGGATGCATGCATTGAACACATAATAAGAAACAATGAGGTTTTTTTTTAAGCTATAATCATGCAGAATCAGTCTGTATTATCCATGATGGTAAATGAATGAGCACAATAAAGTATGCAGTGTGTTTTAGAAATGTCTTGCCTCCCTCAGCAGAAAGGAAATGAGTGCCAGTGATAAGTAGAGCATGATAAAGATGATGAGCGTATTTTCAGCATTCTGACTGGTGTGAACAGGCCTTCTGTATACACTGAGCTTGAGCTGCTCTTTTCTCTCATCTCGCAAACAGAAGAGCTGCTGGATGCGGTCAGACATTTTTCGGCCAGTGTTATTCGAGGTCAGCTGGGTTACGTTCAGAGTCCTTTTATTTTCTCAATTTCACATAGTCATCCTGCTGAATTCACACACAAGTGGAACGCACAATGATTGCAGATTAAAACACAGCGTTCACTGACAGTGTAATTAATACACAGGATGTTCCTATAAACAGGAAGGCAGCTGCTATTCTAGTCACATAGATGAATGACTATATGATTAGAGATGATTAGCTTAGACTTTCTCAGTCAACCAGCCCGATAGACAACTGATAGTTGTCAACTAAGCTATTTACCCTGATAGTTCCTTGTCAATTAAGTTATTTAGGTTTATTTAATTTTTATGGTAAACACAATAAACAGAATAATAATCATTAATCAAACTTTCACTTGGTTGCAAATCCTTTGCAGTCAATTACAGCCTGAAGTCTGGAACGCATAAACATCACCAGAGTTTCATTCCTGGTGGGGTTCTGTCAGGCCTCTACAGCAACTGTCTCCAGTTCCTGCTTGTTCTTGGGACATTTTCCCTTCAGTTTTGTCTTCAGCAAGTGAAATGCATGCTCAATCGGATTCAGGTCAGGTGATTGACTTGGCCATTGCATAACATTGCACTTCTTTCGCTTCAAAAACTCGTTGGTTGCTTTTGCAGTATGCTTTGGGTCATTCTCCATCTGCACTGTGAAGCACCATCCAATGAGTTCTGAAGCATTTGGCCTAATATGAGCAGAAAATATTGCCTGAAACACTTCAGAATTCATCCTGCTGCTTTTGTCAGCAGTCACATCATCAATAAATACAAGAGAACCAGTTCCATTGGCAGCCATACATGCCCACTCCATATCACTACTACCACCATGCTTCACTGCTTAGGATCATGAGCAGTTCCTTTTCTTCTCCATACTCTTCTCTTCCCATCACTCTGGTTTTGAGTCTCACCGATGGTTTACATCTTGTGGTAAACCCTCTGTATTCACTCTGGTGTTGTCTTCTCTTGATTGTTGACTTTGACACACATACACCTACCCCAGTTGTTTCTGTGGTCTTCCGGGTCTTTTGGTGTTACTGAGCTCACTAGTGCATTCTTTCTTTTTAAGAATGTTCCAAACAGCTGTTTTGGCCACGTCTAATGTTTTTGCTATCTCTCTGATGGGTTTGTTTTGATTTTTCAGCCTAAAGATGACTTGCTTGACTGATAGTGACAGCTCTTTGAATCTCATCTTGAGAGTTGACAGTAACAGATTCCAAATGCAAATAGCACACTTGAAATGAACTCTGGACCTTTTATCTGCTTATTATAATTAAGATAATGAGGGAATAACACACACCTGGTCATGGAACATCTTAGAAGCCAATTGTCTAGTTACTTTTGGACCCTTAACAAGTGGGAGGCACATATGCAAACTGTTGTAATTCCTACAGCGTTCACCTTATTTGGATGTACCCTCAAATTGAAGCTGACAGTCTGCAGTTAAAGCAAATTGTTCGTTTAATTTTAAATCCATTGTGTTGGTGTTTAGAGCCAAAACTGTTAGAACTGTGTCGATGTCCCAATATTTATGAACCTAACTGTATGTATGTATGTATGTATGTATGTGTATGCATGTATGTATGTATGTATGTATATGTTTCTCCATCTTTTAAATGCACGTGTTGATTTGTTTGTTTAAACACTAATTATTGAATACTGCATTAAAAAGCATTAAATAACTACTGTATTTCGCATGAATAGCAGTGCAATACTGTAAATCAGCATTGATGTTATTCAGACATATAGGTAATCACAGCAGTGCTAATATGTAGCAATATTGCACTGCTACTCATGTCTTATTGTATTTACACAATAGTTCAGTGGCACAAATGCGTAAACAAAAAATAAAACAACCACATAAAAAAACTCCTACAATTGTACATTAATAATGGATTCAGATTACTCTGTAAATTATATATCTTTCCAGTTTAAGCAAAATGAACAGAAAATGCTTGAAATGTACCTGGAACTAGTCTGCTTCTGAACTCAAGTGTTTGGAGGAGTTTGTTATCGCTAGAATATCACACAACTCTCAGCCAATCAGAATCCAGAACCAGAAAGAACAGTTTTTATTAATAATGTCAATTTAAAAGTATCACATTTTATAAAAATAAACAAAATAATAATAATAATAATAATAATAATAATAATAATAATAATAATAATGCAAACTATCGTTTTAATAATCATATCCAGTGGTGGAAAGAATACCGAAAAATCATACTCAAGTAAAAGTACCATTACTTGCCTAAAAATGTAGTGTAAGTAGAGTAAAAGTATCTGTTGTAAATATTACTCAAAGTATAAGTAAAAAGTAGGCCTTTCAAAAGTACTCAAGAGTAGTAAATAGTGAGTATTACGCTGTGAAAAGCTGATATGTTTACATGTAATTTGTGCATGTGTGTGTAAACGTAACATTCTGTAGTGCATTTAGTTATTGCCCTGAAGGCACACAACATCATGAGACATTAATATTAGGTTAGATTTAGGTTGTAATGTCAGGTGACCAAAATTAATTGTCAAGCCAGCAGCTAAGGACAACGTTATTTTGATATCCAATAATGACGTCAAATGACGTTGATATTTGGTTGGTTTTAGGTTGTTCGAAAGTGACAAAAATCGAAACGTCGGGCCAACATCTTAAACCAACGTCATATATGACGTCAAATAGTGACATTTACTCGTCTGGTACGGCAACCAAAATCCAACGTCTGATAGATGTCATAGGGGTAACGTTCACACAATGTCAAGCTATAACATCATTAGACGTTGATATTTGGTTGGTTTTAGGTTGGACATTGGATATTGATGTTGGCCTGACATTGAGTTCTGACGTCAGCCCGATTTTCATTTCCAAACAAAATGCAAAGTCCCCATGACATTAGGGTTCAACGTCAATCATGTTGACGTCCTGTGCCTGCCGGGTGTTTACTACTGCGTTCACACCAGATGTGGAAGAAGCATCAAGCGTGAGTGATTTACATGTTAAGTCAATGCAAAGACACGAATACACAACCGGCGCGGCGTGAATGGCACGATACACACGAATGTACGCACAGAGCTGGGTGCACCTCTGAATGGATCTAGTGGACTCAGACACTGCTCCAAATTAATCTACGATGTTTTTCATCCTTCATAAATCACATAAACAGTTATTTTCTCAATAAAATCCATGTTAGCCATTTAGCAACGAAGATACAGTCACCGGGCAGACAGAAGCCCTGCCCATGACACGAATTTGCATCTGTTCTGAAGTGAATTTGACGCGCGAATGAAGCGAGTGAACGCAAATGTTCACGAGAATATTTACGCGTGAATAGCTCAATTTATCCGCGCATTCCGCGTCTAGTGTGAACACAGCATAAGGCCATTTCGGTCATCATACAGTAAACATCTGTCATCTTCTCATCAGTGACATGCATCTAAACAGTCTCTTGGTCAATGCGCGTAAAACTTTTGAACATCTTTATGGACACTTTTAATACTTCCAAACAGTTTGCTGCAATTATAAAGTGCACACGTCTTGAGGTAGTTCATTATGATGCGATTACCTTCTACGCTATGTGCGATTTGATTGGACAGGAATCTCAGGAATGATTTTTCTAAACCCAATGGACAAGAAAATTAAAGTAGTGACTGCAAGTTGAAAGAAAGTAGTGGAGTAAAAGTACAGATACAGCACTAAAAATGTACTCAAGGAAAAGTAAAAGTACACATTTTTAAAACTACTCTGTAAATTACAATTCCTGAGAAAAACTACTTAATTACAGTAATTTGAGTATTTGTAATTAGTTACTTTACACCACTGATCATATCACGAGTGCTTGCTATAAAAAAGTGCACAAAGAGAAGATGATAATTCCAACAGTTATTTAAATACAATCCACAATCACAAGGAAGTTTCAAACAAACACCAAGTTGAAACGCAGAATAACCATCCACGAACTGAACAACAGCTTAAATACACATGATAATGAACTAAACAGCAGACAGGTGAGGCTAATGAAACTAAAGTGGCGGGAAACAGAACAAAGGAAAACTGGGTCAAACTAAAGGCAATTAAAGAACGCAAAGTCCATAACCAAGACTGATAAAAATATATAAACATTAAAGGGAAAAAAGAGGACAAATACTTATTTTAGGGTTTAAAAGGTAGCATGTCAAATATCACAATGAGTTTGTCTGTCGAGTGTGTGAATGTTTTGCTTTCTCACCTTTGGGAAAGCTGTGTGTGTTTTTGCGTGAGGAAGTGTGTCACTTGGCTGTCACTCAGACTCTGGATTAACTGACAGCGGAGCTCAGCTGCATCATGGGAAGTGACTCTACAGACTGTCTGCCTCAATGGACGGCCAGCGAACAGATCCACACGTCTCCAGTGGGAGCTGCTGGATTTCAGCATTCTCAGGGCTCTCATTAGAGGAAAGCGCTAATGAATACTGGAGGGAAGAAAAATTTATATGAAATTTTTCTGGTCTGTGTGTGTGTGCTTTATCTATCTAAATTGTGTGTGGGTTTCTGAATCTTATTAGCTTATAATATTGCTGAAGTCAGGGTTGAATGCAAGACAGATAAACAGTGTAAAAAAATTAAATGAATATCACCATACTTTCAGCTGACTGATTACATTAAGTATAAAAAGGTGGGTTACACTTTAGTTTAAGAAGCAATTCACAGTATTATTTGGCTTATTATCTGTGTATTATTAAGATATTAACCATTTATTAGTACTTCTAAACTTATAAATGGTCATTCTACACTTCTAATCCTATCCAGTACCTAAACCTTAACTAATACGCAGCAAATTAGTAGTTTTATTGAGCTCAAAGTCTTAGTCAATAGTTTGTTGTTAATAGGGAGAATTGTACCTTTAAAAAGTGACCATAATTTCAACTTAGTCCTTTATTTATCAGGCAACGCCACAGCGGAATAAACCGTCAACTATTCTAGCATGTTTTACACAGCGGATGCCCTTCCGGCCGCAACCCAGTACTGGGAAACACCATCATTTTCATTCATTCATTCATTTTCCTTCGGTTTGGTCCCTTTATTCATCAGGGGTCGCCACAGCGGACTGAACCGCCAACTATTCCAACATATGTTTATGCAGCAGATGCCCTTCCAGCCGCAACCCAGGACTGGAAAACATCATAATTTTCATTCATTAATTTTCCTTTGGCTTAGTCCCTTTATTCATCAGGGGTTGCCACAATGGAATGAACCGCCAACTATTCCAGCATATGTTTTATGCAGCGGATGCCCTTCCAGCTGCAACCCAGTATTGGGAAACACCATAATTTTATTTATTTTTAAAAATGTTAAATTATTTCATTAAATATGTGCAAATTTGCATACAATTTTAGCACAAAAATCTTGTAATTTATTTATTTGTTTCTTTAACATATTAAAGTCAAATGTTTTTTGGAAAACTCTTTTTATCAATATATATTTCTGAAAATACTGTGAACAGTGCAGGGGGAAATATCTTTTTTGTAATCCATCAGCCAATCAGATTCAAGAACCAGACAGAAGTGTTGCATAAATAAACATATCACTGTAAAAACAAAAATTGAAGTGTTGTGGAAGTGGAGGTTTATGACTCCTAAGGAAGTGCATTTTGAGTGTTTTCTTGCCATTGACTGAAATAAACAACATTTTATGAAATGCCAAAAACTTCACTCAAATCTTAAAATAGAGTGTTTTTGTCTGCAGTGTGTTGCTGTAAGGGCAGATGAAGTCAGGGAAATGACAAACTAAAAGCAATACATGTGAATGAAAGCATTTAATGTTCAGTTGTAGCATCAAAGATGTGGACACCAGAGAGCCCGTCGGAGGCGTCCCACTGCTGCTGATGGAAATATCCACACTTCAAACTCAAGAGGCTTTTAACACAGTGCAGAGAACAAAGAATCGCAGCTTCAGCAGGGAAATCACCACTCAGCTGCAAAGAAATATTTCATTTCTTTGACTTGTTAAAATGCAAACAAATATTTAAGCTCTAAATATTCTTCATATTTTTGGTGGTGAAGATATCTACGGTTTAAACAAGGACAAGTCTTACAAATACAAAACCGAAAGTTCTTCCTATCCTCACGGCCTAAGACTGCTCCTTTTGTTGGCAAATGCACCATGGTAACAGGTAAAAATAGAACAGAAGCGGAACAAAGTAGTTAACAAAAGGTGCAGCAGAAGGTAGAGAAAACTACGCTGTGTAGAAAGACAGAACTTATTTCTCTTTATTTAAAATGATACATTCTGAAACCTTTTTCTGTGCCAAAATAGATACGCATATAAACTAAAGTTTATTAATTTTCTGTACTGAATTGAAAATGTATAAATATGACATATCATAGTCATTTTTTTAGCTTTATGTAAGTGTGCATGCTGGAAAGTAATCCAGACAGAGTTTATTAAATAATAAATTACGACATTTACTTCCCATGCATCTGAATTATAAATGAGAACAAACAAATGTTCAGCTTGATATCTCAGCATTCAGAGTACAGGATTTTTCTGCCTGCTGACAGACAGTCAGATTTATTGATTTTATTGACTGATCAATAGTATTGAACAAAATATTAGAATTAGCTACGCGAAACTAATGAACTATGTCTCCTTAGTTCATTAGTTTCGCGTAACTAATTCTACGCGAGGGCACAAAATCATTTGAAATCTAGGTAAACTATATAAAACATTTGACCCTAAAACAAGTTGGCAGTGGCCAGTGTTGCTAAAATTAGCTAATGTGGTCATGTTTGCCAAGATCTTTTTGAAATCTCACTGCAGCATTTTGGACTGCAGAGTTATGCCAAGGTAACAGAGTAAAAAAAAACAAAAAAAAACTGCAGAATTCCAAACAGCAGAACACAAAATCATGAAGCAGCCATTCACCATTTTAAGGACAAAAGAAAGCTTCAAATTTGTTCAACAGACAAAGATAGGTAAAGCAATCTTTCCTTTCAAATAACTTTCTAGAGCATAGGTCTCAAACTCTGTTCCTGAAGGGCATACCTATCAACATTAGGATGTGCCCACCATAATAAGGGATGCTCCCCAAAAAAATCTGATCTTCTGGAGCTGTTTCATTCTAAATAAACAGTTAAATGGTCACTAATATGTTTTATTTTTATTACTTACAAAATAAATAAATAGTATACATTAGCAGCAAATAAATTATCAAATAGTTCAGCTTATTAAAATTAATAGCGATTATAAAGAAGTAGAATCAAGTTATCAAATCTCATTAACCTTTTCTTCACTGTATAACTTACACATTCTGATTAAAGTGCAGCGAATGAATTTCACTTATTTGGATTTTTCGTTTGATTACATTACATAACAGAGGTGTGACTTTAAAACTGCACACATCTAACATTATAATGAAAGCATTCGATTGCTTTCCTAACTTTTTATGTTAGGACAAAATTAGTTGTGTTTGAAAAAACTCACCAAGATCGACATTTTTAGATGTTATTATTATTAATTATGTGTATATGTCTGTTCAAATCATAGACTCTAAACACGCACCCAAAACACAGAACGGACTCACATTAAAGAGCAAGGGCGTCCCCTGGTGGTTCGGAGGTATGGGTTGCGTATAGGAAGGATTGGCTCTTTAATGTTTATTGCCACCCTTTAGAGAAAGACTGAAAATACGGGAGAAATACGAGAAAATACCCTTACGGGATGATAGCGGGATAGAACTTTAAAACACAGGAGAATCCCGAGAAAAACAGGAGGGTTGACAGGTATGGAAGGACCGCAGTGTTTTGCTCCAAGCCAAATCAAACACAGCTGATCCAACTAATCAAGGTGTTCAAAACTACTAGAGACTGAGGCCCAGTTTACACTAATCCGTTTTAGTTTTAGAATGAAACGATCCACGTCCACACTGGCGTTTCACCCAGCGTTTCTGAACAACTCTACGTCTACACTATAAGATGAAAACGCACATCACGTGACCACACACACACTCTGACATGCACTGCAGCGATGAGAGCTGTGCGCGTCGAACTGTTCATGAATCTACCGCTGGATCTAATCTCACTATATTTGTTAAACGTGATATTTAATTCATCTTGTCTCTATCTGACGACATATTCCCCGACTTTGGTATTTTGAATCTATTACTTGTTCTCAGATAATGTGATTTGGCTGAGCGCACAGATAGGTTAATATATTAATTTATGTAACCGCGTACACTGATTCTGCACATTTGACTTATTGCTTGCCTTTATTTCCTATATTGTATAAACGTATTGTACGTTATACTTTTATAATGGCCATTATTGATTATTAAAACTGATATTCAGCCAAAGAGAGGGTGTGTTTCGTATTTTCAATAAAAATGAAAGGAGGCAGTAATGTTTTAGGCATTGTTTTGTTATACTGTAAATGTGCATACAGTGAAGATGACGCTTATATAAATATGCAGCTACACGACGCCTCAATATTTTTGGTGTCTGTTAAGTTGCTGATATCAAAATGATAATAGGCAGTTCCTCATATCATGTTTTCATTTTATTGTTTAAAAAGTGAAACAACGTAGCCAGGGTGATGTGAATGAGGTTATGAAGTACACTGTTACCTTTGAAGATTTACCCGTGTCCTCGGGAGTTTGTATTCCATATCAAACTTGCAAAGTCTGATCTTACAAGGAGAGGGTGCAGGAATGAACTTTGTTTAGGCTACTTAATATTGAGGAAAAAGCTCCAATGAGATAGGCGAGTGTCTGCACCCACACCTCAGTTTTCAGATGTCTTCGTTTTCCCCCATCCACACTAACACGGAGCAGCAGCATTTTAGAATGAAAACAGCCTCTTCAGCGTTTTCAAAAAGCTCAGTTTCGGCACTCAAAAACTCCGGCGTAGTGTGGACGAATGGCATAACCGTAGCAAAACTTATGCGTTTTAAAGTTGAGTTGGAGGTGGTTAGAGGTCTGTGCAGAGCTGCAACCCTCCAGGGGTTTGAGATCATTGTTCTAGAGCAATACAACCAGATTCCTGATGTTACTGATGATAGTGTATCAGTCTTCAATCACAAGGCCACAGCCATATCCAGCCAGTTTTCATGCTGCAGCCATATCACCCTACAGGTTAAGAGCGGTTACTCACTGAAGCTAAGCAGGGCTGAGTCTGGTCAGTACCTGGATGGGAGACCACATGGGAAAACTAGGTTGCTGTTGGAAGTGGTGTTGTCAGCGTGGGGCTGTCAACCTGCAGTCTGTGTGAATCTTAATTGCCCCAGTAAAAGAGAAGGGGATACTATACTGTCAGTGAGCACCGTCTCACGGATGAGACGTTAAACCGAGGTCCTGACTCTCTGTGCTTATTAAAAATACAATGGCACTTCTCCTAAAGAGCGGGGGTAAAACTTCGATTTCTTGGTCAAATTCCCTCCATTGGCCCTTACCAATCATGGCCTTCCAATCAACCCCATCCACTACATTGGCTGCATCGCTGTCTCTCCACTCCACCAATAGTTGGTGTGGTGAGTGCACTGGAGTCGTTGTCCTGTGGCTGTCATCGCATCATCCAGGTGGATGCTGCACACTGGTGGTGGTGTGGAGAGACCCCCCTCATGATTGTGAAGCGCTTTGGGTGTATGGTCATACACGATAAATGCGCTATATAAATACACATTACATTACAAAAAAAGAAGATCTTTGTTGTATCTTCATTTATCCACATTTTAATACGGTCCAAATAAGCTAACAAAGACACAAATGAATCCTCACCAGAGTAATTAAACGTTGGTGTCATTGCTTAACAATGAAAGGACACTATAAAGTATACTGTTTCCTAAAAACATATCCTGATTGGAACATATTCAATAAAAATAGGGTAGGGTCTAAAACAGAAGTGCAATAAACACACCTAGTGCAATAAGCAGCAAAGGACACAAGATAAGCTAAACTAATTTATAGTTTTAAATAGGAGATGAACCTATTTAACCCCACTCCATGTTCACATCTGGAATATCATTAGAGGAACTTCAATAAATCAGAATTAGTATAGAGAAATAAAATAAAAATAAAAAACAACAGATAAACAGTCGATGTCACGGTTGTGGATCTGTCTGTTTCTCTTGTATGTGTGTGTGTGGGTATGGGTGTGTTTGTTTGGGTGCACCTTCACCGCGTGGCTGTGTGTGTTTACATGTCGTCAGCGGAGCGGTGACGTGCTTTGCTGTTGTTCAGCATCGCTTGGCTGTTAATCAGTGACTCACAGGTGCAGCGCGTTACAGCGCGCCTTTATCTGTTCAGTGTTTGTCTCTTGTGTTGTCAGTTCGTTGTGGTTCACGTCTGTGTCTGTTTCCTGTTAGACTTCTCTCACTGAATCCGCTGGTGGTGAGTCATCATAGAGTCTGTTGCCTTTGGAGTTGTCAAGCACGGCATTGTTTCATTGATGTTGTTACCGCTGTTTGCACTGATGACACCCACTAGAGATTCACTTTGTTTTGCTGCTCTGAAGAACTATTACCGCTGTTAAGCGTTGTTGACTTCCTTGAGAGATGCACCATTGCTCTTCCCCTTCCCTCGATATCTGGTGAGATATCCGTGAGAGACTTCCCTCTGGATCTGTTGCTCTGAAGAACTATTACCGCTGTTTAGCGTTGTCGAATTCCTTGAGAGATGCATCATTGCTCTACCCTATCCCTCGAGATCTGGTGAGATCTATACCAGTTGTTATTTCCTGTTATCCCTGTTAATAAATCAACTTGCATTTACTTGCATTTGGTTCTCCTGTGTAATTGTGGCAGTCAATAGTACATAATTATATCTTTCCCTTTAGTTAACCTTAACGTTAAAATACTATTGGATCTTTGCAGGGATAAAAATATTAAAGGGACAACTTTTTCCATTACGCCATCCAAGAATAGATTACTTTTTCTTCTTCAGTAGAACACTAAAGTAGACTTTCTGCTGAAACTGTGCTCCTTGGCCATTCAGAAAAATACATACAGTACAGGCAGTACATGCCTGAATAATTAAGTACAGGGAAATGAACATTATTTACAGCATTACTACCTTCAGATTAGACAGTAAGCGGTCTGTTGTTGTAGTCAAAGTTCACACAGGTTGTGTTTACAGATATAAAGTCTGGTGTTGTTTTTGGTCAGGATGTCTCTGCTGATTGACCCTGATGAGACCAGTGGCATAGCAGGAGGATTTAATGAGTGGAAATGTTCTTTCACACTGCGGCTCTTGTTTTCTTTGGACGCTCAGACATGCTTACATAACATCTGCTCATGCTTGAAGTGCACAGTCCTGATTGGCTCCTGATGACGGCAAGATTTACCGTCAGCTTCCGACTGTATGAGCCGCGGGGTTATGGGAGAAGACCGAAAGCAGGATCTGCGAGAGTGCATGTGTGTTGATGTTGTTGATCCAAAGGCCCGGTTTCCCACAAAGGCCTGATATAAAGGTCTTCAATTCAGCAAAAGCTGAACTTTCTGGATAGGAAACACTCATGAAGAATATGAATATTGGTTTTGTTCTATTTAAAGGGAACATGTCAAAGATGTAAAACTGTGAACAGAGGATGCTGTTGTAAAAAAATAAAAGATATTAACATTAGTCATTTGGTGGTAAAACAAAGGCAAGATGAACACTGTTTGTTATTACAATTAACATGTCAATGCTCTTCTGACAATAAACTGACAAATATCACCCGCTTCGAATGTTATCACTCGATTGAATAGGTTATCAGCTGATAGATATGGGCCAGTAGGGGCCTTCTGTGCCTACTAGTAGAGTGAAGAAAACTACTAATAAAGAAGACTACAGATCCAGATCTGTTTTTACATTACTGTGACGGTTGGGTTTAGGGTTGGGGTAGGGGTAGACCTTAATAAAATACAATTAATAGGAAATTTAATAAATATTATAAATAATTCTCGTTAACTTCCAGCTGCAGCTGTATGTGATCTATAGCTGATTAACCATGTGGATGGATGATAACAGCCTTCTGAGCCTACTAGTAGCCTCAGAATGCACCTACTGGCCAATATCTATCAGTTGTTAACCACTGATAACAGCCATTCAATCGATTGATAACATTCGAATCGGCTGGAAAATAGTGGGAGGAAAATTTTTGCAACATAGGCTCTTCTGAAAACGTAGGCCGATACGTATACAAGGTTTCTGGAGATCACGAATTATGTAGCAAGAGGTACGTATAGCTCCATTTCGTCTTTAAAACTAATGATACGGGGCGTTATTATGCCGTTTCTTTCCGTGCTTTCGTGCTTTACCAGTTTGTTCAGTAGCTCGCCATGTACATCGGTGGACTTGAGACGAAGAGAGGAGTTGTGTGTGTTGTTATGTGCGAGTGTGTTTGTTTACCTTTTGCGCTGGTAGCATGCTCACACATCAGCATCATCCAGCTGATTCCTGTTTCGCTGGCTATATATTCAATCTGTAGTTACTGCTAGTTATCAGTTTGTTGTTGTTCTTGTTCCTGTCTGTTTGCCTCCCAGGGTTTCTCTGCAGTCTTTTTGTCGGTTGACGACATCGTTTGGCCTAGTCTAGGGGTGTCCAAACTAAGTCCTGGAGGGCCGGTGTCCTGCAATTTTAGTTCCAACCCCAATTAGACACACCTGGGCTAGCTAATCAAGCTCTTACTAGGCTTGCTAGAACAATCCTTGCAGGTGTTCTGAGGCAAGTTGGAGCTAAAATCTGCAGGACAGCAGCCCTCCAGGACAGAGTTTGGACACCCCTGGCCTAGTAGGATCTCTTTGTTTTCAGACTTTTTGCTATTTTTTTTGTCTTCGGCTTTTAGCTCTTTTGTTCACTTTGAGACTTGTTTTCTGTTTCACTTATAATAAATATCTTCACCCGCTATTGGATCCTCTCTGTCTGCGATCGTGACAAGTTGACCACGATGACGGAGTTCGAGTCTGGCAAAGAACGGTTCCAGAAAGCAGATAAGAAAAAACAAGCCAAAAAATAAAATAAACAAGTAAATAACAGGGTGAGAATGTGGCAAAATCTGAAAATGTGGTTAAAATCAGACGAGGGCTTTTCTTTTTCTTGATTGCTTTTCAAAACTGTCGTTGGGTTTAGGAAAGGTGGAGGGTGGGTCAGTTGATCGGTCAGTCAGTCATTGAGTCAGTCAGCTGACAGCAGCCTCTGGTGGATTTACGCGAGAACATAAGGTGCGAATGGCACTCGTACGGGATCAAATTCCTGCCTAAAGTATCGCGGTCACGGATAGAAAAATAATGAATTCCCCGGAATCACGGACAGGTGTATGAAGATACAGTATATATAACATATGAATCCCCTGCAATCACTACAGGTGTCTATATTATCTAAAACTCCTTATAACAAACACATCCCCGCGTGTCACACTGATCAGCCACGAGTTGCATTGCATTGGAGTGATGTCAATTCCCCCTTCATCTGATTGGCTGAGAAGAGCAACTGTCAATCTTTACTAGTGGACCAATGATGATGCTGAAGCCCGCCGGTGATTTAAATGAAACTCGCATTGCATGTTTTGGAAAAGGAAGCGCAGAATGTGGGAGCAAGAGCGAAGGGGAAAAGACCGTAAGCATACAAAACATTCAAGTATGAGCAGAAAAACAGATTGTGTCTAAACGCGTTTTCATTTTTGATTTACGTTCATAATCTTTTGGTACACAATCTTGTTGTTTCTTATTATGCGTTTACTTCACTGTGACGAGGGGACAGGGCTGAGAGCCGTGGGAACGGAACGAGGCCGGCACGTATGTGAGCAATGAGAAACACCTTTAGCGCACACCGGCCTCGAATCCCACGGAAGGAGCTCTGGACTATAAGAGGAGGAACGATGGCAGAGGAAGCTGAAAGAGAGTTCCTGTCCTGGACAGTTATGTTGTGTTTGTTTTGGTCTGTTTGTTTTATTTTCTTCATTAAACTTATTAAAAGTTTGTCGGTTCTCTGCCTCCTTCTTCCTGGCAGCCAGGTGGCCGTAAACTTGATTACATTGGTGCCGAAACCTGGGAAAAGGAAAGACACGTTGTCCAGACAACCTCGCCACTGAGAGGGGTGAGTGTTCGGGAGTGAACCCGAGTGAGGGAGAAACCCGTCCGTCTGCTAAGAGCGCCGGGGCGGCCAGGGGTTTGCGAGCAAAGAGTCTGCTTGCTGCTGACTCCCAGCATGGGGAGCAGGCGACGCTGGGATTTTCTCTTGGCCCATTTCATTTAGGTCTCGCGGGTGCTGTGGTTCTCCGCCTCCTTCCTCCTGCCGGCCAGGTGGCCGTAAACTTTATTACATTCTCGCGTTTGAGCGTTATAATTTTACACGTGTCAATATTTTGATTTACGCACATTATTTTTTGTATCACCGACCGCGATACTTTAGGTGGGAATTTGATCCTATACTCTCGAGAGAAGAAATTTGAGATCTGAAAAAGCATACACAGCGCCCTCTGGTGGATTCATAAAAACAGCAAAAAAACATAGCTCGTGAAATGCATTTGGTGCTCTCCAGAAATGTACATAGAGGTACGTTTTGGAAAAATTCTAACTAAAGGCAAACGGCATTTTAGTGAACTATTACTATCTATCTCTGTATGATGATGTTGAGTAAAGGCTGACAGAATGGCTTTTACAGGCTGAATAAAAATGAAAAGTATTCATGAACAATACTAGACACAGAAATTTAGACAAAATTATTACAAGACATAAAAACACACTCAATCTCCTGAAGAATAAGAATTTTGGTTTCGCTTTATTTAAAGGCAAAGCACCGAGATGTAAAACTGTGTATAAACATCACAAACAATGCTCAGGAAGTGCTCGTAAAAATGCAGTTAAAAAAATACAAAGATATTAGCATAACAAGAAAGATTCAAGCTTGACAAGCTAGAATTTGAGCAGTTTAGCGGTGAAGACAGAGCAAAGGCAAGATGAACACTGTTATTACAGTTAATATGGCACTGCTCTTCTGACAATCAACAGAGAAATCAAACGCTTTAAAGGCAAGAACATTGTGAAAAATAGATCGTTTCTCAGTGTTTTTAAACCAGAAAACATCACCACACAGAAATGCATATTCCTTACTCGAATAAATGGCATTTTTACATTGAAAAAGTGTCATGAGTTCAACGTTTAGCTGGTGTTTCAAATCTTTACGTAGAAATCTATCAATGCAAATCTTATATTACACTACAAGGAGATGCTACATCTGTCTTTCGGTTTCAATTTATGCTATAATAAACAAACAAACGAAACATCAAATAAAAATAGGTTTTGTGCACCTGATTTCTCAGTCTACTGCATGTAATCGTATGCAGGTTATTTGTTATGATACATTTTTGACCTACATCTATTTGACAAAACATTCAAGGACATCCCTCCTGTACATTTAGTCCTTCAAGCAGCACGTTTTGGCAAATGTATGCTATTATTATTTAAAAGATGAAATAAATGGTAACTAAACAGTCTGAAAAGTCATAGCTTTTTTCATAAGCAGAAATAAAACACATTCTCTTTGGCCGTTCTACTCTTTACCAGATTCCACAGATATCAAGTTACATTTGGCATTAAATGATGCGAGTTTAAAGAGAAAGTTCATTAATTATAATCTTTTTGTCATCATTTAATCCTGTAATTTCAGGCTAAATTACATGTACAATTGAATTTTTAACTGATTCACTTAATATTCCAATAAAAATACTATATAGTTTATTGCATTCCAATTCATAAAATGGTTTTAGTTTTATTATTTAAATTTTATTTGCTAATGGTGAATAAATGATGACAGAAAACACTACCTGACAAATGTTTTGTTGTTGATCCCAGTTGTAAGAGCATTGAGCAACAAATAACAACTTCACTTCTAGTTGATCATTAGGAAAAGAGGCAGAAGGTGGATTTCTCAGATGAATCATCTGTTGAACTGCATCTTAATCATCACAAATACTGCAGAAGACCTATTGGAACCCGTATAGACCCAAGAATCTCACAGAAATCAGTCAAGTTTGGTGAAGGAAAAATCATTGTTTGGGATTATATACAGTTTAGGGGCGTCTGTAGAGTGGATGGCAACATCAACAGCCTGAGGTATCAAGACATTTGTGCTGCGCATTGCATTACAAACCACAGGAGAGGGCATTCAATTCTTCAGCAGGATAGCGCTCCTTCTCATACTTCAGCCTCCACATCAAAGTTCCTGAAAGCAAAGAAGGTCAAGGTGCTTCAGGATTGGCCAGCCCAGTCACCACACATGAACATTATTGAGCATGTCTGGGGTAAGATGAAGGAGGAGGCATTGAAGATGAATCCAAAGAGTCTTGATGAACTCTGGGAGTCCTGCAAGAATGCTGTCTTTGCCATTCCAGATGACTTTATTAATAAGTTATTTGAGTCATTGCAGAGATGTATGGATGCAGTCCTCCAAGCTCATGGGAGTCATACACAATATTAAATCTTTTTCCACTGCACCATGACTTTATATTCTATACTGTACATTATTTCTGTTAAGTGACAAGACTTTTGTCTAAGCAAAGTCAGACTTTACTCTCCTAATTAAATAATTAAAAATCAAGGCATGATCATATTTCATTTTGGTAAAGTAAGCGGAATCTAGAGGCCTTTGCCTTTCATATAAGCCACGTCTGTTAACAAATGATCAACTAGAAGTCAAGTTGTTATCTGTTGTTCCTAAAACTTGGATAGGCGACAAGACTTTCGTCAAGTAGTGTATACTTTTTTTTGGATAAAATCTCCCTTTAAACCTCATGCAGGCTGAAGGCAAATAGAACTGTCACACAATGTTAAAAAAGTGTGATATAGAAATATATTTATACATTGCTTTAACACACAACATATTCTTATTTATTCATCATAGAACTACTGATTAATCATTGTGGGATGATCATATGAACAATTGAATCAATTGTGTCAAGAAAAAAGCACTTTCTTACAGAATCATGCTTCTGTTTCATATAACAATAAAAAAATAAAACAACTGAGAAGCTTTTCCAAGCCATTTCAGTCGCAACTGCTTTCAAACGGATTCTTTCATTTTATCTACAAGTGCTAATGCAAGATAGAAATGAAACTCGTGTGCCACCAATCACAGCTGCGTCAATATCATAAACTCTGATACCCTGTTCTAGTTTATAAACATATGCTGAGTTTGGAACATGGTCCAAAAAAACGATTAAGTGTTTACATGACAACAATGTGCTAAAAAGTCAATGCTTCCTATATTACGCATACAGGCCAGTAATTAGTGATGTCCGTTTGTAGAGAAACACTACGTGTCTGTGTGATACTGTATTTGACGTTTCCACTGTTCTCAGTGTTGCTTGACGTAAGTGCTCATTTACTAGTAAGATTTCTAGTACTAGTAAGAGTTCTCTGCAATTAAATCCTTACTAGTAACAATGCTATAAAGAGAGCTCTATAAATCACATATTACTAGCAACAATTACAAGCAGATAGCTCTTTTGTTCATTTGTTCAATCTATAAAATTACTTGTATTAGTCGTGCATCTCCATTGACTTCCAGTCTTTTTTTAATTAGAGCTGTGCAATTGAATTCTATTAAGAATTACAATTAGAGCGCTCCATTTGCAGTTTGACAGATTTTTTTAACGATTTTGGCTTCAATTAAAGATCTCTTTAATTCATCTAGCATTATTTACAATTAGACAGTAGTCATTTAACAGTAAAAATTATTTCAGAGCTCAATTATTCACTTTTACTAGTAAAAAGACACTTAATTCAATTGCAGAGATCTGTAATTTAAAGTTGTTACTAGTATTTAATTTGGATTTTTTTAATTTAAATTAATTTGGAGAGCTCTTGAATTGTGTAGAGCTTCATAATTAAAATAAATGTCAACAGAAACGTGTGACTAGCAAAATTCCATTTGTTGAGTAATGAAATAAAGAGCTACACACATTCAAAACAAAAATATTTTGTTGTTTGTTCAAACTACTTATTTAAAATGAGCTGAAACAACACAATTCTTGAGTTTTTTTTGGGACAACTTAATTATTTTATGGGTTTGTGTTGGACAACAATCCTGCATTTTTTACAGTGTAATTGAGATGATTAATATCAAGACTAGTTAGATGATAACAATGTGATTTTTAAATATGCACTATGAAAACCACTATCAGCTTGCTTATTTAGGCCCCTAAACCACTGTTGTCATGTAAACTAACTAATATGAATTACACAAAATAGATTTTAGTTGTGTAAATGCTTCCTAAGTTCATTGATGTTTAGACAAGACTGCTGTTCCAATCTCTTAAAAACACAATACATTTCAATTATCCACAGGATCCAGTGTAGCAGCTTCTGGGAAGTCTTTTCCAGGGGAGTTTTAAGGCACAAACATGATTTCCTTTTCAGGAATACAGACTTCTTTTAAACATCTCTCATAAAAAAAGATTCGTTTGACTGGCACATAAAGTCACGCTTTTTCTGAGTTCAGTACGTTGAAAACTGTATCTGTACACATCCAGGAAAGACATGAAAGTTTCCGATAGCTCTGTGAGAAAACACAGCTGTAGACTCAAATGCATCTTCCTCTTCTTACATTTCAGTACTGTATGTGCTCGGGAGGCTTATTTGAGATGTTCAATGATGGAGATCTCGCTGCGATCGGGACAGTCTGGAGTGAGCCCGTTCAGGTAGAGACTGCCATTTTTGGTCAAAGTAGGGAGACCTTCTTTCTCTAGTTCATCTGTGAAGTTTACAGACAGGGTTCGCTTGCATGGCATCATGTCCTGGCCTGGGTTTTGGCCCAGCTCTGATGACAGCTTGCGTTTGATGTACGCGGCCCGCTGAAACTTGTCATAAATTTCCACGCTCAGGCGGCGGCGCGTCTCTTTGAACTCAGCAGACACGTTAGCCGTCCATTCTGCAGCGTGAGCACGAAACTCTCCCACCTGCAACAGAGGGAATGTTCAGTGGGACCAGACGCACTCAAGTGTCACATGTGTTCAGAAACATTTAGGAGGTGCAAATCACAATTCTGAAAAACCTGTTTTCTGTGAAAATGCTTCAGCTCGAGGGATTGTAAAGCATGTGGGCTGATTCAGCCTCAGTGCAACTGGGAGTATTATAGACTGCATGTTCTGCTGTGTAAAACCATACAACTCATCCATCGTGCGCAGTGGTATAGCAGTCCACTGTTATTGTGCTTTTGTTAAATCATCTGGTCTAATTTTGTGTTTTTCCTTTACAAATTTTGAACTCTCAGGTTTTAGATTGTTAGTTTTTTGCAAAGTGAGTAGCGTGCTTGATAGTGTCGGCTCTCAACAACAACAATTACAATATAAGACATTAAATAATCCAATCAACCAATCCATTACCAACCAACCAAATAATCAATCACCAATCAATCAATCAATCAATCAATCAATCAATCAATCAATCAATCAATCAATCAATCAATCAATCAATCAATCAATCAATCAATCAATCAATCAATCAATCAATCACAAACTAAACCAAATCAACCAACAAATTAACCAACTAATCAATAAGCCAACCAACAACCAATTAACCAACCAATCAATCAATAACCAACTAATCAACCAACTTATCAATCAGCCAACTAATAACCAACCAACCAATCAATCACCAACTAATTAATCAGCCAACCAACAACCAACCAACAAACCAACCAACTAATCAATCAGCCAACCAACAACCAATCAATCAATAACCAACTAATCAACCAACTTATCAATCAGCCAGCCAACCAACAACCAACCAATCAATCAATCATCCACCAACTAATCAATCAGCCAACCAACAACCAACCAATCAATCAATAACCAACTAATTAACCAACTTATCAATCAGCCAACCAACCAAACCAACCAACCAACCAACCAACCAGCCAGCCAGCCAGCCAGCCAGCCAGCCAGCCAATCAATCAATCAATCAATCAATCAATCAATCAATCAATCAATCAATCAATCAATCAATCAATCAATCAATCAATCAATCAATCAATCAATCAATAACTAATCAACCAACTACTTAATCAACCAACAACCTACCAACCAATCACCAACTAATCAATCAACCAACCAACAACCAACCACCAATGAATCAATTAATTGATCAATCAATTAATTAATCAATCAATCAATTACAAACAAATTAACCAACTAATCAATAAGCCAACCAACAACCAACCAATAAACCAATCAATTAATCAATCAATCAATCAATCAACCAATCAACCAATCAATCAATCAATCAATCACCAACTAATCAACCAAGTAATCAACCAACCAGCCAACCATCGCAAAAAACAAATCGCAAAAACAAACATCTAAAAAAAACACAGAACCCATGGTTGGTAAAACATCCCTAATTGGTTAGTATGTTGGTTTGTCATAATTAAAAAGTTATGCTTTTGCATTATAATTTTGCATGTAATTGCCATCACAACACTGCTCTAAAATAGCCTGAAACATCAACAAAGCAAAGAGAAAAGTGGGCGTACCTGAGTGAAATGTCACATTTTTAAAACCCAAATGTAATGAGCAATTCCATGAAAATGTCAACTACCAAAATAGCGAAACCCTTTCTAGGGTTTTTGTGTAGGTTCGTATTTTACAGTACTCTAAAAATACTCAAAAATGTCTCTGCCAATGTTTTCAAACAATTATATTTGATTTACATCCATAACAGAGAGATGTCACATTCATAACAAAGCTTTTTCCACATAAATGCAAAAATGTCAAATAAAATAAAATCAATCAATTTTGTTCTATAGTGACTCAACTCTTATCCTTTTGATGAGCATTATTTCTACCGGGTTGTGCAGTTCACAGAATTTCTACAAAGTATGTTGTACAGTATACTGTAAACTCACATACTTATTGGTCACATCCATAACACATGCTTATTTCCCTCATTTAAACTATTAAAAAGTTTCCAGATTTATATTTTTCTGATCCCATAACTCTGTGCTTAGTAGTTTTGCTAAATATAAACAGCTGTTTCAATATAATGTTAACATACTCGCTCTGTGAACTTATGTTTTAAGTTTTTACTGCAAATGCCACATACGTAACGCTGGAATTGATCTAATATAGTTACTTGTTCAAATAAAACAAAGTAAGTTTGAAATATCTGATCACTTTATGTTTAAATGGACAACCTGTCTGCTAATCTTTAGCATGTTAACCAGTAATCATACTTTTCAGAGTGAGTTACATTTGGAATTTACAACAAAATAAAAACTGTTCCAATTATAATAGAATCATAAAGAATTTAGGATCAGCAAACAATAATTGGGTATATGCACACAGACTATTAATTGCAGCCAGCCAGTCTTAGTGCTTCCGGTGAATTGTCTTTCCATTATAAAATTGCCACATTTGCCAGGTCAGATTTCTTTAAAAATCACTGATCTTCACTGCCTGATTGATATACAATATAAAGTAGGTCTCAGACCGGACAAGAAGTTAAATTCCATTTTCCCTCAGCATGTCTTTAAAATATGACAGTTTATTTTACTCCAGTATTTTCAATAGAGTTTCTGCGCTAGCCTGCTGATGCTGATGGTGCTAGAGGTTACACGGTCTTGAACAACTAAATAAATGCTTAAGTCTCTTTAACTGAATGTATTGTAATTACATCACAACATCGATGCTGTAAAAACAACCTTATAAATTGAAAATAGTCACATTACGTTTTCACCGGAAGTTTATCATTGGCTGAAAAACACTAGCTGTGCATAGAGCCCATTGACTGTTGCAAATCGAAAGGCAATTCAGTGATTCAGAATCAGATTTAATAACAAATGTTAAAATTTGTGACACTGCTAATCTGGTTACTTTTCACTTTTTTGTTTTGTCAGGTAGAAGTTCTGAATGGCCACTAACTTAATGGTAGAAACCAAATTGACTAGTGAGTGAAAAATTTCAGTTCAAACACTGGTGATAACTGCAGAATAGACAGATATACAGTTGAAGAATTATTAGCCCCCCTTAGAATTTTTTTTCTTTTTAAGATATTTCTCAAATGATGTTTAACAGAGCAAGGAAATTTTCACAGTATGTCTGATAATATTTTGTCTTCTGAAGAAAGTCTTCTGTCTTATATTTCGGCTAGAATAAAAGCAGTTTTTGATTATTTTTTTTTTTTTAAACATTTTAAAATTAAATTAAAAAAAGATTATTAGGTATAATATTATAATAATATTAATATAAGCTATATATTTTTTTCGACAGTCTACAGAACAAACCATCGTTATACAATGACTTGCTTAATTACCCTAACCTGCCTAGTTAACCTAATTAACCCAGTTAAACCTTTACATGTCACTTTAAGCTGTATAGAAGTGTCTAGAAAAATATCTAGTAAAATATTATTTACTGTCATCATGGCAAAGATAAAATAAATCAGTTATCAGAGATGAGTTATTCAAACTATTATTTTTAGAAATGTGTTGAAAAAATCTCTGTTAAACAGAAATTGGGGGAAAAAATACACAGGGTGGCTAATAATTCAGGGGGGCTAATAATTCTGACTTCAACTGTAAGCAATTACTTTTTTAGCGTTTTTTTCTTTACTACTACAGCTACACTCAAAAAAATGGATTATGGCTTTAGTTGGTCCAAAGAACGTAACTATGTTTAAATTAAACAATTCACTTATGTTATTCTATTAAAATCAAAAGAGTTGTGTTGGAAAAAAAATAAAAAGTAAGTTTTCAAATTTAAACAGCTCGCTTAATTAAAATGAATGAAAGGGAGTTGTGCTGCTTCTGCAGTTTTGCATTTTGGTCAATAGGTAGAGTAATATCTGCACATGCGCAGTTTCGAAACAACACAATTCATAATTTAGCTTTAATCTATTTAGTTATTTAAGTTCAATAACTAAATAGATTAAAGCTAAATTATGAATGTTAAGTTAATTTAACTAATTATCTTAACTTAAGTTCGCTAAAATAAATATTCTTTCTTTAAGGTAACTTTAGGGTTACATGGAACCTGTTGACATAAAAAAAGTTAATTAAAGTCAACATATAATTTTTTTGAGTGTACTGTTTTGTAAAGTGTTGCTTCACAGAGTCCACCCATGCTAACTATCTTGACATTGTCTAGGCTCATAGTGAACTCTTTTTCTGATTTTTTCCCCTGCTTTAAGGATTCTGAGCCTATGAATTATTGGAAAGATAATGCAGAAGTGTAACAAACATGTCAAGACGACTATAGCATTGGTGACCTGTGAAACAATTTTCTTCAAAATAGCAGTTGTAGAAGGATAAAAAATAGAGAAAATGTACTAAAAAAACAAGAAACCTTTGCTTCAATCTGTAATGAGGTCATTATAGTTTGATTTTGTTCCCTAAAGGAGCTGTGAAAAGTTTATTCCTGATGCAGAAAAAATAATAGCATGTGCTGCATTACACAGCGTGTTAACAGCATTTAAGGTGATGCATTAAGGGTGAGAATCAGGTGGCAGATCTGGGTCATTCAGACCTTTCATTCATATTAATACTACACTACACATCAGTTCACTTCTATTTCCCATAGGAAGTGTTGATGGACTTCAGTGTGACACATTTCCAAGTTTAGATTTTCAGTAAACTGCTCAATTACACTGGTGCTACTTGACAAATCTACTTAAGTTCTAAACATAAAACTAATCACGTCTTTTGTGCTCCTACAAAATGACGTCAACTAATTTTATGACCTCATCAACGAGCACAAGGAAATATATCATTGTGTATCTCAGCCAGAACAAACCTTCAGTTCTAGCGAATCCATGCACATCATTCCCATTTATTCACTTCTTACACTTGAGTAAACGAAAGCTAAATACAGTGTGCTATTCTGTGAGCTACATAGCAAACAAAGCCACAATAGCATATAATGAACTCCTCCACATGATCTGAAACAGTTCATTCTGGACTCATAGAGCATACTAGTGTGAGTTTGATCTTTATGGAAATGCAGAATAAGCAATAAAGTTAAATGGATCTGCTCACAATGCAGTAAATTGTGTAGTCTTTTGTGGGGTGTAGTTATGGTGCAAAATGTAGTGATGTAACTTCCTGGAAAACATCTGTATGTGCAGAAAACAGTGTTTATGTTTGAATTGAAATACTCTTAAATTACAAATAAAACTCCAGGATTTTTGTAAATACACTCACTGGCCACTTTATTAGGTACACCTGTCCAGCTGCTGGTTAACGCAAATTTCTAATCAGCCAATCACATGGCAGCAACGCAATGCATTTAGGCATGTAGACATAGTCAAGATGACCTGCTGCACTTCAAACAGAGCATCAGAATGGGGAAGAAAGCTGATTTAAGTGACTTTGAACGTGGCATGGTTCTTGGTGCCAGACTGGTCTGAGTGTTTCAGAAACTGGGATTTTCAGGCACAACCATCTCTAGGGTTTACAGAGAATAATCCAAAAAAGAGAAAATATCCAGTGAGCGGTTGTTCTGTGGGCGCAAATGCCTTGTTGATGCCAGAGGTCTGAGGAGAATGGGCAGACTGGTTCGAGTTGATAGAAAGGCAACAGTAACTCAAATAACCACTCGTTACAAATGAGGTATGCAGAAGACCATCTCTGAACGCACAACATGTCGAACCTTGAGGTGGATGGGCTACAGCAGCAGAAGACCACACCGGGTGCCACTCCTGTCAGCTAAGAACAGGAAACTGAAGCTACAATTCACACAGGCTCACCAAAATTGGACAATAGAAGATTGGAAAAACGTTGCCTGGTCTGATGAGTCTTGATTTCTGCTGCAACATTCGGATGGTATGGTCAGAATTTGGCGTCAATACCATGAAAGCATGGATCCATCCTGCCTTGTATCAATGGTTCAGGCTGGTGGTGGTGGTGTAATGATGTGGGGGATATTTTCTTGGCAGACTTTGGGCCCATTAGTACCAATTGAGCATTGTGTCAACTAGGGTTGGGCGATGTTGACCAATTGGGCATCGTACGATGTCTAATGTGAACATCGGCGATGGACGATGGTATCGTAGTCGTAGGCAGGGTGGGGGTGGTTGTTGTTAAATATCAATTAATTCATAACGAATTTAATAATTGTAGCGTATCGTTTTCACTACCTGACCCACATGGTCTTTGCTTTACCCATAACCAAACCATAAATAAATAAAGTTATACACAAATGACCACCTGTCAATCACTTTTTTTCCGCGGGACTCTGGCATGAATAGGCAGAGTGATCTGTGTCATAATGGCTTTTCCCCACAGCTGGTGGCGAAGACGAGACGAGAGTTCGTTTGGAGTTCACTGTAATTTGTATTGTGATTAATGATAACTTCCTTATTTTATTACTATTATTATGAGAAAATAATAACAAGTAAAGATGCTAGGGCTCGACCGTTTCGGCGTATGCGCCCGAAATTTTATGCGACTTAAATATATATTTGAAAGCATTTGTGCTAGTGCATAAATTGTTGCTGTGCGACCTGTTTTCACTGCGAAATATAGATCATTGATAGAGTGTTCTCACATAATATTGTTTCATGGTTTGGTAACACAACACTTAAACAGAAGAAGAAATTATCGCAAATTAGATAACTGGTCACAAACAACTTTCACTGCAGGTTCTATTTGACTCCTTTATGGAAAAAAACAGCAGTTGCGATTTATAAAGATAATACACATCCCCTTCACTCAGCATTTGAATTGTTACCATCAGGATGCAGGTTTAGGATTCCTAAAGCACGACGAAATGCATATAAAAAGTCATTTATCCCAATTGCAGTTGTTGTTTTAAATCAGATCACTGTTTGAAAGGGTGGTTGCCAAGAATGATTTGCAGTAGTCTAATTTGGTTTTTAAACTTTTAACCTATGTTGTTGTCTTGATGGGTGTTGTTATTGTGTGATTGTTATTTGTATGTAGTTGCTGTCTTGAATCCAGAGTCAAAGACAAATTTCCTTCTGTGCCAAACAGAATGGACAATAAAGTTTAAACTAAACTAAACTAAGTTTAGGTCTTATACTGATTTCAGAATTTCTTGAAAATATAATGAAATTCAGGAACTTTGTCAGCTACATAGTTGTTTCAATGTAAACCACAACAATAACAGATTTTTTAATGGTTTTGACAGTCAAAAGATGCTCACAAGACAGCATTTATTTGATTAAAATTTTTGTGTACATTTTTCTTACCCAAAATTCTTTGATTCAAAGGAACAGCATTTCAAAGCAACTGATGTAAAAAACTAACAAAAATATGTATATTTCTTTTAAAAGAGTTTAATAATTAAATTAAACCAACAATAATTTAGCATGCTTATTACAAATAAATAAAAGTATTTTAATATATTTTTATTATTTTTATTTTTTTTAAATCACATTAATTTGTCATATACACTGTAGTAATCATTAATGATTTTTTAGCTCTATTTTTATTTACTGTTTATTTAATAGAAATGTAAAAAAGGATGTAAAAAAGTGCTAAAATTCAATTTTATTGATTTTCATATACATTCTGGGCATTTATTGTGTAAATACCATATGTACTCTATATTTAAAATCCATCAGTTTCAGCATTTAATAGGCAAAAACGCAAATTATGACATTTATTGATTAATTAGATTTTTTGTTTGTTCATATGTTTGTACGTTAGTTGGTTACACAACTATCTGATCTAACATCTTTCCATTTTGTTATGTTGGACAAACAAAAGCCTATTGTGTGATTGTGTCCAATCTATATTCCACTTCAAGATCCTGTGGTTTGTGGCTATTTCAATTCACACAAGCACACACACTGAGAAAAAGCCTTTTATGAAATTCATATTTCTCTTCACGGTGTAGAACAGAAGTGTCATTGCCTGCAAGCCTATCAGTAAGCACATACCTCCTCTTTGGTCTTTTTGGAGATGACCCGAAGCCAGTCTCCAATCATACTGAGAACAGCAGCGAAGTACGCAAGACCCACCAGGATCCAGAACCACACGATGGGCTTATAATAGTCCAGATATTCAATCTCAGAGCCGCCTGAATGAGATAAACAAACCCGCATCAACCCACTGAACTCAGGACTAAACTTTAATAATGCCAGCTTATTTTGGAAACTATGAAGAATCCAACTTTATTCACCTGCCACAAAGTCTCCGAATCCAATCGTGGTCAAAGTGATGACAACAAAGTAGATGGACTCGAGAGCGCTCCAGCCTTCAATGTGCTGGAAGATAAGGGCAGGGAGAGCCACAAACAGAAGACACCCGAACAGGATGAAGAGGACTGTGGATGTCACACGGATTTTAGTCTGGCTCACGTTCCATTTCTGAAGGTAAAAACAGAGCAGACGTGAGGTGAGAATGTAGAAATAGACATTTAACCCTTACATACTGTTCAAATTTACTACCCTTTTGTTCCTACCCTATGGTCAACAGTAAAAATGACAAGTTGTACCTCTTCCCAACAGTGAAAACCAGTAACAATCAAGAATGCATGATATACCTGTATATATATATATACACACACAGTTGAAGTCAGAATTAATAGCCCCCCTAAATTATTGCCCCCCCTGTTTATTTTTTTCCCCAATTTCTATTTAGGCTAACTAGGCATGTTAGGGTAATTAGGCAAGTTATTGTATAATGATAGTTTGTTCTGTAGACTACCAGAAAAAAAATATAGCTTAAAGGGGCTAATAATTTTGACCTTAAAATGGCTTTTAAAAAATTAAAAACTGCTTTTATTTTAACCAAAATAAAACAAATAAGATTTATCCAGAAAAAAACATTATCAGACATACTGTGAAAATTTCCTTGCTCCGTTAAACATAATTTGGGAAATATTTAAAAAAGAAAAAAAAATTAAAAGGGGGGCTAATAATTCTGACTTCAACTGTATATATATATATATGGTGTCATGGCTTTGCAGTCAAAAAATGTGATTATGTTATGTAAAAAAAAAACAGCCATGAACATAATGAAAGGTTAGTAAATTTGACAAGAGTGTATTGTTGATTTTTAAAAAATCTTCAAATAGGGCTGGGCGATTAACTGAAAAGTAATCGAAATTGACATTCAGAACCTATAATCAATCAAATTTTTCCAGGTCGATTTTCTCTACCGCATGTGGAGCTCTGTTAGCCTTGATTTATACTTCTGTGGGCACTTTGCAGCCAGATCTGATCTCCGGTCAAGTAGGATGATGGAATCATTCTCGAGCCTTACTTTGCACTACATTGATGATAATGATTGGAAGCTGCACCAGAGATGCCTTAAGACAGCATATTTTCCATTGTATTAAAATTATTATTTACTAGCCAGTTGAGGAAAACACGACACATCAAGGTTAGTTGTAATTATTGAATTTTGAGTGTAATGTTGACAACTTTTTAAATAAAATGTTTTTTAATAAAAAATATTTTTTTAATTGACAAAAAAATATTTTTTGTTGCGAATAATGCAAATAAATGCATTGTATAATAATGTATAATAATGCAAATGAATCCAAATGTGTTTATCCAATAAATAAATAAACATACTGTGCTATAGAATAAAAAATAAATTGAGCTAAGTACTGAGGAAATATAGCTACTATTTAAAGTAAACTGGATTTAAGTTAATTGTGTAAAATCTGTCTTTTTAAGCATGTGTAACAACTAACCCTCTGTCTGTTACAACTTGCCCCGCAGGTGGGGTAAATAGTAACATTTTTACTACTGGCATTTTTGGCAATACTGCACAGAAACCATAAGTCCGGCGATCATACAACCAGTGCTGATTTGTAGGAGAGGCTTGTGTGTTGTTGGTAAAAAACAAATGGTTTGTCTAACCCCATTACTTTGTTCATTATTTGGCCAAAACCAAAAAGTATTACTTTGTGCCCCGCTCTCCCCTACAGCTATATTGTGCTTGTTTTGACACTTTATTTAAAATTTGTGGCTAAGAAATAATTATTTTTGTATTTTTGGTGTTGTCAGAGATAAATTTGGTAGATCCTTAATTTTTGCAATGCGACACAACCCATTTGTTCAGGCACATTGAGCAAACTCATACACACATGCAAAAAGGCATGTGGATATAACACAAAATCTATATCAAATAATTTTTGCATGTAAAAGTCAAATTTATGCATATAAAATTTCCCAACAACAAAATTGTGGCTAGATTACTATATATATATATATACACATTTTTTTTTTTTTTTTGGGTAACAATTCTGATTGGTGATCACATATTCACCAATAGTTAGAAGTTTTCACTCAGTAAACTCTCTTTTTTTATTAGAATATTATGCAAAAGGAGGGCGACGCGGTGGCGCAGTAGGTAGTGCTGTCGCCTCACAGCAAGAAGGTCGCTGGTTCGAGCCTTGGCTGGGTCAGTTGGCATTTTTTGTGGAGTTTGCATGTTCTCCCTGCGTTGGCGTGGGTTTCCTTCGGGTTCTCCGGACAACAACAAAACAGTCATACTCAGTAAACTCTTAATTATTACTTTCTTGTGAGTAAGGGACTTATTGTCATGTCTCATAAATCAAAAATATGTTTGTGTAGAAGAAGGCATTATTATAGGGTTTATAAGCACTAATAAACATCCAAAGTACTTTTAATGTACTTTTATGTGTATGCTATTAGGCAACTATTTTTACGAACTGTAATAAATGTGTTCCCTAATCTAAATTTTGATCATTTTTGTTATCTTTTATTCTAAACCAGATGTCATTTATATGAATAAAAATACAGTAAAAACTGTGAAAGTATTCAAATAACTTCTTGTATAATATATATATAAAGTATTTCATTTCAGCCCTTACTTCAGGCTTCAATATTGATATTTCTATAATAAAGATGTTATGACTGTAAATTTAATCCTAAAATTACATGTAAATTACATAATAATATTACATGTAAACTACATCATAAAATTACCTGAAAATTACAGGTGTCATCCTGTGTGTGAGCAAAAACCTATCAAACTAGCTGATTTGATAAGTCTGCTTTGGACCAAACATAATGCTCTTTCATTAAAAGATTATAAATCTTACAGACCTAAGCAGATTTGCACTAGATTGACGACTTTTTAGCAGATACACAATTACAATCAGAATATACAACAATTAAAAAACAGGATCAGGACCAATCTCAAGATGAAAAAAACAACAACAACAACAAAAAAAAAAATAACCAGCGTGATTCAACATTGAATAAAAACATGAAACTATATCACATAGAACTACCGTAGATTTTTTAAAATTAAAAGACTTTTCCATACAACCTTCAAGAAATTGTGTTCACTATGCAGTACACAAAAAATGAGTGCACCAGCAATAAATAATTGACTGTGCCGCATTGACTTCTGAGAAACAAAATGTAGCATTGCTGTTCATTGTACACATCAACGCTCCAGATTGTTTCTGTGCAAAAAACACAGCAGCTCAGCAAAAACCGTAAGTGTGTATGTGCAACGAGTGTAGACAAGATGGCCACCAGAAGCACTTAAGTGATTACAGCGAATCATCAAAAGTGACTGAATGCTCTGCAGCACAGAATACGGCTAATAGTAGTCAGCAAGCATTTCTGCAAAACAATCATTATTTCAGAGCCTCAGGGAATCTAGTGAGAGAAGACAAATACTGCATTTCTGATTAAAGGTGTATAGACTGTTTTTCTAAATCTAAATGAATTGTTTAGCTGTAAGCTTTTGGTTTGAAATTGTGGTCAATTCACATGAAGTTTTTATGTATGAAAAATAAAGGTAAAGGTATTTACATTCAGGTCACTGTGTAAAACATCAGTGATACTCATTATGAATGAATGAAAATGCTGCACAAGTAAATGATTATCATTTAGATTATTATCACAGTAAGTGTATTATATTGAGTGAAAGTAATTTGGCTTGTTTTGCTAATTTAAGGTTTCTGTAGATCTTACAAAAGGTCTTAAAAAGCCATTTCACTATTGAAGGCCTTAAAAATATTTAGTACTTAGTTTTCCAGTACACTTCACTAAACAGCCTTCAATCGAGATATGCTTACTTAGTTTTGTTTTCTGAGAATCTGAACAAATCATTTTAGAGGTTTTTCCAACCTCTAAAAAGTCTAACCTTCACATTTCTGTTTTTACATCCTCCAAAAATGAGTTACTTCTATAGTACTGTAAACCGTTCACTGCAATCACTTCTTTAAATCTCTCAAGAGTTCACACTTAGCTGATGATTGATAATAAAGCTTGTTTGGCATGCTGTGCCAAGAGAGAGCCCTGAGCTTATATTAGGGGTGAGCTCAGGTTAAGATCCTCGAGCCCTGGGCTCCCTCCCTTTAGCAGGGCGAAAGGGGAGTTTGAGCTCAGGTAGCTCTCAATGAACTCCCCCAACTTGTTAATGGCTAATGACAGATTTTAGGGATAGCTATACTGATTACTAAGGGCTTTTCTGTAGTGCCAATTTGGTATGGTCAAATGTTTTTGGACTGTGGGAGGAAACTGGGAAACTCAGGGGAAACCCACCTGAGCATGGTGAGAACATGCAAACTCCTCACAGAAATGTCGACTAGTCAAGTAAGGACTTTTAACCAGTGACATTCTTGCTGTGAGGCAACAGTGCTAATCACTGGGCTGCCGTGTCACCCAATAGGAAAAGGAGACTCTTCAAGACAAAGTTTCTGAGGTAAGAAACTCTGGTTATTCATAGTGAGTTAGGAATCATCTGATTCGTAAATCATGTGTTAGCTAATGTGGGACCAGCCGTGGACAATCATAAGCACCTGATCCTCTCGAAATTAGTTTATAAATAAACTTCACTTAGATATTTGCAGTAGAAAACAAGACAAAAAAATCCTGAGGAAGAACTTTTTCAGTGTTATCTTAAGGTATAAAGGTAATTTCAAACCGTGAAGTCAATAAATTATTATTATTTTTTTTATAATAATTTTTTTGGGGATTTTTACCTTTATTTTTGATAGGACAGTAGAGGGAATTGACAGGAAAGCATGGGGAGCAGAGAAAGGGGAAGGATCGGCACAGGGCCGCGGGGCTGAATCGAACTCGGGTCGCCGTGAGCACCGGATTGTATGTGTCAACGCACCAACCACTTCACCACTGTCGCCGACGAAGTCAATAAATTTGAGTGTTTTTTTTAAAATAAATAACTTAAGAAACAGGTTATTCACTATATTTTCCTCACTTGGTCTTAAAACGTCTTATATTTACTGTACACAGTAACAAAAGTGCACTCAACTTAAAATAATTAGATATATTTTGCTTTGACTCAGTTAAGTTTTATTTACTTCATTCTCATACTTCAGTATTTTCAACTTAAAACGTTTACTTGACAAAGTTAACCTTGACTTGCAAAGTTTAGTTTTAATAGGTTAACTTACATTTTCAAGTAAGCAGAACTTGCCAAGTTTAGTTTAAATATTAACTTACATTTTCAAGCTATCTGTACTAACATTTAAATTTACTGAACTTAATCTAGCAGTTTTCCTCAATTAGCCATAGCACAGACAACCAAATACATTACACATTTTATTTACTTTTAATTTAACAATTACACACAATCTACTTACAACATGACTGTCTTCACAAAATAATTTGACTTACAGCATAATTATTATGACAAAATCAACTCAGCATATGTTTTTAAGTTGAGACGACAAACATTCTAGTTTGTTCAACTTACAGACTAGTTAGCACAGTGAAAACTTACCAAATTTAATACCGAACTAACAAATTCATTCATTCATTCATTCATTTTCTTGTCGGCTTTGTCCCTTGCGGGGTCGCCACAGCGGAATGAACCGCCAACTTATCCAGCACGATTTTACGCAGCGGATGCCCTTCCAGCCGCAACCCATCTCTGGGAACTTCCACACACACATTCACACTCATACACTATGGACAATTTAGCTTCCCCAATTCACCTGTACTGCATGTCTTTGGACTGTGGGGGAAACCGGAGCACCCGGAGGAAACCCACGCGAACCCAGGGAGAACATGCAAACTCCACACAGAAACGCCAACTGACCCAGCCCAGCCGAGGTTCGAACCTACGACCCAGCGACGTTCTTGCTGTGAGGCAACAGCACTACCTACTGCGCCACTGGGTTGCCCACTAACAAATTCAGTAACTTACAAAACATGTTGAAAAACTAAAATGTGGAATAATTTTCTACAATATACCTTCATAAAACCTGCAGAAGCTCTGTAATGATTTTAGCCAGACTGAATGAAACACTCACCACAAACATCTTTTCCACTTTGGCGATTCCTTTGCCAAATATGGTTCCCAGCTGATCGCCCACTCCAGCCAAGAGAAAGCCAAAGAGTGGGATCCCCAGCAAGGCGTAGATAATACAGAAGATCCTGCCTCCTTCTGTGTGTGGAGAAACATTTCCAAACCCTGCAGAAAGAGAAGTCATTATGTCAGAGAAAAACTTATTTTAGCGCTTTAAAAGTTAGTGAGGCATTTTTGTTGACCATTGTGTTGAGTCAAAATGATCGTTTTCAGCAAAATGGTTTAAATCACACCCCGCAAGGGCTCTTGAAAGATTGATCTGGTGTACAGAGATTTTAGGTTGGGACGTTTTGCTTTTCTGTCAGGAAACATTAGAGCTGAATTATCCTGCACGCAGTCTACCAGTCAAGTCTGCTTCAGTGGCTATATTTAGCTGCAGTACAAGAGCAAAGCAGATCAAATCATTACATCGATGTAAATGTGATAAATGGGAGGTAATTAGGTTGAATTTCAGCTGTGTAAATCCATTGATTTTAAAATGTATTCAGGTCTCACACAAAGAATCAGTGCAACCAGGCTGGGTCACAGTGATGTGAGGTAAATTACATGCTATCAGGTTCAGCAAATGGCCTTTTTTTGGTCCCTTGAAAAGAGTCAGGAAGTTTTATAGTAATCAAATTAATGGCAAGGATTCAAACCATTTGTGTGTTTTAATTGTAAAATTGTAAATCCAAGGAATCATCTTTGAATCATTTTTTTCAGTGAGAATGCAAAGAAAAGGTTTTCATTTCAAACTATAGTCTCTCAAACAACCTGGGCTGCATTTCCCAGAAGCATTGTAAGGCTGTGTAGATCGTAAAAAATGATTGTGCAACTGATCTTAACGTTACAACATGTTTCCCAAAAGCATCGTAACTGAAGTGGCACTTCGAAAAATCATTGCAGATCTATGACTGGAGTAAGTGTAAAAGTGCTATGTGCGTCATAAGAAGAAAAAGTTCTGACGTCACCTGCTTGACAATCGACAGATTACACGTGTAAATTTACTCAAGTACAGTGTGGTTATAATTAAAGATTTTGATTGTACTTTATAAATTTTTACAATTACAAATTAAACAATTAAAATGATCAGAAAACAAACACAAAAACAGAAATACATGCATAAAAAATGCATTAAAAAATTAGGAAATATGTTTGAAAGACTTAGAAAAAAATATGTAAAAAGGCAATAAACTCAATAAAAAAACAAAAAAAAAAACAATCAATGACTTTCAAAACCATCCATGTGTTGGCATTTCTTACACATAACCTTATGTTCTTTAACTTAAATGTTCCCCCCAGCCATTTTGTCAGTCTCAATCGGTACTTTGTAGATGTAGATTAGCAAAACAAGACTTGTCTTGTTTTGCTAATCTACATGAGATGCCGATTATTGAGTTAAACATTTAGCATATGATTTCATTTAAGCTTATATTTCAGCACTTTGGAATTGAACAGAGACTACTCCGTAATACATGGGATGAGCTCTCAGACGATTATGTAGTGTATTTCTCAGGGTTTCTGCAGGTTTCACCAAGTCAAATTTAACTATTTAAGACTTTAAGTTTTAAAATTTTAATTTAATGAAATTTAAACGCTAAACGCTAAGGAATTTAAAAAAAAAAATCCCCCAGTAGAATTATTTTTTAAGTGCCCAATCAAAAAAACTAATTCTAATTAGTTATTTCTTAGCCACATATTTTAAATAATGTGTCAAAACAAGCAGACCCTAGTTGTATACATACTAATAATAAAAAAAAATCTTTAAAAAAAAAAAACTTGAATAAACTAAATGTCTGCACAACAAACTGTTATAACATTTATTATGAATAAAGTTTTTCTAAACATTTTATTGAGATGTATTGTTGGTGATTGGATATGTGTTGAATTGATTGGGTAGCTTTACATAAACAAAGGAAAATTAGGACTCGTTTAAAAATAATTTAAGACCTACAAGAAATTATTTCAGTCAATTTAAGACTTTTTAGGGTCAAAAACCTACTTTTTGAAATTAGTTTTTGAAATTTAAGACATTTTAAAACTTTTTAAGACCTATAGCGGACACCGTGATCTGGAAAAAAGAACATGGAGATGCAACCTTGCACATACAGAACACCGTTAAGAGCCCAAATACATCGTTATCAAGACCTGATCCAAAACTATATATTCTACAGTGTCAAAATTACTTTATAATCAAACTATCAAAACTAGAGATGCACACATATGGATTTTTTGTCCGATATCGATAACAAATAACTCTTAAGATTTGGAGGTCGATAGCCTGTATACCATAGCCGATAAATATTACTGTTTCAAAATGTTCTCTTTTTATTCAGTAAACAACTGACTTTATTTTAAAAACTTCATAAAAGTTTGATCTGATCTTATGAACTGAATAGACTCAAAGCAAAAAAAGCAATCATTTCAAAATTGCAAGGTGATTATATAGACCTATATTCATGATTGTACATAAATTAGCATGCCAAAAATAAATAATTTCCTTTTCCTTTTTTGCATAGCAAATTAACATGCAACTTGACTGTTGCATAAAAATAATAGGTTAAATAACAAAATGGGACTTAATTAACAAACAAGTTAAATAAATAGATTTTAAGTCAAATGAAAATGAAAAAACTGAAGTACTGAAACCAGCTTAAATGTTCTTCAATAAAACATGTTACAGTAATGTACATATGTACAAATATGTAATGTCTGAAAAGGCAGTTTGAGAGGTGTTTTGACAGTTCAGAGCCACCGTACAAGCTAAATACAGAGAGTATATTTTACTTTAGAAAATGTGGCATAAATGTATCCTATTTGGTGTTTTAGATTCTTTGGAACACATGTAGGTGCTGCTTGTCAATCAGACAACGTTTCCATGTTTATTCCTGCTGTCAATTGCGGGAAAAATGTTTAATGAAAGGTTTATGATAAACCGATGTGAGTTTGAAACTTTAACTGCAGGTGCTGTGTAACGTGCATCACCATGAGTCATATTTGTCCTCGGAGTCAGATTTTGATACAACACCTGAGCATTGAGCACAGATGACTTTATGACAAACACAATGCTCACTAGTCACTATGTGTGTGCGTGGTAATAGCCATAATGTGCGCTCATTATAATCATTATAAATATGTCGATCAAACTGAATACAATCGTAATAAATAATAACATATAATAAATAATTATATTAGATTACAAACAGCCCAACAAGTTGTTTAGCACATGCTGATATTATGTTTACACATGTAATATTATGATGATATTATGTTTACACATGTATATTTTTCCTGAGGCGATTTAAACCAAAATAGTTGGTTCGACGCATGCGCGAGGCAGGCAGTTCTGTACAATTACGTAATCTGTCGGCTTAAAGATATCAGCCTAATTTTAATATCGGATCGATAACGATAACTTTAAAAATAGCATTTATAGGCCGATAATGATATGGCCGCCGATATATCGAGCATCCCTAATCAAAACTGTAACTTTAAAAACCTCATCTTTGTCCTGAGCATATGAGGGTAGTAATGGCTCATTTGCACTGACTGGTACAGTACGGTACGCTTCGGGTCGGTAAGGGTCACCTTTATCAGGCTTGCGTTTCCACTGCTAAAAGGGTAACAAAGGTAATCTTTTGGTGGGCGTGGTGTACGACAAAGTTTCAGTCAACTCATTTTCGCTCAAGAAAATGTCTACAGTAAAGCCGTACGGGTAGTTCACATATCATATGAGAAGCACTTCTCACAAAACAGATGCTTTATACACATAAATACTTGTGTATAAATGTTTATTACTAACTTTTCTATGAACATGAGTTGATTATAACTGCACATCAATGACAGTGCGAAATAGCCTACTGTAACGTCTGTAATTATATTAAATAAATAAATAAATGCAGCATATATGAACACACACAGACCCTTACAGTCTCCGATATGTTACCACTTACAGAAAAACTACACACAGCATACATTTAGTCCTTATTTAGGTTCAAAACAACACGAAATATAGCCCACAGTCAGTGCAAACCTCTCATGATTAAATGTGTCTTTAATCTTCAGCAGCACGTATAGCCTCTTGTTAGAAAATAATTCTGTCATTCCGAGTTCATAATAATCCAAAAGGTGATAATAATATTTAAACATGGCAGTTTGTTCACGTTGGCTGCTTTAATAATGTGCTCCTTTTTTCCGGCTTCTCCTTTGTTTTTTCGCGTTTGTCAGTTTCTGACAGGATCGGGTTTCAAAAGCATCAATACTCAAGCGCACGTTATTGTCATCAGCTCAAGAAGATTGTTATTTCAAATATAGACGCGCGGCGAGAGCAAGCAAGAAAGTGAAACCGCTCACGCTTCAGACTGGCTCGTAAAAAACTACAGGGCACAGGGTAAAATCTGCTCTTCTTTTTGGCTTTGTGGCTGTTCATCAATACGACAACAAGGTTTGTTTTATAAATATAATTAGTAATTACGCCGTAAACTCTCTCTCCTGTGTATTAAAAACATGGCGGTGTCTTTGTTTTGATTCTGGTTTGTTGCGTGAGCGAATGACGTATCTCTGCAAACCAATAGCGTTTGGCTTGTTGCGTGAGCGAATGACGTTTCTCTGTAAACCAATAGCGTTCAGCTGCGTGTCTAGCTCCGCCTTTTGGTACCCTTTCTTGTGTTTGGTACCCTTTCGAAAGGGTGCCGAAAAAGTGCTATGATATGGTTTGGTATGCCTTTTGACAGTGAAAATGGCCATAAAAGCGTACCGAACCGAACCGTACCGTACCACTCAGTGGAAACAGGCCATAAATGACATTCCGTCTCATCAACAAAAAATGTAATGGTTGCAGTTCACTGAATGACCACCGGTCACTAAAACAAGGGTTTCTACATTCAACAAACAAATTTAGCACTTTTAAATTCCAATTTAGCAAGAAATTTTATTCAGCATGTTCAAATGCAAGACTACAAGACAGCAAGGATACCAGTGATTGTGGTAGTGATCGCACAGCAGGAATTTAAGCAATTACGAGAAGAAAAAGTCATCCCGAGTGAACCACAGCAGTAGGAGACGTTTCTGCAAGAGCCTCCATCCAATTACTCCTCCATCTTCCTTGAAACTCATCAGCCGGCCTCAATCACTCCTCATGCAATCTGTCTTCTAATTAAATCAAAAAACCTTGAAAGAGCCATAAAAATCAGTTCCCTGTGAGACAACGTTAATTAAACATAGCCACAATGGACGCAAAAAAAAAGTGTCTTTACACGTAGTCTTTTGGAAAAAAATGATGCCCATATGTTCATGGTTGGATTCAAGCATAATATTTGTTCCAGAAGATTAACTAAAATGAGTTAAGTTTCTCAGCATTAAAAATTGATGACGTGTGTTAATGGCTTGAGCATTTCTGTTTTCCCCCGACGAAAACTACTGTCGGCAGACTCGTCATTGTTCAGATAACATCTCATTTCCTGACATTAAATGGAAACAAACAACATGTAATAATGAATAAATCATTTGGCAGAGGCCTAGATAAGAAACCAAACTGGCAACCGGTGAGCCAAATTCTGCCTGCTAATCATGTCTGCAGTCTGTTTGATTATGCAGATATAAGAAGAAAAAACACACATGTAAAAATATACCAGCAGCACTTATTTGCATGTCATTTTAAATGCAAATGATTTTGATAGAGACACATTTATAAATGTAAAAAGACATGAGCCACAGGAGTTGATGCAATTGTACGTCAGCATATGTGTCTTCCATAATTAACAAGAAATGAAGTATTTTATTCTTCCTGCATAACAGATGTGTCTCATCTGATCTCTCTGTAAAAACTGAAGGTGTAACATGCAGGCAGTGTGACTGTTTCTACTGTGACTCAACACTCTTGATCCTGGGCTATGATGAGCCCTGACAAAACGTTGTAAAATGTGTTTTAAATGTAAAAGATGATGCTCTGATTATGCAGGAATTGAGGAGCTAGGAGAGCCATTCTTTGTGTTCTTTTTGAAGAATTTCTTTGTCTGATGAAACAGGTATAATATGTGTTTACTGCAATAATACACTTGACGATTCAGAGACTGCCTTTGCCGTTCACAATAAAAGAAGACAGAATTTAATTGGACACAATTGTGCATTGGTTTGAGCTTGATTATGCTGCTAAACTTCCTCAACTCAATTTCATTCTGAATTGACTGCAGGTCTGTTGTCATAAACTCTTATGGTGCACATGTTTCCCGACTATAGTAGTATGGCCGAATTCATTGTATTCAAAAAACAGCAGGCTAGAATGATCGAATGACCTACTTCTTCTAGTGAGATTCTTAAGTGTGCAAATGCGGGTGGGTCATGTGATAATGGTGACATGGCAGTTGTAGTACTATCAAAAACTATAGAATACACAAGACATGTCACTCGTATAGTTTTGAATGGGGAAAAGTGTAACGGTTAATATGGCGAATGAAGCCCCGCCTACTAATACAGGAACCAATCATTGATCGCTAAAGACTGACGCTTTTCCGGGGGAAAGCTCAGATCAGACGTATACTTTTACGACAGTTTGGTGGTCAACAAACACACTGGAATCTCAGCAAATACTTGCTTCACAGACATAAGAAACATATGCACATAAAGCTTGCACTCTCTACTCTTAATTGAACCAACTACACTTGAAAACAAAAGTTGGTTTTATAATCTGTATGAAACCAACGCGAGGTACAGTCCGTCATGTCAAATGCATATCACATGACAGCAACAACTACTCAAACGCCCACAAAACAAACAAAGAGTAAACAAAGAGTCACTTTGCCATCAAGACCAAGTTGTGAATTACTTCAGAAGCTTTTGCAACCTGAAAATATGTTGATTTTGTTTGATTTGAACATTTAGAAACAAAACTTATGAGACAGTTGTTGCTTAATTTTATTGGTGATTCCAAATATGTAATGTAATCGTAAGCTTGGCAAACAGATTCAGAGAATTTGATTGTTTCCCCATTCAGACTGAATGCCTGAGCATGCTGGCTGAAAGGCGTTTCAAAGATGGCTGCCGAGTGAAATGACTTGCCTTAAAGGGATTTTGGTACTACTGAATTCTATTTATATTACTCACATTTATACTATATGGAACAAATTTTATGAAACAGTCATGAAGTAAGTTCAAATTTAAATATAGAACTGAAATGAGTAGTATGCAGCTTGTCATTCACATCTACTACAGTTGAACCTTTTTGGGGATCTTTGCCATTTTTTGGTTTTCAAAGACAATTAAATTTTTAAATGACATAAACCTTTTCAGTACACAAAGTAGGGCTGCACGATATTGAAAAAAAATTGACATTGCAAAATCTAATTTTTCTGTGATATACAGTTGAAGTCAGAATTATTAGAATTATGTTTTTTTTTTCTTTTTTAAATATTTCCTAAATGATGTTTAACAGAGCAAGGGAATTTTCACAGTATGTCTGATATTTTTTTCTTCTGGAGAAAGTCTTATTTGTTTTATTTTGGCTAATAATTAATTTTTTCGATAGTCTGCAGAACAAACCATCGTTATACAATAACTTGCCTAATTACCCTAACCTGCCTAGTTAACCTAATTAACCTAGTTTAGCCTTTAAATGTCACTTTAAGCTGTATAAAAGTGTCTTGAAAAATATCTAGTCAAATATTATTTACTGTCCTCATGGCAAAGATAAAATAAATCAGTTATTAGAAATGAGTTATTAAAACTATTATGTTTAGAAATCTCTCTGTTATACAGAAATTGGGGAGAAAATTAACAGGGGGGGGTAATAATTCAGGGGGGCTAATAATTCTGACTTCAACTGTATTCACTATTAATGACTTTTGCCTCAATAAACTAGTTGCAGCGGGTAAGTTTAATAGGTTTAAGGGATGTCGAATCCTTTCAAAATAATTTATGACCCACACAATTATTTATCTGGACATTTCAGACTATATTAATCATTTTGGTTGCTCAACTCCACAAGTTTTGGATTTTAAAATATGTTTACTAGGTAAAATAATGTTTTAATTAGTAAAGGTAACAACAATGACAAAAGCAACTCATTTTTCAACAGTATAAAAAAAAATCTCATGAACACATCCTTGAGACATAACTATTATGTGTGAATAACTTTTCTAAGTGAAGCGATAAACTACCACCTATATCTCAGTCCAATCTGGTCAGAAATCAAATGAACGTCACATGCTGCCTTTAAGCACACTCAGCACCAGTCAGTTTGACACAAGGAGAATAAAATGTCATGCCACCCTCATTAGAGAAGTAGCAGTACTTACTGCATGACTGACGCAAAACTGATGCAACAACAGTGTCTGAATGAGCTTAATTGGCACACAAGTGTGTCTTGAACGCGAGCAAACAGGCGACACTCATGCGCTGATGTCTGAACGTTAGTGAATGCCATGCCCTCAGCTACAGATGACCGCAAAAGGGCCCTTCAGAGTGTGTGTGCTTGTGTGTGTGTGCACCTGGTTTTCATCATGTCATCGTGACCAAATGCCCCCACAAGTATAGTAATGCCAGCCCTTTTTGACATTTTTTAGTCCCCATGAGGAAAACGGTTCATAAAGCACACAGAGCGGACTAGGTTTGGGGGTAGTGGACAGAATCTGCAGTCTATAAAGTATAAAAATCATACATATATTAGCCAACATGTATTTTTGTATTTAGCACAAACCGTGCTACAATAATATTTGCGTAATATGGATGTACAGTTGAAGTCAGAATTATTAGCCCCCTTTAAATTTTGTTTTCTTTTTCAATTATTTCCCAAATGATGTTTAACAGAGCAAGGACATTTTCACAGTATGTCTGAAAATATTTTTTCTTCTGGAGAAAGTCTTATTTGTTTTAGTTCGGTTAGAATAAAAGCAGTTTTTAATTTTTTAAAAAACATTTTAAGGTCAAAATTATTAGCCCCTTTGAGCTATATATTTTTTCGATGGTCCACAGAACAAACCATCTTTATATAATAACTTGCCTAATTACCCTAACCTGCCTAGTTAGCCTAATTAAACTAGTTAAGCCTTTAAATGTCACTTTAAGCTGTATAGAAGTGTCTTGAAAAATATCTAATAAAATATTATTTACTGTCATCATGGCAAAGATAAAAATAAATCAGTTATTAGAAATGAGTTACTAAAACTATTATGTTTAGAAATGTGTTGAAAAAATCTTCTCTCCGTTAAACAGAAATTGGGGGGGAAAAATAAACAGGGGGGGGCTAATAATTCAGGAGGGCTAATAATTCTGACTTCAACTGTATATGTAATTTTTTCCTTCACACAATGACAGTTGAAAATTGTGATTCAAATTATTACACCACCAAATTTTGATTTCCAACCCTTTAAATTAAAACCCTGGAAGTTTGCTGTCTAAAAATTAATATAACCCTTTTTTCTTAATTTGACCAATCTAATCTAAATTAAAATATGGTGTAAAGACACATTTACAGTTCTCCAGTCTTCAGTGTCACATGATTCTTAAAATAAAACATGCTGAAATTCTGATTTTCTACAAAAGAAACACTTCTTCTTCAGATGCTGAACATTTTTTATGCATTTCAGAGAAGTATTTGACAAATATAAAGTGTAGATGAATGTAAAAGAACATAACTAATTTGAAATACATATTATAGATGTGTTAACATTATACACTACCTGACAAAAGTCTTGTTGTCGATCCCAGTTGTAAGAGTAACAGATAATAACTTGACTTCTAATTGATCATTTGGAAAAGGGACAGAAGGTCAATTTTTCTGATGAATCATCTATTGAACTGCATCCCAATCATCACTAATACTGCAGAAGGCCTACTGGAACCCGCATAGACTCAAGATTCTCATAGAAATCAGTCAAGTTTGGTGAAGGATAAATCATGGTTTGGGGTTATATTCAGTATGGGGGCGTGCAAGAGATCTGCAGAGTGGATGGCAACATCAACAGCCTGAGGTATCAAGACATTTGTGCTGTCCATTACATTACAAACCACAGAAGAGGGCAAATTCTTCAGCAGGATAGCGCTCCTTCTCATACTTCAGCCTCCACAACAAAGTTCCTGAAAGCAAAAAAGGTCAAGGTGCTCCAGGATTGGCCAGCCAAGTCACCAGATATAAACATTACTGAGCATGTCTGGGGTAAGATGAAGGAGGAGGCATTGAAGATGAATCCAAAGTGTCTTGATGAACTCTGGGAGTCCTGCAAGAATGCTGTCTTTGCCATTCCAGATGACTTTATTAATAAGTTATTTGTGTCATTGCAGAGATGTATGGATGCAGTCCTCCAAGCTCATGGCAGTCAAACACAATATTAAATCTTTTTCCACTGCACCATGACTTTATATTTTATGCTGTATATTATTTCTGTTAAGTGACTTTTGTCTAAGCAGAGTCCGACCTTACTGTCCTAATTAAATAATTAAAAATCAAGGCATGATCATATTTTATTTTGGTAAAGTAAGCGTAAGAGGCCTTTGCCTTTTGTATAAGCCACTTCTTATACCACTTAAAATGATCAGCTAGAAGTCAAGTTGTTATCTGTTGTTCCTAAAACTTGAATAGGCAACAAGTCTTTTGTCAGGTAGTGTAGATGTCACTTCATAAATATCACTTTTGATCAATGTAATGCTTGGCTGAATAAGGTTAATCATTAGCAATCAATGATGTGATGGGAAGCAGAACTAAAACATCGTCCTCTACAAATCTGCATAAAAGGTCAATCTATCAGACGTGTTGGGTTCATTAATTGCTCTTCATACTTGATAACCTAAGCAGCGGCACTCTGGGGGCTGATGAAGGACAGTTTGCTCTTCAATATTGTACATGGCTCGACTACAGCATGTTTCAAAGGTGTCATGCACATGTATTCACGAATGCTCAGAACTGTCTAAAGGAGTAATCAAACTTCATTAATCAAGCTATTAAATAATGTTCACACAATTTCCTACACATGCTTAGCTGAAATGAAAAATGCAGCTGCTGATTATTTACTAAGAATTCCATCCATATGTAGAGACATTTGTTATTGTTTAAATAACTCTGTTATTAGGTGCAACACTATAATGACAAGTATCTCAATACACTAAAGATAAAGCAGGCATTCATAGTAATAGATATAGTAGAATATCTGCAGTTCTCTAATTAATCATTCAGTGAACATTTATTAAAGAATAAGTGTCTTTTATTTTAAAATGCAAGCTGTTTAAAAACATTTGACCAACTCCAAGTTTGAGCGATATTCTAGGCGCACATCCAAAAACTGACTGAACAGTATGCGAACCCCTAAAAGAATGCTGCAATCAACACATTTTCTGTTTAATTAACCGTGACAGCAATAACTTAAATATCTAAATAAGATTTTCTTCTTTTGGTCTATTCGTTTGACTGTCACATCAGCAGAGATAACCCTGTTTCACCAAGCAGCTTTTGTCATATTAATGAAATGATAATGAATTAATGATGAAGTTCAAGAAGTCACAAATCAATTAAAGAATCAGTCTTCACATCTTTCATGCAAGAGCGGTCGCAGCCATTGGAACCTTATTAGCTTGAGACTTCTGGTCTCTTTCACTCATATTTTGCCATAAAAAGCAGCTCCTTATTCTGAATGATGATGCAAAGTAGTATTTTCTTATTATTTTATTTCTATTTCTTTTAATGTTTTATTTATACATTGTAAAAAAAAAATACAAAAATATACAAAAAGGACAACATAAACGTGTAACAATAAGCAAATACACTGAAGAGTATTTTGAGCAAAAAAAAAAAAAAAACATTAGTGCAATCTTATATACAGAAAAAACAGGTCTACAATGTGTTGACCAGAGCTAGTATCCAGTACCAAGCTGGGAGTTAGGGGGTGAGAACTCAATCAGAAGGAGCAGGTCAAGCTAAAGAGTTTGGACATGTTTGCGAAGTGCTTCCCACAATTTAATAAAAAATAGTGCTAGGTCGGTAAAGAGAGTTCCTAATTTTCTCTAATTTCATAAAATAAAGAACATTTCTTGTCTAACAAGTGTGAGAAGGAGGGTAAGGGCTCTTCCAGTTCAGAAGAATTAATCGCCTAGCCAGAAGGTTTAGGAAGGCTACAAAACCTACAAAATGAGACGTTAAAGTGTGGTCGTGCAGGAGAACCCCAAATAAACCAATAATTGGACATGGTGGGATATCAACAGTGGTAATAGCAGACAGCAAAAGGAAAATTTGCCTCCAAAAAGAAAGCAGGGAAGGACAGGACCAAAACATATGGATTAAAGTAGCTGAACCAGAATGACACCTGTCGCACTCAGGGCCAATAGACGGGTTTTATTTCTATTTTTATGTATAGTCATAAATAAACTTGTGTGTAGAGCAAGTAGTTTGACCATTTTCATCCGTTTGTTATTCCTAGTCATTTCCTCATTAGCAAATATATCAGAAATCCTAAAACAACTGCAGAAAAGAGGTTACTTCTTCACTGCAGAATAAGGTGAATAGAGTAAAGCAGTTACCTATAGTAGTGATGACGGTCCCAGCAAAGAAGAAGGAGCTGCTGAGGTCCCACATGCTGCTCTCATTGGAGGGGTGACCGGAAGGATTGACCCCGGCCCGGATGGCAAACACCACTTGCTGTGGATGAGAGAACAGATTTCAGGAATAAACCTCAAAAAGTGCCACCAGCCTCTATAAGCTTGAACCAAAAATGAGAGTGAAAACCCAGTATTCATTTTGTAAAATATTCTCTTTCTGATTTTGACTATAATGTAATATGCATATTTGGCCACAGCCATATCACCCTGCAGCCCAAGATCGGTTACTCACTGAAGCTAAGCAGGGCTGAGCCTGGTCAGTATTGGATGGGGGACCACAAGTGGTGCTGAAAAGTGGTGTTACTGAGGGCAGCAGGGGGCGCTCAACCTGCGGTCTGTGTGGGTCCTAATGCCCCAGTAAAGTGAAGGGGACAGTATAAAGCTTTGGGTGTATGGCCATACATGATAAATGCGATATACTGTATAAATACACATAACATTACATTTGACTATAATGTAAATGTGCACCTTTTGTAAACCTGCTTTGGAATGATAATTATTTTGAAAATCCTATACAAATAAGACTGAACTGAACCAAATTGAGCTTATGGTTACTTCCAGCAGGACTTGTAAGCTCATGACTTATACCAATACGGTTCTGATATCTATCCCAGTGGTGTGTATTTAAATTATATATCTGGTCTCTCTTTGCCAATTCTACACTCCCTTCACCCTTCCAAACTCTTAGCTCCTAGCTTATTTCTGATATGTGTTTTAAGTATTTGTTTAAGGAGTATTTATGTTTAAGGACAGGGATCCTATAAGTGTTATACATCTGTGTAAGTCATTGTTGTAAGGCACGCACAAGATCGATGGCGCGAGTGCGCTCACCACACACCAGCTATAGGGGGAGTGGAGAGAGAGTGATAGAGCCAATTCGGTAGATAGGGATGAATGGGAGGCCATGATAGGTAAGGACCGATGGAAGGAATTTGGCCAGGACACAGGGGTTACACCCCTACTCTTTTAAGAGAAGTGCCACAGGATTTTTAATGACCACAAAAAGTCAGAACCTCGGTTTAATGTCTCAACCGAAAGATGGATATAATAGTATAAAATATAAAAGTAGTAGTATTTTATAATAGTATATAATAGTGAAACTGAAACCCAGAGTAAATGCGAACCATGACCTGTTTTTGGTTGTCTTGGGACCACTTCTGTCTATTAAGGATGAGGGAGCTCTCTGATTTCCTCTAAAATATCTTAATTTGTGTTTTGAAGATGAATCAAGGTTTAATAGGATAGAAACGACATGAGGGTGAGTAATTCATAACAGAACTGTAATTTTGTAAACACTTTAAGCTAAGATAAAAACTTCTAACAAACACATTTCATAACCTTCTTTCACATTTCGTAACATTTACCAACGGTGCCAATATTAAAAAACTTTGGCATTATAGTTCACCCAAAAATGACAAGTCATCATTTACTACCTTCTCATGTCATGTCGACTGTAATTTCGAAATATTCTGCCTTCAACAAAAGCAAGAAAACATTAGAGGGTCAGAATGACATAAAGGTGAGCAAATAACACGTTTTCAGCAGTAGAAGCATTGCATGAACATAGGACACGTTTATTTAAAAACTGACATCTGCATTTCACATTCACCCTTTCACTGTATTCGCCATTTCAACAATGCTATTTCCAGCTGCTATTGTGCACAGAGGGATGTAACAGGTTTACATGTGAAGCAGACTGTATGGCGGGCTCCAATGCCCTCATTCAGGGCCTCGAACAAACACACAGATCTGTTCTTTATCAGTGCTCTACAGCATCTCTGGATTTTACGTCACACATTACTGTCTCAGCTGGAGGTTAGGACAGAATTTGGTCTGTAATTTAATTTACCGTCGAATCCGTTATAGTAAAGGGCTGCCTTATCAAATGTGTGCGCCTGTGTTTGTGCAGAGGATAATCTCATTCGTTTTATTCTGAAGAATAAGAAAGAGGTGCATTTGAAATCAATATTTTTGCTTAAGACCTAAAGTAACTTAATGCTGGCTGGGAGTGAATTGATTATAAAATCAAGGGATGTGTAGCTTTTTAAAGAGATTTTTCATCCATTTTACACTGCAAGTAATAATGAACTTGTAAAAGAGTGAGTGGAAGGTCAAAGCTTTGCGTTCTTATTTCACAAGATTGCATAGACTGAACTAAGTGAATAGCAAAAGGTGGAGCTGTCCAGGGTCCTTAACTCATAACTCACTCGCTCTTTCTTTCCCAACTATTACACTTGACATGGGGTTGTGCATGACATGCACGATACAATGTGCAAAAACAGAAATTGTCATTGCAAAAAGTACCACTTACATGCTGTTATAGTGTCCAAATAATTTAATTATAATTTGTTTAAAGTTTCAGTTATGAGGGGAATTGTATGCAGAATTGCATTTGTAAACAGATGCATTTATATATAATGTCAAAATAAAATATTGAATTGTGAAATTATACAAGTAAAGCTGCAATTATTTTCCAAATATAAGAAAATTTAACCGTATTTATTTGACTCACTGCAGTTCATTTAATACAGGGGTGCCCAAACTCAGTCCTAGAGGGCCGGTGTCCTGCATATTTTTAGTTCCAACCCCAATTAGACACACCTGAACCAGCTAATCAAACTCTTTCTAGGTACTCTAGAAACTTCTAGGCAGGTGTGTTGAAGGAAGTTGGAGCCAAACTATGCAGGACACCGGCCCTCCAGGACTAAGTTTGGGCACCACTGATTTAATATAACCATTGTTTTTGGAATTTTTTTGAAAATCTTTTTATTCCAATTGTTTTCTTCAATACTCAAAAAAAAATCAGAAACTTCCTAAGAAACTCCAGTGTTAGTCATTTTCAATAATATATTTTTGCAATTGTACTCTTCAATACACCACATAAAAACATGACATCTGAAAACAAAAAAAGAAATTGAGTTATCTATTTTTGTAAATAACTCAGGAAATAATATTGCCATTTGCATCCATAAAAACAAATACTATCAAAGTCAATGGTAACAGGTTATTCATCTCTATTCAAAATATCTTCTTTTGTGTTCAACAGAAAAAAGAAACTCAAGCAGGTTTGGAACAAGTGGAGGTAGAGTAAATTATTACATAATTTTCATTTTGGTTGAATTGTGGCTCAGTGGTTAGCACTGTCGCTTCACAACAAGAAGGTAGTCAGTTCAAGCAAAGCCTATAGAATACACAAGACATGTCACTGTCTTGTATAGTTTTGAATGGGGAAAAGTGAACGGTCAATATGACAAATGAAGCCCTGCCTACTGTAGATTAATGATTCTCCAGGGAGAAGCTGGGACCAGATCTGTGCTTTTACAACAGTTTTTTTTGTGTTTAACAAACACACTGGAATCTCAGCGAATATTTGCTTGACAGACATTAGAAATATACACAAATAAAGCTTGAAATCTGTGCTTTTAAATGAACCCACTACACTTGAAAACAAGAGTTTTTTGGTTTTGTATTGAGTATGAAACGAACGCAAGTACAATCCTTCCTGTCAAACGCACATCACATGACAGCAATTACAACAAACGCCACACAAACTTGTAAACAAAGAGTTGCTGTAATTTTTGGAGAAGATTCGCCTTCAAGACCAAGTTGCAGTGGCGGTTCTAGTTTAAATGGCACCCTGGGAGAACCACTCCAAATACCCAGTATATACCGGCGGTTGACTTTATATAAAATTTAAATATATAGATTTAAAATATATAAATTACATAAAAAAAAAAATTCAATAAATATAACAATTTATTTATATTATTATAAATAAAATTATTATTATTATTATTATTATTATTATTATACAATTATTATTCTAAATAAATAACAGAAATCAATCCTAAATGTAACTGGAAAACAATTTAAAGATGAAACTGTGATATGCTAAGATCGCCTACAAAATCTTCTGCATAAATATTAATTATGACAATTCTATAGAATACAAAAAATATGTTATATAGCATTATCTGTTGTCTTAGACCCAACTCATGGCCAAGAATTAATGTTACACATTAATCTCTCCTTTCTGCTTCATAGCACGAGATCATCATCATACTATATAAACTTTAGTTTTGTTGACTTGCAAAATTCGATGCGTGCCAACACCTCTACATAAAAGGTTGTTACTCTGGTTTCACAGCACATGTGCGGCGTGTATTTTATCAGCGTGCATGTAAACAACCGGGATTCACACCGGGAGCAGGAGCAGCGTTGTTTCGGTTGCACACAGAGAATAACAAACTTGCACATGCAGAAGATGCCAAATGTGAATAACCCTTAACATTTTTATTTTGGAATTACAACTCTAAATTAATACATTTGCATAAAGTAAATTGTATCTTAATCGAAGCTTTTACTGAGGCACAGTTGATTTTTACTGGGCACTTTTTTTTTGCACTGTCTCCCTGAGCTGCCCCTAGTAAGTTGGGCCTGGCGATCGCCCATATTGCCCATGCCTAAATCCGCCACTGCCAAGTTGTGAATTACTTTAGAAGAGCAGCGCGATCTGATGATCATTATCCAGAGGATGATAATGTTTAGAACAGCCATCAACGAGGTTGGTGTCGTGATCTCGTTCCTATCGAGTGTGCATGCACATTAGCTCAGGCACCCTGAAAAAATGCCGGTTTTGTTTGATTTGAACATTTAGAAATGAACTTATGAGATGGTTGTTGTTGAATTTTATTGGTGATTCCAAATATGTAATGTAATCATAAGCTTGGTAAACAGTTTTGGAGAATTTTGGAGAATTTTTGGAGTATTTGGAGAATGTTTCCCCGTTCAGACAGAATACCCTGGCATACTGCCCAAGAGGGCATACTGACCGCCGAGTGAAATGACTTGTCTTAAAGGGACTTTGGTTTAACTCCTGCCTGGGCCAGGTGCATACCTGCCAACCTTCCCATTTTTCCCGTGAGTCTCCCGTATTTCACACCTATCTCCTGCCACACTCCTGTTTTTGTTATTTCTCCTGGGAAAATCCCATAATTTATACGGACCAATATAGTTACAAAAAACTTTTTCTTTATGTTTTGTCAATTTGCTAGATCTTGTATGAAGCCCATCACCTCACACCAGGGGCGTAGGGGACATTTTAAAAGTGTGTGTGTGTGTGCAGCGCGGGGGGGGGGGGTTAATAATTATTAATCACCTGTTTCTAAATGGTCTGTCTATAAAAGTGAGGGGGATGTATCCCCCCGTCCCCTCGGTTGCTATGCCCCTGCCTCACACAATTGGTGAAATATTCAAATCTCTAAGCATTTTTTCCACAATCTGGCAACTTACACTACAACCCAGTTGTGCTGTTGATTTCTGCGTAGGTGGTAGATGCAGGATTTAAACTGCAGCGGTAGCAACATCAGTAGTAGACCAGAGGTGTGTGTGTGTGTGTGTGTGTTCTACATTTTTCCTTTATCAGGTGTTTTTTTTGCCACCATCGCCTCTGGGATAAAAGCACTGGCAGCGTTCACCTGGTTCATATGTTAGCCTTGAGCTTTAAAAAAAATATGCAAGAAAAAAAATTGGCCACATTTTCACCCAGCAGTGAATGAGTAATGTCAACATTGTCAAAAACATCTGTACATCTGCAGCCAAAGGTTCTCCTGGTGATTCCTTCTCCTCCTACTACTCCAGCAGAGCTCAGCCAAAGGTAAGAGGCAAACAGAGGCCATTCTCTCCCCGGGGAGCTTTTCTTGTTTGCAAACATATTCCGCCTCAATCACCAGTGGCAGTGGCAAAGCAGCTTGGCAGGATTGAGCATTTGTTCAGAGGTGTGTGAATGTGAATCCTAACAGCAATAATCAAGAGACGGGAAGTAGGTGAATACAGCATGCTGGGATGCTATATATCTTGAAGGTTTAGGAGGAGGGGAATGAGGTGTTGCTGCTTGCCAGGCATTAGAAAAAGTAGAATTATGGGCTGTCAGAGAACTACGGGAATATTTATTGGGAGGATGATACACTTTAAAGCACTATACAGCCTGTTTGACACACTATATTTTCTGGAATACAACTTAAAGAGGCAGTACACCCAAAAATGTACAAGTAAGATGGGGTAGAGAGTGGGGAGCAGGTCTGGTAAAGGAGCACAATAAAGGAATCAAGCTCTATTTCTTTATTCTGTTGAACACAAACAAATATATTTAGGAGAAAATTGTCCACTAGGACCACTAGGACAAACAAATACTCCACTAGGACAAACAAATACTCCACAAGGACAAACAATTACTCCACTAGGACAAACAAATACTCCACTAGGACAAACAAATACTCCACTAGGACAAACAAATACTCCACTAGGACAAACAAATACTCCCCTAGGACAAACAAATACTCCACTAGGACAAACAAATACTCCCCTAGGACAAACAAATACTCCACTAGGACAAACAATTACTCCACTAGGAGAAACAAATGCCCCACTAGGACAAACAAATACTCCCCTAGGACAAACAAATACTCCACTAGGACAAACAAATACTCCACTAGGACAAACAAATACTCCACTAGGACAAACAAATACTCCCCTAGGACAAACAAATACTCCACTAGGACAAACAAATACTCCCCTAGGACAAACAAATACTCCACTAGGACAAACAATTACTCCACTAGGAGAAACAAATGCCCCACTAGGACAAACAAATACTCCACTAGGACAAACAAATACTCCACCAGCACAAACAATTACTCCACTAGGACAAACAAATGCCACACTAGGACAAACAAATATTCACTATGTCCACTAGGACAAACAAATACTCCACTAGGACATACAAATACTCAACTAGGACAAACAGATGTCCAATACGTCCATTATTGGACAAACAAATACTCCACTAGGACAAACAAATGTCCAATAAGTCCACTATAGGACAAATACTCCACTAGGACAGACAAATGCCCCACTAGGACAAACAAATGTTCACTATGTCCACTATAGGACAAACAAATATTTACTATGTCCACTAGGACAAACAAATACTCCACTAGGACAAACAAATGTCCACTATGTCCACAATAGGACAAACAAATGTCCACTATGTCCACTATAGGACAAACAAATACTCCACTAGGACAAACAAATATTCACTATGTCCACTAGGACAAACAAATACTCCACTAGGACAAATAAATACTCCACTAGGACAAACAAATGCCCCACTAGGACAAACAAATGTCCAATATGTCCACTATAGGACAAACAAATACTCCACTAGGACAAACTAATGTCCAATATGTCCACTAGAACAAACAAATACTCCACTAGGACAAATAAATACTCCACTAGGACATATAAATACTCCACTAGGACAAACAAATGTCCAATATGTTTACTAGGACAAACAAATACTATCAAAGTCAATGGTTAAAGGTTTCCATCTTTCTTCAAATACCTTATTTTGTGTTCAACAGAATAAAGAAAGTCAACAGGTTTAAAACAAGTAAATGGTGAGTAAATGATGACAAAATTTTCAGTCTCCGCACTGACATCAGGTGCTTTCTTCACTGCATGTTTTCTCACTGCTGTAATTTAAGTTGTATGTTCTTTTTGTGATTAAGCCTGAAGAGCACAGTGCATCAATACATTTAAAAACGTTCACTAACTGTAAACTATCGTTAAAGGGGTAGTTCACCCAAAAATGAAAATTTCCTCACCATTTAATTACACATAAGAAGTTTTTAACATTGAAAAAAATCAGATTTTCTGACATCCATCATAAAAAAAAAAAATATTTGGAAAGTTAATGGTTGTTTTTTTCCCAATATCCTACGTTTGTGTTCAACAGAGGAAAGAAACCCAAACATGTGTGAAACAAGTGCAGGCTGATTAAATTGATGGCTGAATTTTAATGTTTGAGTGAAATACCCCTTTGAAAAATTTCATACATTTTCTAACAAAAAGAAAAAACTAAAGAAGGGGCAGCACGTTGGTTCAGTTAGCATTGTCGCCTCACAGCAAGAAGGTTGCTGGTTCAAGTCCTGGCTAGGCCAGTTGGCATTTTGCATGTTCACCTCATGTTGGTGTGGGTTTTTTTTTTTTTTTTTTTTCTCCGGTTTCCTCCACAGTCCAAAGACATGCTGTATAGGTGAACTGGGTAAACAAAATTGGCTGTAGTGTATGTGTGTGAATGTGAGAGTGTACGGATGTTCAGTACTGGGTTGCAGTTGGAAGCGCATCCGCTGCGTAAAACATAATCTAGAATAGCTGGCAGTTCATTCTGCTGTGGCGACCCCTGATAAATAAGGGACTAAGCCGAATGAATGAATGAAAAACTAAACACAAATCCCAACTTATCTGTGCTTTTTCCTCTAAATTCAGTTATGATCTTGGGCAGCATATAGTCAGGTATAGATATAGTCTTGTTTTCCAGAAAATACTATGCACAAATCCAATAAAAAATCCCTTTTTCCTTTTAAAGTTGTAGAATAAATTAGCATTTATTACTTATTATTACAATACATTATTTAAATATTGCATAACCCATATTTTTAATAATGTTTTAGTGTCTTTGTCCAGCATTTTTCTATCCCAATTTACATAAAAAAGCATTTTGATAAAAAAAAAATAAATAAATAAAAAGTTAATGTCACGCACACACAAACACCTAAGACATTTAAACGGCGGTGAGAACAATTAATGATGATGTTTGCGGCGAACACTAAAGTCTGTACTTATAAAATGTCACTTCATATTTAGTCTGCTTTTGTACAAAGGTAAATACCACTGGCTTCAGAAGGCACAGCTAATTACTGATGTAATGTTAAGAGGCATTTCCATTTCCGCAAAGGTGAAATAGTGTCAAATGGACTCACTAAAGCTAATTTAAAAAAAAAATCAATACAGACCTGACTGGCAGCAGCCCAACATTTAGCAGAGCAGATTAAGTTTATATAGTTAGATTCAATGGGCAAATTATACAATGACAATGACGGGTGGTCAACTTTTTCAGTCATGTTAGGTTGTGTAATACATGCTTCAGTGAACTAAATTTATATTCATTCATTCATTTTCCTTTGCGTTAGTCCCTTATTTATCAGGGGTCGCCACAGCGGAATGAACCATCACTAAATTTATATATTTAATTCACTTACATTTAATGTATTATTCATTCATTCACTTTCTTTTTCGGCTTAGTCCCTTTATTAATCCGAGGTCGCCAAAGCGGAATGAACCGCCAACTTATCCAGCACATTTTTACGCAGCGGATGCCCTTCCAGCCGCAACCCATCTCTGGGAAACATCCACACACACTCATTCACACACATACACTACGGACAATTTAGCTCATTCAATTCACCTGTACCGCATGTCTTTGGACTGTAGGGGAAACCGGAGCACCCGGAGGAAACCCACACGAACGCAGGGAGAACATGCTAACTCCACACAGAAATGCCAACTGACCCAGCCGAGGCTCGAACCAGCGACCTTCTTGCTGTGAGGCGACAGCACTACCTACTGCGCCACTGCATCGCCCATTTAATGTATTAATCAAACTTATTCAAGTTTTCAGTGTTTTGAGGAATATTGAGTGTATTCTGACCTACAACAACCTTTGATTGGCTATTTCAGCAATTTCACTTATTTATAATATAAAAGAAACGTTGACTTTCCCAGAGATGGGTTGGGCTGGAAGGGCGTCCGCTGCGTAAAACACATGCTGAATAAGTTGGAGGTTAATTCCGCTGTGGCGACCCCGGATTAATAAAGGGACTAAGTCGAAAAAGAAAATGAATGAATGAATGAATGAATGAATGAATGAAGAAACGGTGACACGTTTGCAGTCCTGCACCAATAAATGGACGATGCAATAAATGGACCATGAAAGATTGCACTTATTATTTTATTGTTTAACTTCCATGTGCAAGCAGGGCTCTATTAAAATATAATATAGATCTAATTTTACGGCTATACATTATTACAAACACCTATTTGACAAGAAATGTGGAAAACTTTTGGTGTCTATTGGTGCTCTAGATCTGCAAATTTCAGAATGTTGAGTTAATAGGCTGCTGGACACGATTATGCACACACAATGGTACGAACTGTTAAAGGGGGGGGTCACGTTTATACTTCAATTATTAAAATTGTTATTTAATATCCAAATCAGAGCAAACTATTTCTCACTATTTAAAGGGGGAATCAAAACATTCATTAGAAAGACCAACCCCCCTGTAATCCACACCCTTGTTATATTAGCTAGAAATACCAATAGTATCAGGATGCAGACTTGGATTTGCAAGCTGAAACTGAAAATCTCACACTTCCAAAGTCAGACACAATGCACTTAATGGAGCTAGTGGCATCACTGTGAAGGGTAGAGTGAGGGGTAGGGTTAGGGGTGGGGTTAGGTGTGCGCATTAAAAGCATTGCAGCTCGCCTTGCAACTACACCAACTCTGCATCCAGACCCCTCTGAGAAATACAGTTACTTGAAAAATCATATAGTTATGTGAGTAAAAAAGTATTTTTATTGTATTCTGAAAATCACTGATGACATTCTTCACATATAAAAATTAAGATGTTGGTTTTTTCATTAAAATAACACAAAAGTGCCATGTTTTCAGACATTTGAAATTAATTTTAAACATAATCAATATTTTAACTTCAGAATTGTTACCAGACCACATAGATTAAAACAAATAAAACCGCATTACTCAAACTCAAACTTAATAAACCCCGTAAACCCAGACAATCTGATCATTTTCAAGTGATTTCTTCATGTTTCAATTGCTGTACATTCCAAACAGACCAGATTGTTGAGTACGTTTATGATTTCCCTCTTATTTCAGGAATTGCCTCATATTTCAAAAACAGACCAACATCCCCCTCAGCCAATCAGTAGTTTTTTCCAGTCTCCAATAAATCAGAATTCACCCTGTTTCTGCCAACTTCAAAGCCGTCTGTATTGATTTCGCCAAAGATTACTCTATTCATCCAACGTCCTGCAGTCCATACCCTTCAAATCAATATCCAGGCTATTTTTAACCATACAAACAAACACATTGACTTCTAATTTGAAGCGATTGGAGTCTGTCTGTACCTTGACCAGATCCTCCAGCTCTGAAGTGTTGACACAGGTGTGCATTGAGAGAAAGTGGATCTTCTCCTGGATGATGCGGTACTTCTGCAAGCCCTCCTCAGGCTGTTCCAGGGCTTTGAACACGGTGGCTCCGATGATCAGGTACAGGACCACCAGCAGGAAGATGGCTAGCACTGTTTTCCACTTCATTACGGTGGTTATGCTCTCACAATCATCTCCAGAGTTGTACACGATGGGCTTGGAGGAGAACGACAGCCGTGGTTTGGTGTTGTGCGTGGCTGATTTGGGATCTAAAAGATCAGGTGCAGCCACTGGGGGGAACAAAGGGGGAGAGGAATAGAGAGAGAGAGAGAAAGAGAGAGAGAGAGAAAGAGAGAGAGATACAGGCTGTAAAAGACAGCAGTTATTCCATTTTAAAGAAATTATTGCTAAGGGGGTTTTAGTAATATAAACATGACTGTATTGGTGTTTAAAGAGACTGGCTGTATTTCTAGATGTTTATAGTTGTGCTTTGCTATGTCTTTGTGCATGGCTGAAAACACATTCATGTTTTTTACATGGAAGCATTAATAAATAATAGCAGCAGTGAAAGGCACTGACAGCTGCTGGGTTTTAAAACAGTGATGATTTGGTTTAGTTCTTGGATATAGATTCATGGTTCAGAAATAATATGTATGTAATACTATGTTTTTATAGGATTTCTTTTAAGCATTGTTTAAGGTTATTTGAGAGGAATCTTCAGAAGATTCATCATTTCACACTGAAAAATGACTTGCAAATGTTAACATTAAATACAAATAAATGGAATTAGGGCTGCACGATATGGGTCATTCCTACTATTCGGTGCTATTTCAGGGTAGTTACTGTCCCTGAAAAAAATTTACATTTTCCAGGATTTTATCAATTCAGTTGTAGGAGTACTTATTAAACTATAAGAAAAATATACTGGTCCAGCTCAGGATATTACGGTTTTTATAGAATTTTCACCTGTAACTCAGGCCAAATGTCCCCCGTTACAAAACATTCTCGTATCTTTTAAAAGGTGTTATTGTAATATTTACATTTTCTAAGCGCTAAAATGTCCCTCACTTTACCCTGCAATAGTAATTTTTAAAAGGTATTACTAAACAAGATTTATATAAAAAACACTTGTTATAATTTATTGTAAATTTAGTGTATTTCATTTAGTATAAAACGAGACTGCAATGTATAAGTGACTTATTTTTGTCAGTTCTTTGGATGTAAGTAACTAAAAAAAAAGCATGTGTAATATATGTTGATTTTATTGAATTAATATGAAAAAAATACATAGTTAACAGGGTGGAGGGAGGAGTAACAGGGTGGACACAAAGTAACAGGGTGGACATTACAATAAGAACTAAGGCAACTTGTTTGCCACGCTCTCATTCGATTATCAATAACAAAATGATGGTTATTGAATTATCAAAAGAAAAAACCGCAACATTTTTTAATGTCACATCTAAGAATCACATCAATTGTCAAAAAAGCCAAATAAAATACAAGGAACATTTTAAATTTCATACAGTAAAATAGTGAAATACTGAAAATTGCAAATGAAACTATTATTTTAAATTAGAATTTTTATTTTGGTTTGCACCATGATGCGCCCTGTATCATTTTAAATATTCTGTACCATATAATGCCTTGCGGACACAAATTGCACTGAATAGTAGGTATGACCCATATTAGAAAAATCTGACATTGCGATATTTTGTTTTTCTGCTATATATATTGTGATGTGAATACAGCTTTGTTTGGAAAGAATTCTTCATTTTAGATTGATTGGGGTGATATTGTAGGGGATTGGATCTCGAATAATATATAACAAATAACTGACAAATAAAATATAGCAAGATAAAAGTGAATTATAGTTTTCTGGAGAGTCTAACAGTATTCAGGTACAGATATTAAACAATCCACTCTGCATAGTCTTTATTGTATATAATGCAAAGTTACAAGCACTAAAAATGTTTGTGGCCGGATGCTTTAAACCAGGGGTGCCCAAACTTTTTCATATGAAGGGCCAAAATCCAAATATCATTAAGAGACGTGGGCCAAAATATGCCAAACTATTTTACATTAAAGTTGCTATGTGTAAATTACTAATTTATTTCATAATATTTCAAATAACTTTTTAATTATAACTTATTGCAATAAAAACATAAATAATCACATTTATAACACAGTGGCGTTCAATGCTAAATACACTAGTCAAGCAGAGGCTGCCATTGTTTTGATTTGCTCACCAAAGTCTCTGCAGTGTCCTCTATCTGTCAGGTGACAGTATGTACATTTTAATATAATTTTTTTTCTGAATTTCAGTTCATTTTTGTAACTTAACAATAAAACAAACAAATCAAAGTTTACATTAAATTTGAAATGACAATCTCTAAAGCAAACCCATCATTCTCGAATTATTCTCAGATGGGATGGTGGGCCAAATCAAAGGTTACCATGGGGCAACTTTGGAACGAGGGCCCTGGTTTGGGCATCTCTGCTTTAACCTCTGAAATGTTGAAATGTTCACACAGTCACAGGCCTTAAAGGGATAGTTCACCCAAAAATGAAAATTGACTCACTATTTACTCACTCTTCACTTGTTTCACACGTTTATGAATTATTAAAATATCTTCTTTTTGTGTATTCAACATTAAAAAAGAAACTTAGAAATGTTTGAAAACAGTGAATACATTTTTGGGTGAATTCTTTAAAATGCATGCAGATGATAAACTTTTACTCCATTATAATTCAACTTTGCATTGATTATAATCAGCTATATTCCCAATGATGGGTTGCAGCTGGAAGGGCATCCGCTGCGTAAAACATGTGCTGGATAAGTTGGCGGTTCATTCCGCTGTGGCGACCCCAGATTATTAAAGGGACTAAACCAAAAAGAAAATGAATGAATGAATAATCAGCTATAATCCCAACTCAACACTGAAGATCCTGCGATGTGACTATTGCGGATGCACACATTGCGATATTGATGCTGAAACGATATATTGTGCAGCATTAAATGGAATGTATTAAATAAAATGCATTTTTTGTAAGAAAAAATGCATTTTCTTGTAAAACATACTTTAACAATCCAAATAAATGAATGATAAAATTAAATCTTTTTTAATTACACTCTTAAAAATAAATATTCTTTATCAGCATTAATGGTTTCACAAGAACCTTTAACATTGCTTAGAAATATGAAATAGTGCATTTATAGTGGAAACGAGTTCTTTAGGTAATTAAAACATTCTTCACATTTAATAAAGAAACATTTATTATCAACTGTTCCAAAACCTATTTATTTTAAGAATGCTCTTTTTTCGTCTCCAGCGCAGTGAAACTGACCCTTTATCAGTGAGTGTATTATTTTGAGTCCTTCTCAACTGACTTCTGCAGTGTTAAAGCCAAGTGTGAAAACCTCTCTAGCAAACTAGTGCTAGTGGACGTAATGTTCTCCTCACTAGTGTCCAGTATGCAGCGTGTGGAGCAGCCACGTTATGCAAGGCAAACGCAAGTTTCAGCACTAAATTAGAGCTGCAGATTTCCCCTCTGTGCATAATTCAGGCCTCAATGCCTATTAATGATCTGTTAGTTACCGAATCCCCAGAGGGTTCCAGGTGCACTTTTTCATTCTTTTCCAGAGAACATCAGAAGCTTTAACCCATGCAGATCCCATCAAATCAATCTTCTTAGCTATTTTTAATGTTCTTTCCCTTTTGATGCCACAAAATTGGATTTCAACAGAAATATCTTGAAACTATATCAGCGAGACAAGTGGTTATATCATATTAACAATTTAACAGGTATTGTAATCACCCGGTTGACATTTTGTGCATATCATTAACACTGAAAATAATGTATACTGAAATAAAATACTGTCAGAAACACAATTTAATCAAATAAATTGTTTTTATTTCTTCTTAGAGAGCCTGTTAAAGGGTGTATTTATTATTTTTTGATGTTGTAGTAAGCAGTGTAAGGCATGATGTATTGCACAACTGATAGATGTGACTTCAGTAATAGTCCTCCTACAAATCTGGAAACTTGTCAAAGCTGTGGGTGGTGTGGTGCTGTGAAACAGAAACTGCACTGGTCATTGAAAGGTTACAGTTCAGAGCCTGCAGAAGCCAATCTAAGAGTCATCACCATCGTAACAAGTGTGATCTTGCACTATTTTACCTGTATCTTACTTTTCTCAACACTGAATTCTAGATTTTACTTTATACATATTTAAAAATATACTTTTAGAAAATATTATTCTTTACAAATGAATTATTAATTGTAGATTTGTCTTGAACAATTTTAATTATTTGGATTTTACTCAAACTAAACCAGAAAAAAAGCTATTAAAATTAACTGATTATTATTTATTGTCACCAGTTAATTTCTTTACATATTTTCAAATCATTTTCATTTGGAGAATGCTTCAACAATAAATAATTTTAAGGTCACCAGTCATGCCAAAATTTGACTGATTTTAGAAAATGTCTTGATTTAAAACTGAATCTCAAGTTTGTATTGAACAAATCTACATGTGAAATTCATTTTAACCACAGCCATCTTCCTTAAACAATTAGTTTATTTATTGATTGATTTATTGATTGATTTGAATTGATCACCATGCCACATGATCACCAATTCTCTTCAGCACTGTAAAAAAATTACAAACCATAATAATAAGGAAAGTTTTAAAGAACTATTAAAAATGAACTTTTTCTTTTGGCTGTATTTATAAACAATCATATTTTGGTGTCCCCCTTGTACCTAATTTTGGCTCTTAATGTGTTAAGTATCGCCCCAAATTTACTGTGCAACACATGCTAAACAATTGAATTAATCGTACATTAGGCTACGCACTTACTACTTTGTGGGATCTGCTGTTCTCGCTGCTCCTCATCAGGTAGGTCTGGACCACTTGACTTGTTTTCTAGCTGATCTCAGGAGCAAACGAGCGAAAACGGGACGTTAATCATGACACCAAACGAACGAGCTCGCCTCTCTCCGACTTCTCTTCTGGGCTTTCATGCCTCTGTCCAGTTTTAAAGCTCCATGCGAGCAGTATCTTGGAATCCAGCGCTGGATTTCGTGGTTGAGTAAGCAGCGAAGTGAGAAGGGAGTGTCCAAAGGGGGCACACGGATAATTGGACGGGCTGTTCTCATCATGAGCGCGCTCGCCGTCCGTCTCCGTGTGTTCAGTTCACTGACTGTGAGCGGCTTTCCTTTCAGACTCCACGCGCGCGAGCGTCACTCCAGACCTGCGGGTCACGTCGCATGTCGGTCAATAAAACAGGGAAGAGAAACGCGAGTTTAGTTTGAAGCTGCTTTGGAGTTAATCTTCGAAAAGCAAAGAGGTAAATGTTGACAAAACAAAGTAGCCTAAACGAAAACAAAAGATGTTTTAAGAGGCTGACATGACACATAAAAAAGTTGTTGGATCCTTTTTGAGATGGAAATGACTAAACTAGCCACTGAGTGGGATTAATTAGGAAATTTTGCTCCTAATAGAAGTGTTTTGAACCACTGAAGAAAACAGAATGTTCCTCTAATGCTCCTGCGTCCCAGCGGGCACCTTGACGTCAAAACGACATCAAATTGACATTGACGTAAAAAAAAAACATGTCAAAAATGACATTTTATTAACATCGATTTTAAAAAAGTGTAATTCAGTTTCATCCCTACGCCATCAAGTTAACATTGGGATTTAAACATATATCAAAAATGTATTACACGACAGTCCTGTAAGCTATTTTTGATGTGTTAATTGACATCAATGTTAGATGTCATTTTATGTCATTTTGACATCGAGGTTATCAATTGACGACATATTGATTTGCATTTTTAGATGTGTTTTTAATGCCTTTTTGGCATCAAGGTGCCTGCTGGGGTGGTTCTTGTTTGGTTCCTATTACCCACTTGGTTATAAGAAAAATGTTCTGGGGACTATGGGGGCCGAAAGAGCTTAATGTCCCAGCAGACACACAACATCATAAGACATTAATATTAGGTTAGATTTAGGCCGCCATCCTCTAAGGACAATGTTATTTTGGCGTCCAATAACGACATAAAATATTTTGTTGACTTTAGGTTGTGTTGGAAAGTGACCAAAATCCAATGTCGAGTCAACATCTTAAAGCAATGTCATATTGATGTTAAATACTGACATTTATTTGTCAGATATGGCAACCAAAATCCAATGTCTGATAGATGTCATAGTGGTAATGTCCACACAACGTTAAGCTGTAACATTATTAGACGTTGGTATTTTGTTGTGTTTAGGTTGCCTTGGAAAAAGTAACCAAAATGCAGCGTCTGTCCAAAGTTGGACATTGACGTCGGCCTGACGTTTGGTTCTGACGTCAAACCGATTTTCATTTCCAAAAAAAAATGCAACAAAATGCATTTTTTTTTTTTTAATTGTGGCGATTTGCAGCACATGTGCTGTCAAACTGATGAAGTTCTTTTCTCAATTTGTTGGTGTTTTTTGTAATTGCATGTGTTTTCTTAAATTGCAGCACGTTAAGATCTCACGGCCACTGTAGGGGACTGATTGTTTTGGAAACCAAAAACTTACCTTTTCAGAACAATTGCAGGGAAGTTTTCCTGTAACAAATACAAAGAAAACACACAAAACTAAACTTTTCACCAAAAGAGAACAATGTGTTTACATAAAGAAAACTTTCATTGCTAACCAAAATACAACATTCTGGGTAACCAAAAATTGTTTGATGGGATAAGACTTAATTGTTCTGCACTAGTTTTACCGCATATTTGATTAATAAAAAACTTTCAAACATTTCAGACCATCTCATAAAGACATTTATTTAAAAAATCAGACTGCATTAGTTTTTTAATACTTAATTATTAAAAAACTGTTCAAGAATCGACTGCTTCATCACACTGTAAATGTAATTTTTGATTAATTATGAACATAGCCATCATTTGTTCAAGAATCAAACTGCATTTGTCACTCTATATTTGTTTATTCAGATCCAGCTCAAAAGAATCACTTGTTCAATCATCAGATTTGTTGCACTGCATTTGTTGATTCATTAATAACAACCATTTGTTCATGAATCATCAGACTGCACTGATCACAACACAGCTTTGTCTTTTTCTACAAAGAGAATGCTGTTGTAAATAAATAAGTGAATAAATATTCATGGACATCATAAATACAGCAAAAAAGATCTCATCTTGCTAATAGTTTACCATTTGTTTACAGGCTACGTTTAAAAAATATATATTTCTGCTTAAAAGTTTCAGGTATGCTTGCAATATATAGCTATATTACAGGAGAAAAGTTTTACATATCTCAAAATAATAAACAACAAAATCTTATTTCGCTCATAAATCATAAAATGGCACCCTAAAATTGCACAATTCAAAATCGACTACAAACAGGAATAGTTGCATGCTAATATGATGCAAAGGTTGTGCTCAGTTTCATTCTGTTCTCTTATGAACAGCAGAGATATGTTTTTCTGTTAAAGTACAGCTTGTAACCAACATTTCCCCAGTAGTAGAAATAAAAGACTGTTCAAGGTTGCTTTTGAGCACCATTCAAATGTTATTACAGCATGCGTCAACTAATACACATTCTTCTGATGTGTCATTCTTGCTCAAACCATCCATCAGTACAAGAAAATTCCCATAATGGCTTTGGTGTGTTCTGTGTTCCAGCTGTGACTGCATTAAAGTCATGCATTCCTAATACAGCTCCCATTGAGATGAAAATGAAAATGGCTGAACGTACAACATTGCATAAGAGAAGATAAATTGTTCCTCGAATATTTGTTTGAACATGCACAGAGAGTGATTTTCAATAAAGAATGACAATAACTGCACACAATAAGTTAAATTGCGTGTAATGTTGACGTGACTTGGCATGACCTCATGTTAAATTCACAAACTGACAATTATCAGAGTTTCCGTAGATTCTATTGATGCATCACGATTTTAAAATACAGCTGCTCATTTCATTTCCCACAGACACTAACTTCTGTTTCCCCTTCCTTTTTCCCTTTCATTGTTTTTTTCACCTTGGCAATCACACTTTCTCTCACCGAAGTGGCTAAAATTGTGGGTCCTTTGGGCAATGACAGAGCGGCATCAAAGGCACATGTGCACTTACTGTACATTTCATGCTCACAGTCTTCATCATTTTCCTCCATTGGTCACTGTTACTCACTGCTATTGATTCTGGAATGCCCATACCTCACTTACACTGAATACTGTCATGTTTTTTTTTAATCATGTAGGACATTTATGCCACAGCTGCATCACCCTGCAGCCCAAGACCGGTTACTCACTGAAGCTAAGCAGGGTTGGATGGGAGACACCATGGGAAAACTAGGTTGCTGTTGGAAGTGGTGTCAGTAAGGCCAGCAGGGGGGATGCTCAACCTGCGGTCTGTGTGAAGGCTGGTTTATACTTCTGCATTGAGTGATCGCCGTGACCCACAGTGCATGTGTTGCTGTGCATTTGAACTTCTGCGTGCTGTTTGTGTTGCTCTGCAATAGCACTTTCGAAACGCAATCTAGCAGTAGGTTTTTAATGTTCCTCTGTGTCGAGTTTCTTTGCTGGTGTTTTATTTTTTCTGAACACTACCTTAATGTACAAGTAGCTAAAACCCGCTCCTTTTGAGGTGGGAACCGGCGGACGTGCAACAACTTTAATCATAAGGTAAACACAATACAACAGTTTCCATCTATAGCTACTTCACAGAACTCAACGCTTGTAAACACTTGCTCCATCGGGTTTGCACGGCTCTTACCCCTGCCCACACTCGTCAGTGCTACCAAGCTGACCAATCACAGAGCTTGTGCTATGTGTCATAATGTAACTATGTGTAGTTACATTTTTTGAGAGGTGCGAGTCAGCGTCAGTGATGGCCTCGGGGAGGGCTTTGCGACCACATGAAAGCTGCGTATAGTATAAATCAGCCTTGAGTCCTAATGCTCCAGTACAGTCCAGGGGACACTATACTGTCAGTGGGTGCCGTCTTTCGGATGAGACATTAAATCGAGGTCCTGACTCTCTGTGGTCAAAAATTCCATGGTAAAGAGTAGGGGTGTAACCTCTGTGTCCTGGCCAAATTCCGTCCATTGGCCCTTACCCATCATGGCCTCCCAATCATCCCCATCCACTGAATTGGCTCGATTACTGTCTCTCCACTCCACCAATTGCTGGTGTGTGGTGAGCGCACTGGTGCTGTTGTCCTGTGGCTGCCGTCGCATCATCCTAGTGGATGCTGCACACTGGTGGTGGTGTGAAGAGACCCCCCTCATGATTGTGAAGCGCTTTGGGTTTATGGTCATACACGATATTTGAGCTATGCAAATAGACACATCACATTACATTACAAGTTAAAAAATTCTGGTAGCCTGGAAATTAAATGATCACTCATTAGGACTGTAGCTTATTTAATATATCATGAATATATTTATCTCATGTAAACTGCATAAGAACACGCTGCTGAAAAAAAAAGCTGTTCATTTATTTTCTTTTCAGCTTAGTCTCTTTATTAATCTGGGGTCGCCACAGCAGAATGAACCGCCAACTTATCCAGCATATGTTTTACGCAGCAGATGCCCTTCCAGCTGCAACCCATCTCTGGGAAACATCACACTCCTACACCACGGACAATTTTAGCCTACCCAATTCACCTGTATCGCATGTCTTTGGACTGTGGGGGAAACCGGAGCACCCAGAGGAAACCCACGCGAACGCAGGCAGAACATGCAAACTCCACACAGAAACAGCAACTGATCCAGCCGAGGCTGGAACCAGCGACCTTCTTGCTGTGAGGCGACAGCACTACCTAAAAAAAGTTGTGTTCAATACTTTACTGTTTACAATCCTCACTACTTTTTCTCAGCTGTAAGTTGCTTTGGAGAATATGGGAAAGTAAATAAATATATCCATAAATAAATAAATAATTTGTCATTTCAGGTCATTGCAGATCAACTGCGCTGCTTTGATTTTTCTGAGGTTGAGTGAAAAACCTAAGACCTCTAGGTCCATCAGTTACAGTTTTTCTCAGTCGCTTTGGTGCATTTCTCACAACACTATTTACATTTGCACAACAGTTAATGCATTTCTCAAAACAATTAGTGCAAACTGCAAAACCTAGTGGATAACCTGCAAAAGTGCGTCACTTGCTCAAAATGGAGAGCTCATTCCTCAAAAGCAAGTATTGATATCAATGAAAGTGTCAGTGTCATCAAAATGAAAAGTCCTGCTACCATTGTTTATGAACAAGATAGTCAAATGGCTTTGTCATGTTTTCATTATGACACTTTACTCTGGACATTTTTTCCAATGTAAAAAAGTCTGATTTTGGAGACGCTTCCTGAAAATGCTCAAGACAGCACTATACACTATTTGCACAGCCATTTGAAGACTACAGTAAAGTCAGACATCACTGCATTTAGTGAGGTATCTGAGTACAAGACACTGAATATGTCTATGAATATGTTTTACTGCATTTGCTCTTCGCAATTCTAATTTATTCACAGCATTGTGCAAAAGAATAAATACACCCTTATTTACAACAAACATAAACTCCCTTTGGGTAGAGCTGTGCACAACTGTAAACAATACTGCAGTACATATTAGAACTGAACCTACAACATAGACCGATCTGTAAATCATTCATCAAATTGTTCAATTTAGGAAACATTTTCAGAAAAAAAAGATTTACATTTTTAAAATAAAAATTTCTTGACAGATTTTGACAACTAGTTCAACATTTTTGCATGTAATGACTCAAGTGATGAAATGAGGACTATTAGTTTTATATGGATTGACTATTCAGCATCCACAAGTGTAGTTGATTTTGACTGACATGACATAAGCGAATGATAATGTTATAAAACAGCAGAGAGTTGTATGAAAGCAATTGATGCATGTCCAAAAGCATTTGCAATTTGTTGAAAGGAATGAGAAACTGCTACTGTGATGTGCACAAATGACTAATTGTTTTGAGAAATGCATTAACTGTTGTGCAAATGTAAATAGTGTTGTGAGAAATGCACCAAAGTGGCTGAGAAAAACTGTAAACAAGCCAGCTTTGATCGGACTCTGTTAACCTCAATGATGTGTTTTTTATTTACTCAAACAATTTTTTAATGCCTTTTAATGAGGCTTTCCTGGAAAGCTAGTCTTTGGCATTGGTTTGTTGTGTTTCCCTATTCATTTTCTGTGTATTTGTGCTGTAGACATTTCAGCCTACAGTCTGTGGGTGTGACGTGTGAAGCTGAAACTACATTCTTAAAAATAAAGATCCCTAAAATGAAAATCACAGAGATACCTTTAGTCTGTAAAATAATAATAATTAAAAAAAAACATTTACATCATATTTGCATACGTTTGTCCAACTGTGGTGAAAAATCATCAGATGATAGATAGATAGATAGATAGATAGATAGATAGATAGATAGATAGATAGATAGATAGATAGATAGATAGATAGATAGATAGATAGATAGATAGATAGATAGATAGATAGATAGATAGATAGATAGATAGATAGATAGATAGATAGATAGATAGAGGAAAAGTGCATGTGTGTTCGGCTGAGTTATGTAATGTCTTGTTCCCACTAAGTGGTACGGCAGTTTGGAACAAGTCACCCTGATTAGGCTTGTGTTTCCACTGCCAACAGTACTCTTACTTGGTAAGTGTTGCGTACGCCAAAAAGATCGAATCAAAGTCATTCTCACTCGGATAAGTAAGCTGTAACGGCCCCGTAAACAACGATAGAGGACATAGAGCAGATTCTGTTCTTGATTCTTGGCATGTGGCTGTTTATCAGAAGAAGAGACAAGCTTTGTTTGAGGATGGTTCATTGCTGCCTGCCATTCATTGTATTATTATGATGTTGTGTTTTGACGGTGTATTTAAGATTGGCGCTTCCTTTGTTGTCTTGTTGCACATGCTGGTGACAATTATCTCAAAACCAATAGTTCCATCCTTTTGGTATGGTGCTGTTGTGCTGGGTAACCTTATGAAAATGTTACAAAAAAGTGGTACGGTTCGCTATTTTTTGTAACTTTGACAGTGGAAACTGAAATACACTGTATTGTACCAAATCGTACCACTCAGTTGAAATGAGCCCAAATGTGGCATTTATGTCATGAGAGTAATGTAAACAAAGCTCAATATAAACACTCTTATAATTTGCTTAAACCTTTCCCTAAAACGTTATTAATAATACTTTTATTTTAAAGTATTTGTAAGGAATTGGATGCAAACAGAAAATGGCTGTTTGTGAAGCATACAGTACATTGTTATCTGCTGTTAATAAAAAGCTCAGAATTGATTCTAGTCAATCTCAAGATTGACTTTTCAAATGTTTTTATTGCCACAGCTTTAGAAATAACCCAGATTTTTTTTTACACGGGTGTTGTTTACTGGAACACTTGATTCTGTTTGGGCAATCACATAATTCAGTGTCAATTCATTTTCTCCTAATGTGCACTGTTATGGATAATAGCTCTCATATCACACCAGACTCGCACACGCTTGTTTATATAGATGCTTATGAAGGCATTCTGCATCTCGTAGTAAAAATAACCTCAATGCACTTCAGTTTTAAAATAATACTTTTGCATATTTATCTTGTTGCTTTTAATCTGCAGATTTTTGTAATTTCAAATTTGTCAATATCCATTTAATTACCGGCCATTAAATGTATCTAATGTTTATTCTCTACACATAATATGACCTAATATAGCTTATTGTAACCTGGATTACAATTGCTAAATTGTAAGGGATTAAAACCGCCGTCTCCTGCTATTAGTCAAATCTACAGTGCTTGTCACCATCTTTAAGGTCCTATAAGTTATAACAATGCAGTAATATTTTGTAGGAAGTGTAAAAACAGTGACATTTGACTCCTGTCACGTTAGTTTATCAAGCATCACACACACAATCTCTAATTAAACTAAAGTAAGTGCAGAGTGTCATGCGGAGAAACACTGTTTACACTGAACCAGGTTTTTAATTAGACATCATTTCTCAACAAGAATTTGACCTGTGATCTTACACATAAATCCATTTTTTTACAGATTGTGAACAGAGAAAAAAAAATCATGCTATATTGAGACTTAATAATTAGCAGAAAATAATAAGTTGCACACCCATTGTATATTCATAGACATTATGTAACATTTACAGTAGTACAGGTCAATTATTTCCATCAAAAGTAAAGTTTTATATCCTAGTGCCTGTGATTTGGTGGCAGGTCACATTTATGCACGTCATGATTTTGCCTGATATTTAGTTCCAAAGCATTATTGTGAGTAATTATAATAGAAAAAAAGGGCTTGTGTTTGTGGTATAGGCTAGCTGTTTATAAACATAAATGGAAATGAACTGTCCTTTGCTCCAGAACTTCAGACTTTTCACTAAGCTATATTTCAGGTCAGAAGGTGTACTGGGGCGTAGTTTCTATTTATATCACATCCTTCCTTTCAGCTGAAAATGAGATTCCTGTAAAACTCTGCGAAAGCTCACATTAAATATAACAGAACCAATAAACAAAGTCTGAAACTAAATAAAGAACAACTGCCCTATTAGCAGTGACTGACCTATTAACTCAATCGTAAACAATGGAATAAAACGTCAAATGCAAAATCAATACTTTTCCGATATTTAGAGCTGGTTTACTACAATGTAAAACATATCAGTTCATTAACCGTTTCTGTATTTTGTGTTTTTCATTTATTTATGGTTGTGAATTGCATTATGGGATGTTGATCTAAGCTCTGTCAACCTTTGATATTTTAGTAGTTTGAAATAATATGAAGTATAAGAAATAATATGTAGAAGTCTGTAAAATAACAGAAAATGTACTGGCAGTTTATTACAAGGACTTTGTAGCATAATATACAACACCAACCCAGACAACTATCATTTTATCTATAAAAAATGTTAATAAAAGTCACTTTTTCTAACTTTTTAGGGACAAAAGTTGTTGGAAAAAAGATCAATTTTATTAGAATTCAATTCAAAAACCTAAATAAATAGGGAAAAAATAAAAACATAAATCACAAAATATGTAAAACTGTTAATTTACTTATTTACTTATATTTTTTACAGTGTAGGGCTGTGCAATATATTGAAATTATCAAAATATCGCAAATCTGCTTTTTTTCTTTTTTTTTTGAATAATCCGATTAGCTTACTAATAATTACAGATGAGAGACCAGCAGCGATCAACCACATCACGTGCTCCCCTCAAACGTAGTTTGTGAAACTTCACATCTGAGCACTGAATGCCATTTTAGTGTGTTCTGTGAAAATGACTTGCAAGTTGTTACACTGCTGTAATCCTTTTCTTTTTTTTCAGTGACTGGCACATCTGGACTGACTGTATTCATATTTAAACCAAACTGTGACACCTGTACCATGACAATTTGGGATAAAAAATCAGATGAGTACTTTTACACCTCTACTTCTCATATGCAAAGAACAATATTACTTTGAAAAAACAAAAAACATGTTTACAGTGAACTATAGTAACCCCTTTTCTATGTGCTTCTTCTTTTCATGGTCAGACAGAAATGATGAGTGGGCACAAAATGTATGGTGATATGACAACACAAGCAAACGGTTGCCTAGATACAGGGGGTCAGTCACCTGCTGGCTCATCTTACCCCACTCTTCCCTACTGTTCTGCCATTGTAAAAGCAAAATAACATTAGAAAGGAATTTATAAACCTACAAATACACTCACCAGCCATTTTATTAGGTACACCTGTCCAAGTGCTCGTTAAGGCAAATTTCTAATCAGCCAATCACATGCCAGCAACTCAATGCATTTAGGCATGTAGACATATTCAAGACAATCTGCTGCAGTTCAAACCGAGCATCAGAATGGAGAAGAAAGGTGATTTAAGTTACTTTGAACGTGGCATGGTTGTTGGTGCCAGACGGGCTGGTCTGAGTATTTCAGAAACTGCTGATCTACTGGGATATTCATGCACAACCATCTCTAGGGTTTACAGAGAACAGTCCAAAAAATATCCAGTGAGCGGTTGTTCTGTGGGCGCAAATGCCTTGTTGATCCCAGAGGTCAGAGGAGAATGGCCAAACTGGTTCAAGCTGATAGAAAGGCAACAGTAACACAAATAACCACGAGTTACAACTGAGGTATGCAGAAGAGCATCTCTGAATGCACAACATGTCAAAACTTGAGGTGGATGGGCTACAGCAGCAGAAGACCACACTGGGTGCCACTCCTGTCAGCTACTAACAGGAAACTGAGGCTACAATTCACACAACCTCACCAAAATTGGACAATAGAAGATTGGAAAAATGTTGCCTGATCTGATAAGTCTCTTTTTTTGCTGTGACATTTGGATAGTAGGTTCAGAATTTGTTGTCAACAACATGAAAGAATGGATTCATTCTGCCTTCTATCAACCGTTCAGGTTGGTGGTGGTGGTGTAATGGTGTGGGGGATATTTTCTTGGCACACTTTGGGCCCATTAGTACCAATTGAGCATCGTGTCAACACCACAGCCTACCTGAGTATTGTTGCTGACCATGTCCATCCCTTTATGACCACAGTGTACCCATCATCTGATGGCTACTTCCAGCAGAATAACGCGTCATGCCATAAAGCGCGAATCATCTCAGACTGGTTTCTTGAACATGACAATGAGTTTACTCAAATGGCCTCCACAGTCACCATATCTCAATCCAATAGAGCACCTTTGGGATGTGGTGGAACGGGAGATTCACATCATGGATGTGCAGCTGACAAATCTGCAGCAACTGCGTGATGCTATCATGTCAATATGGACCAAAGTCTCTGAGAAATATTTCCAGTACCTTGTTGAATCTATGCCACGAAGGATTAAGGCAGTTCTGAAGACAAAAGGGAGTCCAACAAGGTGTACCTAATAAAGTGGCCGGTAAGTGTATTTCCCTCAGTTTGTCTTTCTTTTGTTTCTTCTTCTTTCTTTGCTTTTTGTAAATACAGTCACGACTGCAATTAGATCCCTTTCTATTAATTTCCCTTTCCTTCTGTGACAAATGAACTTTCATTTATCTCAAACGCCTCTCTATAAATTATTTGTGATATTTTAAATCTGTGTGAAAATTACAGGATGTTAAATGAGTCTAAGCTATCAGAACTGATACACATTTACTTCCTGCTGCCTCACCATGCAGAAGAAAAAAAAATCAATGTTTTGCACAGCACATTAGGCTTAAGCTCATGACTAGCATCTGTCCATTTATTGGCGTTCACTCTTCGCTTGATTAACGAGAGAAAACACAAGGGTCAAATGTCAAACTGCTGATTCAGTGTGTGTACCTCCCTGACTGACAGGGAGAACATCCTCCGGCATTTGAAAGTTAAACACGCCTATTCTTTTTTAGGGGCTCACGGTATATAAATAGAGGGCTGTTTTCTGATCTGAGCAAGATAGGGCTCTAATCCGCGTTACATAACATTTGGAGCAGCCACCCCTTGACCCAGTGTGAAAATATTTTGTTTGTGTTTGCAGTGCACGTGAATGAGCTTACGCTATGCCATAGAAAAACACTGGCACTGCATGAAGGGTCAGCATACAGTGTGTTCAGTGGGAACGTTCTCATGGGCAAATACACCGACCATTGACTTTCAGCCTGTTTCCATGAAAATCAGTCATACGCTACCCATAAAGTTAAACTTCTTAGTTTAGTAACTGTTTTGATGTTTCTTCCTCACTCTTGGCCTTGAGGACTTACTCTCTATTAACACACTTTTCCTACAATGTGCAGCAGTTTAAAAACATCACAGATCACAGAAGAATCTAGTCACTCCCAACACAAGATCATTTGAGATTCTGTCATGAAATGGTTGACCCGTTTTATTGCAATGGCCAATTTTGTAGAATTGTATGCATATGGAATATTAATAGACATAATAATTACTTGCAATGCAACACTTTTTTCAAATTTAATGTAAAATTTTAAAAAGTTATAATTTACTATAAAATATCCTGGCTTCCACACAATTCCTTCATGTTGTCCCAACACAAATTAATGAAGTCAACTTTAAGTTCAAGTAAATTTTGTACAAATTAAAGTGGATTAAACATGCAACAAATATGTTGTCACCCCCCAAAAAACTTAAGAGTTGTGTTGATTCATCTTACTTTAGTTAAGTAGTTTAAACGAACAACAAAAATAATTTTTGAGTGTTTGTTCGGGAATTGTGAGCATTTTTCTACAATAAATCAATTCAATTATTCATATGTAATGACTCAAATGTAATATCTAGAATGTTCTCTAAATGGTTTGCCTTTCTCACAAAGAACACCTTTTGTTGTGATGGATATTTAGGTACAGATTTACCCAGTTTACTTTTATTTATTTAATATTTTTGCAAATATTTCATGAATGAGACCTATTTTTTTTGTTTATGCCACAAGGGACAATAATTAAATAAATATAAAGACAGCATAATTTCCTTTTTCCCAAAACTGAGATTTTGTATCAGAGATTGAATTCTGAGAAATGGTCAAATGCAAGATGTAAACTCTGAGAAAATGAGTTACAATTGTTAAGACAAAAACTGTGTGATGTAATCACAGATTAAAGAGCCTTAAAATGTTCAAGAAGTTTATTTCATGTACAGTCAAGAGTGAAATTATTCATACCCCTGGCATATTCTGACTGAAAGTACTTTTATTCAACCAGCATTTTATTTTCTTGACTGAAATTGACACAGGCTTCTCCCAAAAGATAATAGGACAACGTACAAGGGGCATCATTGTAAGAAAAAAAAAAAAAAAATATATATATATATATATATATATATATATATATATATATATATATATATATATATATATATATATATATATATATATATATATATATGTATATATATATTCTCAGCTTTTATTTACATTTGAACAAAAACTTTAAGTCAGAATTTGCCAAGGGTATGAATAATTTTGAATTTGACTGAATATAAATGAGTAATAATTCAAATCATGGTCATGAATTTATTTTTAAAAAGTGTTTACAAGAGTAAATCTCTACTAAAGGCATCTGAACAGATGGTGTATTTAATAAAGCATAATAAAAAGTAACATTTTGATTTGAGAAATGAAAAAGCTTCAAAAGCTGAAGAAACATAAATTTCTCTCAGATCTGATTTCTTTATACAATGTTTTTTTTTCTAAAGAAAACATCTAATGCGTCCTTTGAATGTCAAAAACAAAAAAGACGACACCCACAGAAACAATTTCCAATGTTAAAGGGACAGTTGAATGAAAAACGCATTTATCATTTACTCACCGTGGTTCCAAAACGTTAAGAGTTTCTTTTTTAGAGCTTATAAAGTTCCCACATTTTTCAAAATAACTACTTTTGTGTTCCACAGAAGAAAGAAACTCAAACAAGTTTCATTTATTAGTTTTCCTTCAGCTTAATTCCTTATTTATTTCAATTATTATTTATTGCTGTGAGGCGACTTGCCATCACTCAAACAAGTTTGTGAGAAGTAAAAGATCAGTAAATGATGAGATGTTTTTATAGAGGTTAAGCTCATTCACTTTGCCAATACAAATTAAAATGGCTGTAAAGGGGCCAATATTCGGAGCCCTCTAGTAAATACAAGCTTTCTGAGCACTGACCAATGATAGCCTTGAAGAAACACAACCACATGTACAAAATACTATAGTGATTTACAGTAAATGTATTTACAGTAAAAGTACTTGAATTAAACTGTGTGGACATTCTGTAGTTGATGTGGCAATACAACGGCTACAGCAATGTAAACAAATTACCCAAATGCTGTACTAAACTTTTTACAATTGTATTTATTATGCATAATACACTGTAGTAAAAACTAAATAAAATTATATTGCAGTATTTACAGTATCAGTTCACAGTCACACTTCATTTTGATGGTCCGTTTGTTGAATATAAGTTACATTACATCTACATGCCAACTAATTCTCATTAGATTATAAGTAGACTGTTAGGTTGGGGTTAGGGTTAGGTTTAGTTGACATGTGCTTGCAAAGTTTCTTATAGTCAGTTTTAATGTTTGTTGAAGGAGCAATATCAACCGATATTAAGCAGACAGCCTACTAACACTCAAATGGACCATCAAAATAAAGTGTTACCCAGTTCACTATAGTTACTACAGTATGCTGTAGCATTCATAACTAAAGGGTTGTAAATACTATAATATTCATTCATTCATTCATTTTCTTTTCGGCTTAGTCCAGGGATGTCAAACTCAATTCCTAGAGGGCCGCAGCCCTGCACAGTTTAGTTCCAACCCTGCTTCAACACACTTACTGGTAGGTTTCAAACAAGCCTGAAGGACTCAATTAGTTTGATCAGGTGTGTTTAATTAGGGTTGGAACTACACTGTGCAGGGCTGCGGCCCTCCAGGAATTGAGTTTGACATCCCTGGCTTAGTCCCTTTATTAATCTGGGGTCGCCACAGCGGAATGAACCATCAACTTTTCCAGCATACGTTTTACGCAGCGGATGCCCTTCCAGCCGCAACCCATCACTGGGAAACACCCATACACTCTCATTCACACACATACACTATGGACAATTTAGCCTACCCAATTCACCTGTACCACGTGTCTTTAGACATGTGGGGGAAACCCACGCGAACGCGGGGAGAACATGCAAACTCCACACAGAAATGCCAACTGACCCAGCCGAAGCTCGAACCAGCAACCTTCTTGCTGTGAGGCGACTATAATATACAGTTGAAGTCAAAATTATTAGCCCTCCTGTGAAATTTTTATTCATTTTTTTTTTTATTATAGCATTTCCGGGCAACCCAGTGGCGCAGTAGGTAGTGCTGTTGCCTCACAGCAAGAACGTCGCTGGGTCGCAGGTTCGAACCTCGGCTGGGCTGGGTCAGTTGGCGTTTCTGTGTGGAGTTTGCATGTTCTCCCTGGGTTCGCGTGGGTTTCCTCCGGGTGCTCCGGTTTCCCCCACAGTCCAAAGACATGCAGTACAGGTGAATTGGGTAAGCTAAAATTGTCCATAGTGTGTGAATGTGTGTGTGGAAGTTCCCAGAGATGGGTTGTGGCTGGAAGGGCATCCGCTGCGTAAAATCGTGCTGGATAAGTTGGCGGTTCATTCCGCTGTGGCGACCCCGCAAGGGACAAAGCCGACAAGAAAATGAATGAATGAATATAGCATTTCCTATATATATATATATTTTCTTCTGGAGAAAGTCCTATTTCTTTTAGTTTGGTTGGAAGCAAGTTGAAAAAAAGTTTTTATATTTTAAACAAATTTTAAGGTTTAGCATCCTTAAGAATTTACTACTTTTTTTCCTCTCGATTGTGTCACACCCTCGGCTCTTTCCTGCTGCTCCAATCACCTTTCTCCCTCACCCTCTACCTCTCACCACACCCGTGAACAATCACCAGAATACTGATTACCTGCACCTGCACCCGCAATCACCACACACCATAAGTCCTTACCTCCTTCACTCACTCACGGGCTGGAATCAAAGTTGGATGGTTCACCTCATCTTCTCATTTTCTTCCGTGGATGTCTCTCTTTGCCTGTGAATGCAAATACAACTTATAATAAGGGAAGTCACTAAGCTTATCTGGTGGTTGACTGAAGATTTGATGCTTACCATATGGACTGTGTATGAGATCGTTCTCTCCCTCTGCTACACCACTTACCTGCTTCATCTCTCTGCATCATCTGGATTGTTTTGAATAAATACCCTTAAAGGTGCTGTATGTAAGTTTTTGACTCTTCTAAAGCATAAAACTACAATAATATGTGTGCAGATATTTAAGAAACATCCCAAGTGAACATACTTGTTTAACTGACAAACAATGCTGAAGTCAGATATTCTGCTTTGAAAATGTTTTTTTCCGTGCCGGAACGCTGTCTTTGTTTAGGTAATTTTCACATGCACATGCCAGTTTAGCCAATTATAATTCAGCACCCCGGGTTGCCTTGTTGGAAAACAGCGTATTTCATTCATTCATTCATTCATTCATTCAGAAAGACTCTGAAAGCATGCGTCCATGAGCGAAATGCTACAGTGTAGTGGAAAGTATCAGATGTCAAAATGAGACGGATTCAGTTCCACATGACGTTAATTAGCAAATGACATAAATATTAGGAACGTGAGCAGGTTACATCGCGTGTCCTAACAACACGCTGTGACGAGATTGTTATGAGTGATGAGCCATTTGGCTGTTTGCACCACAAAACACGGCAGAAATTTTAATACAGCCTTTCAGAAGCACAGAATATGCACTCACTCACAAAACGGTAAGGTTTAGAATCTATTTAATACATGTTAACCCTCTTTAACATCATTAAAGGTGAAGTGAACTTTCTGCTTTCAGTATATGGTAATACACGTCATGTAAAATGCATTCAAACTCGCATTGTTAGCATTTAGCACTGAATAAAGCACACGAGGCTTACCTGAGGTGATCTGTCATAGGTTTCTGTTGTTCAGCTGTGAGAAATAGAAGCCGCTTCTAATAAATCAATTCGAGGTGTTGGTTAGAACCAAAACTCCTTTTAATATGGAGAATATTCCCTCAATCGCGTGTCGTTGCTTTTATTTAGAACACAGTTTAAAATCACTCAAACTGGCAACCCGGCGTACCTTTATTATGATTCAGGACTGCAATACCTAGTTCAACCACTGGGTGTCAAACTTACATACTGCACCTTTAAAAGATAACTATCCTTGTGTGACTGTGACAGATTGGCTTCAGATCAACCCGCACGTCATGATTTTGCCAAGTACAATGCAATCCTGGATTAACATCTATGTTGACCCTGGAACATCATTTTTGTTGGAAAATTAGAATTTTGAATTTGAATTTATTTATTGAATGGGATAGCCCCTTGAGATGAATCATCTCATTTTCGAGGGGGTCCCTAAGAAATTCATATATCAAACAGAGTACAACACATCATGACAGACATACAACTAACAGAACAAACAAACAAGCAGCACACTTTACCTGAAACACTTTCCACAGTCTAAAGCCTAAATAAGCAAAAACATATAATCAAAAGTACAAACAATTTAACATACACATGATAAACATTTAAATTGGAACTAATATTAATAATATTAACAAGTTGTTTCCAAAAAAGAAAATAAATTAGCCCTAAAAAAACTAAATGATTTCATTGATCTGAAAAAGGAAGGGAGATTGTTCCAATCAGAAGGAGCTTTGTATTGAAAGGACCTGCGGCCACTTTCTGTTGCAATTATGGGAACAAAAAAATAATTCTCCTGCATATGACAAAGTGAATATGATGAAGTAAATGGAACAAAAAGCTGCTTTAAATAAGAGGGGAAACTAAGATAAACACATTTAAAAAGAAACAAATACCAATGATACTGTCTGCGGAACTTAGGTTGAAGCAAACCAAGAGATTCATATAAAATGCATTGATGGGTTCTGTAACTCTTTGTATCTTAAAACAAACCTGCATAGAGAATTGAAGACAGTATTTAAAGTTTTTAAATTAATATCAGAGGTATTGTGATAAATAATATCAGCGTAATCAATAATAGGAAAACTTAAAGGTGCAGTATGTAAGTTTGACACCCAGTGGTTGAACTGGGTATTGCACTCCTAGATCAAAATAAACACACGCGTGGGATGCCAGAGATTGAGTACAGGAGCGAGTGATTTAAACCGTGTTCTAAATAAAATCAACAACACGCGATAGAAGGAATTATGTTCCATATTAAAAGGAGTTTTAGTTCTAACCAACACCTCGAATTGAGATATTAGAAACGGTTTTTATTTTCTCACAGCTCAACATGTGAAACCTATGACAGTGCACCTCAGGTAAGCCTCGTGTGTTTTATTCAGTGCTAAATGCTAACAATGTGAGTTTGAATGGATTCTAAACCTTACCGTTTCGTGAGTGAGTGCTTATTCTGTGCTTCTGAAAGGCTGTATTTACATTTTTGTCGTGTTTCGTCTGGTGCAAAGAGTCAAACTGCTGTTTGCGTGTTGTTAGGACACGAGATTACAATGTAATCTGCTCACCTAATGTTTACGTTCGTAATATTTATATCATTTGCTAATTAATAACCTTATGTGGAACTGAATCTGTCTCATTTCGACGTCTGATACTGTCCATTTCGGTCACGGGCGCATGCTTTCAGAGCCTTTCTGCATGAATGAATGAAATACGCTGTTTTCCAACAAGGCAACCCGGAGTGCTGAATTATAATTGGCTAAACTGGCATTCTGCAGGTTAACTTTACCTAAACAAAGACAGCGTTCCGGCACGGAAAAACCATTTTCAAAGCAGAATATCTGACTTCAGCATTGTTTTTCAGTTAAACAAGTATGTTCACTTGGGATGTTTCTTAAATATCTGCAAACATATTATGGTATTTTTATGCTTTAGAAGAATCAAAAACTTACATACAGCACCTTTAATTGAGTTATCATTTTTCTCACTTTAAATGAAAAACAATTAATAGAACGATAAAGAGAACCTAAGCACCGATATGACTTTTTAATTATAAAATCAATATGGGATTTAAAGGACAGTTCAGCATCGAGCCAAAGGCCTAGATCAGGGGTCGGGAACCTTTTTTCAGCAAAGAGCCATTTCTGATTTTTTATATCAAATGCATTTTTTTAAAGAGCCAATTGTGGTGTGTGTAGAAAACCTTTATTTATAAACAAAACTTTTATATATATCCATGCACAACTCAAAATAAACAAATATGACGCATCACAATGTATGAAGAAAGGACAATTTATAGATTATTTTCATGAACATTGTTTGAATTTACGTGCATGGTGTTATCATAGAAATGTAAGTTGCTTACACTTTATTGGTGTCGCAATACAAGTTAAACCACAGCGCCACATATGCGCATTGGTTGAAACATCCTTCCATTGTAAACTGAGTTCTGTTGTAGAAAAAACAATATAAAGGGAATTGTAATTGTATTTTCAATAAGAAACTGATCTCTAGTAACAGTTATAATTTTTAAATCTTTAAAATATTATTGAAAAGAGACAGCTGGAGAGCCACATATTTTTGGTCAAAGAGCCACATGTGACTCCCGAGCCATAGGTTCCCTACCCCTGGCCTAGATATTTAAATTCATCAACATTAGACAGCTGTGTAATCCATACCTATTCCCTAAACTCAACTATAACTGTAAATTATTCCCCAAATTAGAGGGGAATAATAGTTGAAAAACAATCATGTAGAAGTTCATAAACCTAACTGTAAGCCTAAACTTAAACTGTAAACATATCCCTTAATTCTGATTGGAATGTTGTTCCAGGATCAAAACAGATGTTTATCCAGGAACATGTTCTACTTGGGGAGAATGCACAGTATTCAGTAATTATTCATTCATTCATTTTCTTTTCGGCTTAGTCCCTTTAATAATCTTGGGTCGCCACAGCGGAATGAACCGCCAACTTATCCAGCATATGTTTTACGCAGTGGCCCTTCCAGCTGCAACCCATCATTAGGAAATATTCAGTTATTATTATGGTGGCTTGAGAAAGCCACCATCCTGATATACTACATAAACTTATTATTATTCTGCTTCTTCTTCTTCTTCTTCTTCTTCTTCTTCTTCTTCTTCTTCTTCTTCTTCTTCCGTCTTCTGAGACTAATTTTAAAGGGTATCTCCTCCTAAACTGTTCAAGCTACAAACTTCAAACTTTCGTCAAACTTTCAAACTGGTCTGACTCGGGTTGCTATATCTTTTCTAACTGATTCGACTATCGGTTTTCTGAAAAACGACCCAGAAAATTTCCAAAAGTCCCATTGACTTAACATTGGGTCAAACTTTGTGAACTCATAACTCTGCATCAGACTGTCCTACAGACTTCTAACTGGGCTCATTTAACTCAGTCTAGCCAGCAGCCAATAACTGATGACTTTTTAACTTACTAGCCACTCCCTAGCAACCACTTACAGCACCCTAGCAACTGTCCCATAGACTTCCATTGTAAAAGACTGCCATTGACTTAACATTGGATGAACCTTTGTGAGCTCATAACTCTGCATCAGACTGTCATACAGACTAATGGCTGAGCTCATTTAACTCAGTCTAGCCAGCAGCCAATCACTGATGACCTTTAAACTTAATAGCCACTCCCTAGCAACCACTTACAACACCCTAGCAACTGTCCCATAGACTGTGACTAGCTATTCTAACACATGCTAATAGTTTTAACATCCTACTGACATGCTAATTTTTCTAGAAAGATGCTAGCAACACACTAGTGACATGCTAGTCATGCTAGCACATGCTAATTCATGCTAGATACAAGCTGATTCATGCTAGAATCATGCTAGTAACACACTAAAATCATGCTAGTAACACGCTAGAATCATGCTAGTAACATGCTAGAATCATGCTAGTAACATGCTAATTCATGCTAGAAACATGCTAGTAACATGCTAATTCATGCTAGAAACATGCTAGTAACATGCTAATTCATGCTAGAATCATGCTAGTAACATGCTAATTCATGCTAGAATCATGCTAGTAACATGCTAATTCATGCTAGAATCATGCTAGTAACATGTTAATTCATGCTAGAATCATGCTAGAATCATGCTAGTAACATGCTAATTCATGCTAGAATCATGCTAGTAACATGCTAATTCATGCTAGAATCATGATAGTAACATGCTAATTCATGCTAGAAACACGCTAGTAACATGCTAATTCATGCTAGAATAATGCTAGTAACATGCTAATTCATGCTAGAATCATGCTAGTAACATGCTAATTCATGCTAGAATCATGCTAGTAACATGCTAATTCATGCTAGAAACATGCTAGTAACATGCTACTTCATGCTAGAAACACGCTAGTAACATGCTAATTCATGCTAGAATCATGCTAGTAACATGCTAATTCATGCTAGAAACACGCTAGTAACATGCTAATTTATGCTAGAATCATGCTAGTAACATGCTAATTCATGCTAGAATCATGCTAGTAACATGCTAATTCATGCTAGAATCATGCTAGTAACATGCTAATTCATGCTAGAAACATGCTAGTAACATGCTACTTCATGCTAGAAACACGCTAGTAACATGCTAATTCATGCTAGAATCATGCTAGTAACATGCTAATTCATGCTAGAAACACGCTAGTAACATGCTAATTCATGCTAGAATCATGCTAGTAACATGCTAATTCATGCTAGAAACATGCTAATTCATGCTAGAATCATGCTAAGCAACCACTAGAAACATGCTAACATATATGTACTTATCTATGCCGACTGTTTCAAACTTCATAAAAACTACTTCAGTTATTTACACTTTAAAACTACTTTAAACTTTCAGACTCTGCTTTCTCAAGCCACCATAAAGTTTGTCCTCAAACTTTAATATCTAGTTATTATTATTATTATTCAGTAACTTGCCTAATTAACTTAACTTTCCTATTGTTAACATAATGACCCAGTCAAGCCTTTAAATTGCACTGTAAGCTAGTATCTAACAAAATAACTAGAAATAACTAGAAAAATATCAAATAAATCAGTTAAAGCTATTATATTTAAATATTAAACAGCACTGAAATATACTAATATATAGATGTTTTTTTAAAGAATTAAAATTTCACTGGAGGGCTAACAATTTTGACTTCAACTGTATACAGTATAGCATACTTAACTGTGGTTCACAAACACTATAGTATTTACTAAAAATTACTATAGTATTTTTTCATGTGGTTTAACTCTAAAAGGTTCTTATTTATTTGCAAATAAGCAGATGTGATGAAATGCTGTTGTTGGTACAAATGTTGATTTGCTGTCAGCTTTACCTGCTTCTGTCCAAGCCTGGAGAGATGCAGCCTATCAGGAACCTCCAGTTACATGTCACTTTCTGCTTATCTACAACTCCACTGGGAAAACTGAGGGAAGGATGGCGAAGATGAGGATGGACATGATGTCTCCTCTGGGATTGGATGAAATGAGGAGTCAGCACGTGCTGTTTTACAGTAAATCCCAAGTACAGTCAAGGATGTTGCTGAGAAAAACATCTCTTCTCTGCTTTATTTTGGAACTCACATGAACAGACGCTCTCTGTTTTGTTTACAGACTTTCTCCCGGACATTCACATTTGATCTTTTATTTATTTTTTACAGATTTTTTTTCACTTTTTTATCTGATTAGTTGTACATAAAAAAAAACAACAACAAAAAAAAATAAAAAACCCACATCCAGGCGACTGGCAGGAATCCCAGGTTGAAGCAAGTGTTTAGATTAATTGAATATTTCACTGACCCATTACCAGGGTGAGATGTGGTCTATTTTTAGCTTGGATGGATGTGTTGGCTCAGCATCAATCGGTTTTCTCCTCCAGTTCTTGCTGACTGAGAGTGAGGTGAAGGGGAGCATTATAATGAGAGGCAGAAATAAAATATCAATGAGAACTCAAAACAGAGGCTGCAGCCAGGGAAAAAGAGGAGCTTATTTTCTCTCTTTCTGTGAACTGAATGCAAACGAGTAAATCTACTGGGCTTCTGCTCAAACTGTGCGTCTACTCCAAGAAATCTGAGTTTATTTCTGCATCAAAATAAAAAAACTTTTACCACTTTTGGAGTTTTGAAGCTAGTTACACTTTAAATTGAGTGTGTTTGGAGAATAGCACAGTGTGGTGTTGCAACAAGATCTCACATTTTGGTTTTGGCGAATTGGTGGTTGAGTTTGTGGGTAACTTGATATGACTTCATTCATACAGATGTAAAGTTTTTAGAAAGACATTTTAGCCTCAGATATTGAGTCTCGAGATTTGAGATATTGGTTCAAGTCCCAGCTGGATCAATTGGCATTTCTGTGTGGAGTTTGCAGGTTCTCCCCGTGTTGGTGTGGATTTCCTCCGGGTGCTCCGGTTTCCCCCACAGTCCAAAGACATGCGGGTGCAGGTGGATTGAATAAACTAAATTGGCTGAAGGGTATGAATGGGAAAGCATGGGTTTCAGCTGGAAGGGCATCCACTGTTTAAAATATATGCTGGATAAGTTGGCGGTTCATTCTCCTGTGGCGTCCCCTGATGAATAAAGGGACTAAGCCGAAGGAAAGCTGGTGGTTTTGATGGATGTGAGACACAAAATTGTAAAGACTTCAGTTTTAAAGTTCACCATCTTATTGGTTGAGTTCTGCGGGATTTTGGGGAAATGCGCATGCAGCGTTTCTTATCAGTTTGCCTGGAAATAAATCATCATGATGACAGCAAACCCTCTTTTGGTGTTAGAAACTGACAGGATTTACTAAGACACACAAAGTGAAACATTAGCACTGAAAGGGAAAGGACGCCATTATTTTTGTGGCTCACACGTTACTGCATGTGCGCTTACAGAAGGTTTCATTGTCAGGGATGAAAGATCACTGTAATAAATATCCGTAAATTTGCAGTTTGTGATTCATCCTTTGTTTGTTTGTCGTGTTTATTTATGATTTTCAATTGCATTATGGAACTTTAATCTTTCCTCAAGCAACTTTTGATGTTGAAAAGATGGCTTTTATTGACATTTTTAATGGTTTGATGTAATACATTATATTTTCTGTATTGCTGTTTCAAATTACAGTACAAACTGGTAATAAACTTATAATATAATATAAATAGTATTATTTTACTGACGTATTTCTGTTATATTTTACAATTCAATATATTCTTTCAAACTACTAAAATGTCAATAAAAATTTTAACATCAACAGTCGTTGAAGCAGAGATCAAGGTCCCATAATGCAATTCATAACTGTAAGTAAACAAAAACGCACATGAATCACAAAATATGGAAATTGTTAATTAACAGATTTTTTTTTTTACAGTGTAGTTTAATTTATGTTGCAGTTATTTAATATTACAAAAACACACCTGTGTTTTCAGTGGATTACATGCACATTCTCATCAATTTCTCTGCATGTTTACAAGCCAATTTACCATAAATAAACAATAAAATTTCTCTTATTGTGAAAAGTATATTTACAATATCTGATTCAGTGAACAAACATGTTGACCTACCTGCCATTTGATTTCATAATTCTGGCAAATTTCACAATATTGGTTCCTAGCAGATCCAGAAGTCAGTATAAAACAGTCTTTATTTTATCCAGCGATTTAAATTGTTCCAAAAAAAGACAAAGTAGAACCGCATGTACAAGGTGCACAGCAAGAATCAGTTTTTTAAATGAAGCAGTACAGTGAATGATTCAACGACTCAATATTGCTTTCCATAATGATGTAAACATCATGGCAATGTACGACGCTTAACATACCACAAATGTGCGCAACTAACTTAATCAAGCAAGCTAATATGCAAAGGACACAAAGGTTGTTTCTCAATTCCAAGAACACAGAGAATGGACTTGCGTTCTTGTGAAAAAAGAAACTTGGGAGACAGAGAACGCGTGCTGTAAGAAATTAAATGCTGCGTTGGTCCTGATGGTCACATGACCTTCATGCTTGTTTAACCAAGAGTTATTTAAACATTACAGCATTCATACAACAATTTATTGTTTTCCCCTTTTTCAGTATACACTATGCATAAAGACCTTACAAATAAACGTTGCACAATACAAATAAAACAGATTTTAATACAAATTTTCAGCAAATAAACACCCTTAATGTGTTTATGCCTCTATTAAGATTTTCATGTTAATGTTTACTTTCACCATTTCATTTAGGGAAACTCCTGAGGTAAATAAGTTCTCTGAACTATAAATAAATTATACTATAAATAAATCTATATAAAATCCTGTGCTTCCCACCTCCAGTCACAATGACTTCTGGGATTTCTAGAGCGAGTTTTGCGTTCAAGTCTGCATCTATGCATCCCCAATATTAAGAACACGTCTGGGAACTTTCACGCGTTCTCCGTTCTTGTGGTCTTGAGTTTTGGAACTGAACTTTGGCAGTTGATGATGTTACACAAGAACACGAGGACACAAGATCGCTGAAGAACTCATATTGAGAAACAGGCAAAGTCTTGGTGAAATGACACATAAGCAGACTGGACGCAAGAATATGGAATCTTTGCCAAAAAACGTCTTGCCCAAAATAAATTCAAGCACTTTTAATGACCTGCATTTGTGTATGTTTATTTTTAAAAACTTTCCAGGGTCTTGAAATTTTTTCCTAAATCACAAACTTTCAAGGATTTCAAGCACTTGTGGAAATTCAACATGGCCAGATCCTTGTTCTCTTTGCTCCAGAGCCAAAAGTCAGAATAAGATAAACTACAGTAGTATGATAGGCAAAAATACAGTTTATTTACTTTGCTCATTAGCCTACTTTATTTTACTGTTTATTTGCTTTGCATCTGCACAAAATATTGTATCAGCTTTTTTCAATTAACACTGGAACTACAAATCAGTAACCACTGGAAATTCCAGTAGTTCTCATTCTGACCGTTCGCATGTCATATTTACATTCGAAGCTTCCTGAGATTTAGAATTAAGCCTTGAATGTTTGTTATCATATTTTAAGAATTATTTTTACCCTCAATATTCATTCAAGCATTTTCTTTTCGGCTTAGTCCCTTTATTAATCAGGGGTCGCCACAGTGGAATGAACCGCCAATTTATCCAGCACTTGTTTTGTACAGCGGATGCCCTTCCAGCTGCAACCCAACACTGGGAAACACCCATACACTCTTACATTCACACACATACACTATGGCCAATTTAGCTTATTCAATTCACCTAGCACATTTCTTTGGACTGTGGAGGAAACCGGAGCACCAAGAGGAAACCCACATGAACAGGGTGGGGACCTTCCAAACTCCACACTGAAATGTCAACTGACCCAGCCGGGGCTTGAATCAGTGACCTTCTTGTTGTTAGCCGATCGTCCTACCCACTGCGCCACTGTGACGCCCTCACCCTCAATATATGATCTTTTTTTGTAATATCCTGTATGTGTACCTCACTTTGTTCGGCAAGCAGAAGTTCACTGCAGTGAAAATGTTGTTTTGAAAGACATGTCAGTAGTAAAGTTGTGTTTTTGCTATCAGAAAAGGATGTTTTTGTTAGCAGAAAGTTGCTAGGCAACAGAGGCATGCATATTCAAAAGCAATGGAAAAAAGTAGCGGACGCCGAAATGTAGGTGGTCAATTTAACCTTTATGGACATTCAAGATAGAAATACTCCCAACTCGTGGGTTTTGTAACAGTAATATGTTAGAAAACATATATTCACAGATTTAGGAGAAGTCAGGCTACTAAAGTTATATTGGATTTATTAAAAAAAAGTTATTAAATTACAAATTTAAAAACTGTCAAAAAAGAAAGTTGATTTTGTGGGTGATCTATCAATTAAAATGAGCTTCTTTAGTGTTTTCTCTTGTTATTAGCGGAGTGCATTTTTTTAGATTTAAATTGCCGTTAAGCCCTTTAGACTTGAATTATTTTCCAAATATCAGAAACATTTACAAGTGCATTTTGTGTGTCCTAAAGCTTCCAAAAAAGAAGGCAAATATAATAATACAAATGTCAATATTGTTTAATAGATTTTCTTTTGTCCATTTCAATCAGATCAAAACATTTGTACTGCACAAACAATATAACAATGTGAAATTGACAATAAAATAATACAGACTGTTAGACACATTATTAGAACTCACTGTCCATTATAACGAACAGACATATTTAAAGTCTAAACTCTCTTTCATTATAATAGACAGATATATTTAAAGTCTAAACTCTCTTTCATTATAATAGACAGATATATTTAAAGTCTAAACTCTCTTTCATTATAATAGACAGATATATTTAAAGTCTAAACTCTCTTTCATTATAATAGACAGATATATTTAAAGTCTAAACTCTCTTTCATTATAATAGACAGATATATTTAAAGTTTTAACCATTAAATATGATTAGATATGATTGGATGATAAAATTTCAATATAAAGGACAGGCTTTAAATTAGGCAGCATACACCACATGGTTCAAGTGATTCAATTCTGATTTTTTTTCTGCCATGTGGCACAGATCGGATATGGCCCAGTTGGCTGTCTGGTGCAGTCACAACAACCTGGAGCTGAACACGCTCAAAACAGTGGAGATGATAGTGGACTTCAGGAGAAACCCCCCTATGCTCTCCCCCCACTGAGCATCATGGACAGCATTGTGGCAGCAGTGGAGTCATTCAGGTTCCTGGGCACCACCATCTCCCAGGACCTGAAGTGGGACACTCACATTGCCTCCATTGTCAAAAAAGCTCAACAGAGGCTGTACTTTCTTCATCAGCTGAGGAAGTTCAACCTCCCAAAGGAGCTGCTGAAGCAGTTCTACACCTCCATCATTGAATCAGTCATCTGCACATCAATAACTGTCTGGTTTAGCTCAGCTACCAAATCCGACCTCCGAAGACTACGTCGAATAGTTCAGACTGCTGAGCGAATCATTTGTACAACCCTCCCTACTCTCCAAGAACTGTACTTATCCAGAGCGAGCAGAAGGGCTGCAAAAATCACTCTGGACCCCTCACACCCAGCCTCTTTATCTGTTACCTTCTGGTTGACGCTACAGAGCACTGCGCACCAGAACAGCCCGACACAGAAACAGTTTCTTCCTTCAGGCAATCCATCTCATGAACACTTGATGATAGTAATTGTGGAACCAACATCACTACCTGCTATACACTTTTTGTACACATATACACTTATTTAACAACACACTTTACATGCCAATTTGCACATAACAGCTGCACATATTATGTTGCATATAGTAATATAGCTGTATATACACTTGTCAATTTGTATATTTGCATTCCCTACTTTTTAAAATATATTTATTGTCTGTTTTTTAGTCCTGTCTGTAATTCTGTTGCACTGTAGAAGCTCTGTCACGAAAACAAATTCCTCGTATGTGTGAACATACCTGGCAATAAAGCTCTTTCTGATTCTGATGTAAGGGTCACGTCCCCGGCTCGTTCTTGCTCACCCAATCAGCGTTCACCATCACAAACCACCTCCATCCAATCCCTTGAATTCTTACCAGCCTTCTTATGACTTGCACCTGTTTGCCATCACCAAAGGACACTATAAAGACCCACCTTCTCCTCTCAGTCGTCGGCCGGTATTGAAGTTGGATGGTTGTCCTCATCTTCGCTCCTTCGTCTTCTCTCTCTCTCTTCCATGGATGTTCCTTATGAGTCTTCGAGTCCTTCATACTGATCAAGGGAAGTGATTATTCTTATCTGACGTTTACCAGAAGATCTGCTATCACTCTGATGAACTGTGTACTTGTATACTCCTCAACGGATGACCATTGCATGCTTTCTGATCCTTTCCACCGATAACAAGGAATGCTTACACTTGTGTAGTGTTTACCAGAAGATCAGCTATCTACTAGATTAACTGTGTCTGTATACTCACCTGCTGTGTCTCCTATGAGCGAACTTCAAGTGAGATCGATAACATCTGCTGTACTGTTGACACTCGTATTGCTGTGAATGAAGTTCGCTACAGCATATCAACCCTCTGGATTTGCTGTGTGACTAACGACTTTGTTTTTTTTTTTAATAAATACTGTGAAAAGAGAACCATCTCTGTCTTCCTTGTCTACCAGCGTGACAGTGTAAGCAGGAAAAAAATGACATGGATTCCGATTTACTCAAATCAGATTCTGGCCGTTCATATTTGGAAATTTATCTGACATGAATCGGATCGTTGTCTGCAGTGTAAGCAGGTAGATCAGATTCAATGACGTCAACTCAAGTGTGCCACAAGCCTGCTTTTGAGTGAAGGTCTCGGCCGTTAGATCGCCTACTGGGGGCTGGCTGCAGTACAAGTCATAAAGCCTGCCTCCTCCGTGTTAATGAAGTAGACATGAGACCAAATAAAAAAAAATTAATTACACTTGCAATAAAATGTTTCGTAAGATGGTTCTGGTCAGTTAAGGCACTGGTTATCGTGCTGATATAGGTGCAGATCTTCATTTTTGTAAAGAGTATGTTTTGAGCAGTAATTTAATGCTGGGCGTGTTATCGTGATTGACAGTTTCTCAAAGCAGACGTCGGAGCTTTGGCAGGAGACTGAAGTGTTACTATTCGATTTCTGTGTTATTTTACCATGATAAAATGAGTTGCTCAGCAGTAAACTATAGTTTCTGACATACAGGATCTGGTGGAACACTGTTTATTTGGTAAGGTCAGGGCTTTATCAGTTTGCTGATACACGCCTAACCACCCAGATAGCAAAATACACTTGGGCCAGTTCCGGCTAGACCAGGGATGGGCAAACTTGATCCTGGAGGGCCGGCGTCCCTGCAGACTTTTGCTCTAACACTAGTCAAACACACCTGAACACACTTATCAGTGTCTTCAAGATCACTAGAAAGCTGCAGGCAAGTGTGTTTGATTTAGGGTTGGAGCAAAAGTCTGCTTTTATCCCTCCAGGATAAAGTTTGCCCATCCCTGGTCTAGACTCTCGCCTGCCCGAGACCCCACGGCCCGACTCCGTCTGCTGTACCTACTTGGGCCGGATGCCTATAGATTCACTGCCCGATTCCGGGCCGAGTCGATCCGGCTCGGATGCGGCAGCTCGCTAACGGCCGCCGCATCTGGCCCGATTGACTCGGCCCGGAATCGGGCAGTGAATCTACCCCGCAAGTAATGTGCGCTGCAGCCCGGAGCTAGCGCGATTAAATCTCCATTATATAAAACCTCACCTTTGTTAATGTTATTACAACCATTTGTGTTGATAAAACGGCAAACGCAGGCTACCGTAAACGCAAAGTGTACATTAGTGAGCCTTTGTTATAGCGCAGACACCGGCGGTCAAGTGAGAAGTTCGGGGGCGTGGTTGGTTTGATGTACAAGCGTTTGGTTGGAAGTTCGATTCCGCAGCTCCTCCTCTAGCTCCATCAGGCAGTCCTTCTGTACATGCCCAGGCTCCAATTTCAGCAGTCTTTTGCGACAGTTTGTGCCCGTCACGAGGCGTTTTTTCCTTCACAGCGTTTAATGGAAAATGTCGCTGTCGCGTCGTCCATATTTTATACAGTCATTGCGTCAACTCTGATGCTTTCATTTCGGAACAGACTTCAGCACAGTCCCAAACCTCAAATCTCATACACGAGGACTAAAAAAGCTTTTATATTGTCATGTTGCACAAGTATTTAAGCATGTTAACAAGAGAGCGCAATGCCCGACCGCCACGTAACCAATATAAAACTGTTGCATATCACGCACATAAATCACGCCATGGACATTACGATTAATGCTTAGATTAAAAGGATGGCCAAATGAGAACTTTACTATCATAAACTATAGTAACAACCTGTCAAAAAGAATAAAAAAAAATGAACCCATGCGAACAGATTAAATAGAAGAATGAAGAAAAGGCGCTCTTTTATTATCAGCTGCCAGTCAGCGCCCACTCTTTTTTTTTTTTTCTTCTGGTTATTGCGCCTTTGCCGTGTGCTGTGTAAATGCAGACAATCGGATATGAGACACTTTTAAAAGATGGTCATCAAAAAAATCAGATACAGTCACAAAAGCGGAATTGACCATCAAGATCCGCAGCCTTGGGTACAAAAAAACAAATGATTACTGCACTCAGGGTCTGAAAGGGTTAAAGATGCTTTACACAGAACACTGCAATTTTATGCAGGTAATGTCAATATATTACAGTCAGATCAAGTGGTGCGTTTTGATTAGGCTGAAAAAACTGTATTGATTTGTCACCTAGCCATTTTACATACTGGCATCTCAGCAGTCATCTGATCGAAGTCTTTGAATAGCTGAAAGTTTATGCACCTTATTGGCATGAATGTATTCACTGCATTTTCTTCCTCTTATAGACTACATGTATAGTCATCACAGATTGTAAGCTGATTAACTCAGTGTTTTTCTCAAAGTCCTCTTCGCAGAGTCAGCAGTCAGTCATATAATGGAATTTTCTTCTGTTACCAGGTTTATAGCACAACGATTTTCATAAGCAGAATAGCCTGCTGTTTTAATATGATCAGTTTCTGAAAAATAAATATTTTCATGTGCTTTCAGCATGCAAAATGTTAGTTCAATATCAGTGTGTTATGGGTCAAAACAAGTGTGTATCAAGTAAATTTAATTCATTCATTTTTTTTTATTCATCAGGGGTCGCCACAGTGGAATGAACCGCCAACTTATCCAGCATATGTTTTACACAGCGGATGCCCTTCCAGCTGCAACCCAACACTGGGAAACATCCATACACTCTCGCATTCACACACATACACTATGGCCAATTTAGTTTATTCAATTCACCAATATATAGTGCATGTCTTTGGACTGTGGGGGAAACTGGAGCACTTGGAGAAAACCCGTGCAAACAGAAATGCCAACTGACCCAGCTGGGACTCGAACCAGCGACCTTCCTGCTGTGAAGCGATAGTGCTAACCACTGAGCCACCGTGTCACCCCAAGTAAATTTCTTTTGAGAAAAACATAATGACTATTTTACATTTTTTACCATATTTTACAAATGACAGCAACTAAAATGCCATTAAGTGTAAAGATTTAAAGTGTTCGCTCAAACAAAAAGGTTAAATTCTGTTATTTTGCTCACCCTCATGTTGTTTCAGAACACAAATTAAGATATTTTGGATATCATCTGAGAGACTCAGACTCAACTTTAATTGAACTTTATCCTCTGATTCTTCATAGACAGAAATGGTCCTGACATATTCAAAGTCCAGAAAAGAAACCAAAAACTGTCAATATATTCCATGTGACTTCTGTGGTTTAACAGTAAGGACGCGTGTACACCGAAGCATTTTTGCGCAGCTGAAAATGCCAGTGCTTTTAAAAAAAAAAAGGCTCATTTGTGAGCACTTCTCTAACTGCCCACTGTTTTCTAAGGGGCCGATCACACTGAATGCTTTTTTGAATGGTTTGCTAACGGCCGTGATCGCTTTACGTGCTGCTTATGCTCCCTGAGCGCCTCGCGTTTTAACCGCCTGCTGAGCCTCACATTTTGCCTGTGCACTCGCAGTTGAAAAAAGTCAAGAGTGGAAAAAGTGTTACGCGTTATGTTTCATTCTCCAATCAAATGATAGCAGAGGCAGAGTTTCCGTTGAGGTGACTGCAGTGTTTGTGTTGTCAAGGCAACTAAGGAGACTTTTGAAGCCCATATTAAACGCACCACGCATCTTTTTTTCTTGTCAGCAAAAAAAGCAGTGTGGTGCGCCTCACGTTTGGTATGATCGGCCCCTAAGGCTGCATACACCACATGGTTCAAGTGACCCAATTTCGATTTTTTTCTCCCATGTGGCACCAGTGGCGCCCCCAGAAAATTTTCTTAGGGGTGGCCAGAAGAGGCCGCACCAAATCTTGGGGTGGCACACAAAAAAATAATGAATTCAGTGTAATGTTATATTTTTGTTTCTGGTAAATGAAATAATGTGATTTTAATTCATTTAATTAATTACTCTTGAAATATTGCAATTTATTCCTTGAAATAATTCAGCAAGTACATCTATATATATATATATATATATATATATATATATATATATATATATATATATATATATATATATATATATATTCATTCATTCATTTTCTTGTCGGCTTTGTCCCTTGCGGGGTCGCCACAGCGGAATGAACCGCCAACTTATCCAGCACGATTTTACGCAGCGGATGCCCTTCCAGCCGCAACCCATCTCTGGGAACTTCCACACACACATTCACACTCATACACTATGGACAATTTAGCTTACCCAATTCACCTGTACTGCATGTCTTTGGACTGTGGGGGAAACCGGAGCACCCGGAGGAAACCCACGCGAACCCAGGGAGAACATGCAAACTCCACACAGAAACGCCAACTGACCCAGCCCAGCCAAAGTTCGAACCTGCGACCCAGCGACGTTCTTGCTGTGAGGCAACAGCACTACCTACTGCGCCACTGGGTTGCCATATATATATAAAAAGTACTTTTCAGTTATTTTTCACATACTTTTATTGTACAGCATACGGTATATGCCATGTCTAAAATTAATAAAGACTAATTAATTAATTAATAAAACAAACAAATGAACAAACTGAACAACAGACATTACTATATACACACACACACTTGCTATACAGACCCTAATAATATCATTTATCCATATTCCTTTTTGAGCCACAATATTATTAATGCAGCTTCTTCTATTGATGTACCTTAAGGTAAATATTAAATTGCCATTGCTGTCTATTGAAGGTGTGTGTGTGTGCTGTCAACGACGATCGGGGAGGGCAGTGGTGGTTCCATCCCATACACCCCCCACCCCCCTTAAATTGTTAGATTTGTTATTCAATAAAAATAACAATTTATTAATATTTACTCTAAATAAATACAATTATTATTAATATTATTATACAATTATTATTCTAAATAAATAACAGAAATCAACCCTAAATGTTACTGGAAAACAATGTAACAGCTGGAGTGATATGCTAAGATCACTTAAGAAATCTTTTGCATGAATATTAATTATGACAGTTCTAAAGAATACAAAAAATAAATGTTTTATAGAATTATCTGTGGTCTTAAACCCGACTCATGGCCGAGAATTAATGTTATGAAGTCTTACCTCCCTGACTCATTACCCCACCTTTCTGCTTTAAAGCCATGCTTAGTGAAAGTACATCATCATCATATTATATAAACTTTAGTTTAGTCGACTTGCAAAACTCGATGCGTACCGACACCTCTGCACAAAAGGCTGTTTCGCGGCGCGTATTTTATCGGAATGCTTGCAAACAACCGGGATTCACACAGGAGTGCGTCAGGCGCACGGGAATGGTTTTCTGCGCACATGCGTCAGTTTGCTTTCACCAGTGCTGAGGGGGAGAGCAGTGAATCAGCTACGTCAATGGCACCAACAATAATTTAGTGGCTGCATTTTATTTATTTACTTATTGAAATATTGGAAATTTACATAAGTACATTTAAATTAATAATGTCAACAGCAAAATCATATTGGGGTGGCCAGAGTTTACCCAGGGGTGGCCGTGGCCACCCCTGGCCACCCCTTGGGGGCGCCCCTGTGTGGCACAGCTCGGATATGACCCATGTACTTGTAAACAGGAAAAAAAAAATCACATGGATTCCGATTTACTGAAATTAGATTCAGGCCTGTTTGGAAATTGATCTGATGTGAATCGGATCAGTGCCCTTCTGTCTGCAGTGTAAGCAGGTAGATCGTATTTTCACCTTTCAATGAGAGTCGGACATTATTAAAATCATAGCGAATGATGTCAACTCTGACGCTTTCATTTCAGAACAGACTTCAGCAGAGTCCCAAAAATACTTTCAAATTGTATTTTGGCACAAGTATTTAAGTATGTTCACGAGCGAGAGAGAGCAACATCCACCCCATAAACAATATAAACTAGGTTAATATTAACCTGCTGCATACATCATGTGCATAAATCACGCCATAGACATTACATTAAGATGCCTACTGGTTTAAAAAAAAGCCTAGATTAAAAGAAGATGGCCAAATGTAAACTTTTCTGTCATAAACAATAGTACAACAACTTGTCAAAAAGAATAAAAAAATAAAACCCTGCGAACAGAATAACCTCTTAAGGCCCAAGGTGTTTTTTAAATGCATTTCTCTTTGTTATTTGGGCTTATTGGAACCTAATTAGAATAAAAATGTAAGTATCATCTTTTCATATGATGTACTTTTAGAGAAAAATGATGTCCATATATGTGGACTCGTGGTCCGAATTTACATAAAACCCTTTTTCTTGAATGCTTTTTAATGCATATTTAACATAGAATATTTTTTTTTAACTTGCTTTGACTATCAGAGTAAAAACAACATTTTTTCCCATTTTGGACAGTTAAAAATAGGGTTTCATATGCTGCAAAACAGTTGCAGGATGACATTGTATGTCTGTAACAAAATATAAAACATTCAAAGTATTTTAAATAGCCACTTAAGAGTGCTGTTCACGTATGTGGACACTCAAGCCCTAGGAGGTTAAACACAGGAATGGAGAAAAGAGCGCTCTTTTATTATCAGCTGTCAGTCAGCGCCTGCTCTTTTCCTGGTCATTGCGCCTTTGCCGTGTAAATGCAGACAATGGTCACTTTTAAAAGATGCAAGCACAAAATCGGAATTGACCATCAAGATCTGCAGTGTAAATGCAGCCTAAATAATGACTGACTATATGATTATACTATCATTTAAACTACCAGAATTTATAAGCATATACATTTAAATAAATACATGTCACACTGAATAACACTGGAACATTATTTCACCCATATCTAATTTTCACTTCAAGTTTTTTAAAATATTGTTGTAGACAGTTCCATGTAATGTGCTTTCTATTACAAAAATCACTTCATTTGATAAATGACGCAAACACCAAAATATGGCGTCCTGCTTTTGACCCAAATAAATGAAAGCTAGTTATTATGCAGTCAGGGTTTATATAAAAGATGCACCATCTGCTATTCGCTAACTATTGCTTTTAAACTGCATCTGTGACTAGTAGTGTAAAAAATAAATAAATCTGAACTCAGAGACAGAACAGCAGATGTGTACAGATAATATTTTCTGATAAAGTTATCGCACTGTACATAAAGTCCAGACATGACCAAAAGTGGTTTTAATATGGCCCTCGGTCCAGATTCTAAAAATATCTTTGAGGACAGACAAATTGATATTTTCTATTAAAGCTGAAATATTGAACATGATCTAATCCAAAGGGCAAGACTCCTCAAACTCAAAACAATAGCTATAAATGTCAGCAGGCAAGTGACGCAGTGAAATATAATAATGTGATGTTGTGGGAAAGACATGTTGGTCACAAGTTAGTACTGTTAAAATGAGATTTGTTGTCGTTTTTAACTTACTATGCGAAATTTTGACCATAGATTTGACAGGTAATTTTCCTCAGAAGATCAACATAATAATACATGTATTATTATATATGATAAACTCATCTGTGCTCAGTGGTTAGCACTGTTACCTCACAGCAAAAAAGTCGCTGGTTCAAGCCCCGGCTGGGTCAGTTGGCATTTCTGTGTGGAGTTTGCATGTTCTCCCCGTGTTTGAGTGGGTTTCCTCCGGGTGCTTCGGTTTCCCCCACAAGTCCAAAGACATGCGTGTACAGGTGAATTGAATAAACTAAACTGGCCATATGTATGTGTGGGATTGAGTGTGTATGGGTGTTTCCCAGTACTGGGTTGCAGCTGGAAGAGCATCCGCTATGTAAAACATGCTAGATAAGTTGGCGGTTCATTCCACTGTGGCGACCCCTAATGAATAAAGAGACTAAGCCGAAAATGAAAAGAAACTCATCCATGGAGCAATTTAGGGCCTAAATGTTGTAACATTTGGCAGAAAAAGACTATTACTAAATTACTGTACATCAATAAACCAGCAATTACTTCAGTATGCTGGAAGTTTTTCTATTGCTTTTAATTTTTAAATAAAAAAATATTAATAAATTTATTAATAAATAAAAATTTATTAATAACAAGTAAATAAAAAAACAGCAGCATGCAAGATACATCACTACTATCACATTAAAAGTGGCTACTGTTAAAGAATAATAAAAAAAACAGCATTATAGGGAAATAAAGTAAATTTAAATATTACAAAACTTAAATTATTGTCTTGGTAAGTAAATTATTTAAACTGAAGAATTAAAATTTGTAAAACAATCTTACAGTTAAATAGCCATTTTTATTTTTTAATAAATAACAAATTACTACAAAAAAAAATCAGAAAACATAAAAATTAGCTAATTATTATTATTAGTATATATATTTTTAATTAAACCACATTTAAATAGAGCTAAAAATGCTAAATTACACAATACAGAATTTTTATAACATTCATTTTACCTTCATCAAATAAAACAAAAATGCCTGCAATTTTCTTTGCTTTCAGTTAAACTAAGTCAAATAAATCAGCATTAATAAGGCTACAGAATGTTTCAGGGAACAAAAGTTGAAGCAGATATGATGACGATGTCTTTTTCTTCCAAAGTCCTCTAAATTAGACCTAAAGCTCAGGGGAGATTTTCAGAGTGAATTTAAGAGCAGAGATATTGATTTAATAGTCCTGGGTGAACCGACAGAGTCAGAAACTGACCTGACTGAAAATTAGATCCCTGCTTTGTTATGTGTTCATTAAAAATAGGCATCTGTATTAGACAATCTGAGTATAAATCTCTATAAACCGCTTTCTGTTTTCAACGGTTACCAATAAAGCTGTAACTCTTGTACTATGGAGAACAGAAGCACAGACAAACATATCTGTAAGACAGTGTGAACTTTAGTAAAGTAGCGGAATACTCTGTAAAAAGGGAGTGATTAGTTGTAACATTTCTATATACAAAAAAAAACAACAAAATGAAAAATGTATAGAAGCTTGTTTGTGTACAGAATTTTATACAAATGCAACAGTGACTTCATCACATAATTCTGATCTTCTTTTAGTTGCAAACTTTGTGCAAAATCAGAAAATACTAAATTTACAATAGTGAAAAAATAACCTAAACCTTTTCTTTACAATTCCAAGCTTATATCTAGCAACTATAATTAGTTTAAACTGATTAAAATAGTAAGAACAAAAAAATTGTCAAACTAAGAAAGCCAATTAACTTAAACTTGAAAACAAAAACAAAAAATAATCTCAGAATTGCAAAAACTTTCATAATTTTGGAAAAAAGAAAAATTTAAAAATTGCCAAAAATAAACTTTTCTCTTGCAAAGAGTTTATATCACGATTATATATGCCGAGAGGTACTTATAAATGTTTTTCCCCACAACAATCTTTTAATTCACGCAATCAGAATTTTCCTCTGATTTAAAAAAAGTCAAAGAAATATATAAAACCAGTTGTGAAATGTAGAGTTATACATTTCACGGCTGTTTTTATTCATTTGTGATGTAAATTGAATTGCTCAGAATTGTGAGATGAAGTTACGATCCCATTTAAACAAACAAATTCTGTCAGAAATGGCTTTCAACAGAAATGAGGTCAATATAATACATACAATAAAAAGACAGAGCTATTCTGCGTTCATTATAAAAAAAAATAGTAAGAAGAGAAAATATAAAAAGACAGAAAAAACAGAAATATGACAGAAGAATAGAAGACATATGATACAGCTGCCCTTCAATAATATTTACAAAGCTAAAAAGCCAGTGCATAAACAATCTGCAACACAACACTGAAAACACAGTTCACTCCCATGTCATTCCAGTAATCACTGGACTTGGCAGTTGTCGTTTTGTTTTGGAGAGGCACTGACCCGTTCCGGTGTCTGCGGGCTCTTCTTGAAGCTTCTTGAGCGTCTGCTGATTTTCTGCTCTATAACAGGAGCGAGACTTTCACAGCTGTTTTTCAGCGGACTGTTGGTGAGTGCAGATAATAAAGGCACATTTCTGCTCTGCGTGGCCTTGGGCTTCTGCACCTGAAAAGTACATGGACATGATGTCAGAAGAGAGCTGGGCTGTCAAGAATGGCCGGCAGCGATATTTATTAATGTTCAAAACAATCTCTCTGTGGGCTGGGGGAAGAGGCAAGCTGCGGAAAAGTGCAAATGTAGAACTAGAAGATGCAACCAGTCAATCTAATGTGCTGTCCTCTCCAAACACACAGAGCCAGCATGTAGTTTTTGAGCGGCAGAAGAAACAGTGCTGAAGCGTAATTGAAGACTGGCTGTGCTGAGAGCTGACTAACGCTTTGCTCATCTCATTCTCACCCTGCCAACCACTCGCATCTGTTTTCAAGTTTAACTGTTGCTTTCTCCTGTCATGGTGTCTGTTAAATAGGGCTGTCAACTGTATGCAAATCTTTGATGGAGTTAGTTACATTATTCATCAAAAATTAAAATGCAATCGGGTTTTAAGAGACATTTAAATAACTCTAAAAATTTTTACAATTGTTTTTAGAAAGGGAAAATCAACATTCCAATTGATTTTCAAAACCCTCATGATACATTTTTTGTTTGTTTGTTTTATATTATTTAAATAAGGTCATAAAATTAAATAATTATTTCACGTTTTATGTTTTAGAGCCGTGTATGCATGTATGAGGACCTTTAGTTTTGATAGGAAAGAAATATGTAGGATACATACATTTGGATTTTATTGGAGTTTAGGAATTTAAATAATTCTCAGATTATAGATTAGAGCTGCATGATATTGCATTTGGAAAGTCATTAATTTAGATTGATTGGGGATAGTTCCCAGTACTGGGTTACAGCTGGAAGGGCATCTGTGGTGTAAAACATGCTGAATAAGTTGGCGGTTCATTCTGCTGTGGCGACTGCAGATGAATAAAGGAACTAAGCCGAAGGAAAATGAATGAATGATTGTGATAGTTTTGTAGGGGAGTTAATCATGTTTAGGCCTAAAGCCGCGGTCACACTGGACTTTTCCCTCCATAGACTTCCATTCATACGCACGCGAATGCGCCAGACCGGAAACGCAAGGCCATCGCATCACTTGACTGCGTGAGACCAATCCAGGATCAAAACATGACCTCTCTGAACAGAAATTTAAAACATGGAGCAATCGCTCGCTTCTTTTAATGTCTAATCATCTTGTTTAATCCTGCCTCTTTTTGCAGCGCCGACCACAGAATTTCGCAAGCTCAAACTCTAGTGTGACTGCGGCTTTAATATTATTTTATATATACATATATTTATATACAATTTATGATATACATCTAATTAACAAACTACAGACATAAAAAAACACAATGGAGCAAAGATTAAAGTGAAATAAACAGTGCTTTCTGCAGGTTTTCTGGGGAGTCTAACACAGGGTATATGCAGGAATCCAAAGATAATTTCAATACCTTTTTAAAGACCTTCTCAGAATATTTTATTAAGACCTCATCGCCACTTCAAGTTCTAATCAGTATCAAACCTTTAACTTAATAAATAGTTGTTAATAAGCAGCTGTAGTTAAATAAATCAATGGAGTACAACCATGCAACACAACTCAGCTAAGCTCGGAAGAAACAAAACTAGATTAGGTGGTTGTTTTCAGCGACAGGCTTCAGACACTGTTTAAACTCGTCTTTCTCCAACCAGGAGTACGCAAACGTACATTTTCCTATTTTGCCGTCTGTTTCGCTCTATGGTTTCGCTACATGTGGAGAGCTTCACATCACCTTCCCGCGTTTATTGCAAATTACGTCACATCACCAGGACGGAGGAGCTTGGCTGGACATGCCCCGGCCTGAACCAATCGCATGGATCGAGCACCCCGTTGTTAATATTAGGAGAAAAATATTTATGCTTTTTTGGAGTCAAACACTTCGGACAACGCTTGAACAAAATTTACGACCTTGTAAAAACGCGATTAAGATTTTTAAATACCTTTTAAGGGCCCTAATTTTCTCATAATTGATTTATCAACTTTTAATACTTTTTAAGACCCTGCAGACACCCTGTAACAGTAAGCAGGTAGATCTATTGAATAATTAAATGTAAAATAACACTGCATTATTCTTTATTAAAATTACAAATGGTACAATTTTTTGTGCCTGGATGCTTTAAACTCTATTAAAATGCGCACAGTGCCTTAAAAACACATACAATTGACAAGCTTTCACTAACTATAAGCAAACTGTAATGCTAACTTAACGTTGCATATCTTTGCAATGTGACTTTTGTGGATCGACCCATTGCGATATCGATGCTGAAATTATATATTCCCTATTAACTATTCTAATAAACTTTATAAAATAAATAAATATATAATTCTGGGCATCACGGTGGCGCAGTGAGTAGCACGATTGCCTCACAGCAAGAAAGTCGCTGGTTCAAGCCTCGGCTGGCTCAGTTGGCGTTTCTGTGTGGAGTTTGCATGTTCTCCCTGTGTTGGCATGGGTTTCCTCCGGGTGCTCTGGTTTCCCCCACAAGTCCAAAGACATGCGGTACAGGTGAATTGGGTAGGCTAAATTGGCCATGGTGTATGTGAGTGAACGAGAGCGTATGGATGTTTCCCAGTGATGGGTTGCAGCTAGAAGGGCATCCTCTGCGTAAAACATATGCTGGATAGGTTGATGGTTCATTCCGCTGTGGCGACCCCAGATTAAAAAAAGCTAATGAATGAATATATTTCAAATGTAATCTGAATCTATATCCATCCACACACAAACACAAATATAATCTGAGAAATAAAATAAAATTTTCAATTAATAATGTAAAAAAGGAGTAAATGCCGTAAAACCATGATAAAACATGCAAAATTTGTGTCTCTCTACCACATTTAGCTATTAATGGAGCTGCGGATCAGACAATAAAATGGGTTTAGTTGTAATGTCATAATGTAGGGCTTAATACTACACTGAAAGGATTGATGGAATAGGCATATTGATGGAAAGGTAGTGAAAATATTTCATAATCCTTTGTAAAAGTATTTTTTAAAAACAAAATTACAGTATCTTGTTTTGATACAAGTTGTGGCTGTTGTATTTTTTGTAGTTTATTTTGATACACTTAAAAATGAGGTATTTGGTATTTTATTTTAAAATACCTTTCAATGGAAACAGCAAAAGTAAGTCTAAGGCACTCAAAAAAATGTGGAAGTTTTTTTTAAAAAGCCTTTATTGACATGACTATTCCTTAAAACTGCACCTACGCATGTCAATAAAGGCTTTTTAATATTTTTTCCACATTTTTCGAGTGCTTTAGACTTACTTTTGATGTTTATGCTGATGAATCCCTTACCCAAAGAGCACCGACACATTCATTAATTAAGCTATACCCCTGAGCACTTTGATTTTGGATTTTTACATTTTAATGTATATTTGCCCAACCCTGATTATGACTAGGTTTTATAATATAATAAATGTATTTGCCAGAATGTGAACACAGCATGCAGATAAATAGATTTTTACCCCATCTGCAGTCTGGACAAGTTTAATAACTGTTATTATTATATAGCCTCATCCTCAAGTGGTTCCAGTCTCTTTTCTCTTTTTTTCTAATGAACACAAGATACCTGTTTCCAACTGAATTTCTTCAAAATATCTTATATGTGTTCAACAGAAGAAACAAATAAGTTTGAAACAAGTCGAGGGAAAATAAATGACAGAATTTGCAGAATTTTGGGTGAATTATTCATTTAACTCTTACTCATTCATTTTCTTTTCGGTGTAGTCCCTTTATTAATCCGGGGTCGCCACAGCGGAATGAACCGATAACTTATCCAGCACATGTTTTACGCACCTTCCAGCTGCAACCCATCTCTGGGAAACATCCATACACACTCATACTCTGCGGACAATTTAGCCTACAAAATTCACCTGTACCGCATGTCTTTGGACTGTGGGGGAAACCCATGCGAACGCAGGAAGAACATGCAAACTCCATACAGAAACGCCAACTAACCCAGCCGAGGCTCAAACCAGCGACCTTCTTGCTGTGAGGCGACAGCACTACCTACTGCGCCACATAACTCATACTAAATCTGGATTATTTCTTCAAACTGACTGACAGGAGGAGAAATGCATAACTCTGGCCTTCAGAAAACCTTAACTATACAGTAGTAAGAATCAGCCATTAAAGGTGCTGAAGGGTTTATCTGGGACAGAAGAGTTACTGTCCAGCATGTGGTCTCTGCTTCCCTTTAAATTGTCGAAGAAAATGTGAAAATCTCCAGGAAATGTTGACCTGGGGTAAGGTGACATGATCAGAACTTCAGAGGAAGGTAAAAGCTGACAGGAGCTTTAATGCCTCAAAGCACTTAAAGTTTAGCCATCTAATCGAAAATGTCATTTTCATGGGTTCATTTGCTAATTATTTCATGGTCAGTAACTTTAAGAGTGTCTGAAATGAGTTAACAACGGACTGCAGAAACATTTTGAGATGGTTTAGGATGCCCTCCTGTGGTTAATGACTAAATATTTTTAAATGCACAAAGAGTTTCATGGCATATAAATCTCTTACGGCAGTTTCCCCTAAATTTTTTTTGTTCTTAAAATAAGTTTTATGATAAGAACTATATTACATATGAAGAGTTCAGATGCAAAGACCTCTAAATGCCATCTGAAATTCTCTCCTAAAATAAATTTTTTTTCTCAGCCTCCAATGTTTATGTTCAAGTATTTCATTTTAAAGGCAATGAAAAGAACTTATTTCTCACTATAAACGTAACATTTCTGAGCCTACACACAAGAGTCTGAGAAAAATGCAAATTTTAAAAGAAAAAAAATCAAACAGCACTTGGAGATTTTAGCATCTAAACTCCTCATAAACATACACACAATAAGCCATAAACAAAAAAATTGAACAATTCAATTGAAAAAAAAAAAAAAAGACCAAAAGTACTATTATTATACAATTAAACTGAAAGATGATAAAATAACCAAATTATCAATAACTAAATTATCAATTGTAAATTATGAAAATTATATAGGAAATTTATCATTTGGATAAGATTGGAAACATCCAGCATAAAGGAAGGTTAATGATATTATTTATTTAGTAAAATTTTATAATCAGAAAAAATAATAAAAGATGCCATTTGTTGTAGTTGTATTTGCAACGTTTAAAGTGTAAACAAACACACAAAAACTGAACTGAAATAAAGAATAAATCTAAAAGTCACTACAAATTTAAATTATTATTATTGAAAATCAAAAGAAATATAACAGTAAATTCAAAGCATTAAAAAAGTCAAAAGAAAACTAGACAACTTTTGAGCTGTTGTACGCAAGGATGGATGTCAGATTTCACTATTCATTTACTCATGGCATACTGCATGAAACCGCCAGCGTAACTTAAACAGTTTACTTTTTAAATCATTTACTTAAAATGTTACCAGGGAAAAAAAACAACAACAAAAAATTATAAAAATCTTGCTTCAAAAAGAACATTTTCATAGTTTAACTTGATGCCAAAAATATATACATGTAAGAGGTATATAAAATGAAAGATGCAGATTGCAGGACACAGAGGTAGTTCCACTCACAGTGTTTGGTGTTCTGCCCTCTGCTGTCTGCATGGTGATTTGCACAGGATGTTCTGCTGAACTTGAGCTCTGTAGAGCTGCAGTTGTTCGAGCTGCCAGACGAGGACTGCAGCGCTGCGCTGTAGTTCTGCGAACGATGAATGGGCTCATCTCTCCAACTGGAATATCTGCAAAACCTAAACAAAAATAAGTGACGTAGTCATGAAAAAATTACAGGAATGATATTGCAGATATTCAAGAAACATGCCAAGACAACATACATGTTTATCTGGAAAGCAATGCTAAAGTCAAATATACATTCCATGTAAGAATGTCTGTCTTTGTACTGGTCTGTGTAAACCACCCACTGCCAGTTTACCCAATTTTAATTCAGCACCCTGGGTTGCCCTGGTAGAAAACAGTGTATTTTATTGAATTAATGAAGGCTGCCTTCATGTAGAGAGCCCAGTCAAAAATCAGTTTCCAAAATGAGATGACGGTTCAGTGTTATAAAATCCACATGAGGTGGTTTTTAATTTGCAAAAAATACAAATATTACAAAATGTAACCAAACATTAGCTAAGCAGCTAACAGTGTAATGCTGGGTTCACACCAAATGTACTGTGTAACTTGCTCTAGTTTACTCACAGGATGTTTTTCACCTCAAATTTCTGTTTGAGTTAAATTATTTGTATTTACACAGATGATGCGATTGAGGCGAATCCTTTGCATTCGTGGCAAATGCACCAGAACACCATTCGCACTGTGATATGCCCATATTCGCATGTTTAAATTGACTTTGTGAATGCTTAATTTTTCTTTTGACTGGTGTCATTTATATGGCAACCGCCGTGCGGGCCAGTTTTAGGAGAGGGTGCCAGGTGATAAACAACAACAACAACAACAACCAACATTTGGAATTGACTGCAATACCCAGATCAACCACTAGATCCTACATCAAACCTACATACTACATCTTTAAAGAGCCCCTATTATGCATTACAAAAGGTCATATTTTGGTTTTGGGGGTCTCCAATAACAGTCTGATATGCATGCAAGGTCAAAAAACACTTTCATTGTCTTATAATATGCATTTATTTTGACCTAATTATCCCAACGACTCCCATATGATTTGTTCAGCAATTCATTTGTTCCCAAACCCCTCCTTAGCGCAGATTAGCATCGCACTGACTGGTCTTGTGATTGGTCTACTGCATTCAGTGTGAGACAAAGAATCACCACCACCTCCTATCAACAATTTTGAAGTAGTCAGAGTGCAGAGTGTATGTGTGAGCCCAATGCAAGAGTGCAATAAAGCAATGCAGTTTAACACCAGCATATTGCTCTATTCTTAACCATAAGTAAAATGAAAATAAAAACAGTGACACACATTCAGTATTAAGTGGCAAAAGCTGAACTATAAAGCTGAAGCACCGCACGTGTGTAAGAACAGCTGACAGTGGTCATAGCAACAACAAACGAACACATTTAAATCCATAAAGAAAGCGGCATAAGTTGCGTTTTCAACGTGGTTTTAGACACGATATAAGAATATAAAGAGTTAACTAGATACACTACAAGCCGCGTGGAGAGGTTACAAGTAACAAAACACAATTAAATACACATTTTGCAAGCTAGAGAGAAAAAGGAGGCAATTATATTAATAATCACACACAAGTTACTTAAACTTGTGAAATGGACGATGAAACTGATCAATGAACTGTGTACTGTAAAGGTTCTGTCAAGTTCTGACAAAGTCCCATACATCAATAGTCTTTTCTGATTCTTCCTTTAACAAACGGCCGACAAATCCCCCATTGTAAGCATGTAGATTGCTGAAGCACTCGTAAGAAAAATGACAGGACCACAGCACAAGGCTGGGACTATAATGCTGAGGTATTTTTGCAAAAATAAACTTCAACCACTGACTCTTCATAGTCTCATCTTTGGGTGGGGAAAAGAACATGAGCCGCTTCAATTTTCCCGGGTTTGCACACGCAACAAATGGGCGGGGCTTGAGTTCCGTATTGACGTCTAGCCGGCACAGCTAAAGATTCGTTACCCCGACGATTAATTTTAACCACTCTGAGCCAACTCTTTTATAGATGAATCAATAGTTTTAAACACAGTGCACTTTCAGAATTAAGCCTTAGCTGGATATTTCACTTCACTTAGAGCTGTGTTACAGCTTTGAAAGGTCATTTTGAAAAACCCATAATAGGGGCTCTTTAAAACCATATGTAAACGTGACCTTAAATTACCTTTGAGGTTGAAGACCGTGCCATGAATATAATGAATGACAAGTTGTGAACTCACCTTTCTGAACCAGCTCAGGCAGACCCTCTGGTCTGAAATCCTCATCATCTTTTGTGGCTTTAGGGGTGGCGGCTGCAGCTTTCAATCTCTTGGTGATGTTTTGCAGAGCTTCCTGTGCTTTATTAGGAGTGTCATCTATTGCTCTCTGTCTCTTTCCTGCTGTAACGCTCTCAGGGTTACTGTTCTCCAGGTCACTCTTTTCGGACCTGAGGGATCTTCTGCCCTTGGGGGTCTTTGTCTGGGTGCTCAGCTGTTTGAGTTGGTTCTTGAGGCTTTCATTGGTTTCTTCCAGCTTGTGAACTTTAACCATGAGGCTGCAGTATCGGTCCATGCTGTCGTCCGCCTCGCGGCTCTTCTCTTCAAGAGCTTCTTTCAGCTCCTCTAGTTCTTCCTGCAGGGCGCCACTGCTACTGCTGCCATCAGCTGTTAACATGGCATATGTAACATTTTTTTCCATAAGATATGCATTTAAATTCAGTGCATTATTTTTATAATAATAAACTTTAAAAAGGTCCACAACTCTAAAAACACATATTTAAATTATAAGTTAACACACACACACATATATATATATATATAGTATACACACACACACACTCTGAAAACACATATTCAAATTACACAAACACATATACATACATACATATAAATATACATCCATATACATACATATACTGTATATATACATACATATATATATACATACCTATACATATATAGACACACACACACACACACACATATATACATATATATATATATATATATATATATATATATATATATATATATATATATATATATATATATATATATATATATATATATATATATATATATACATACACACACACACACACATATATATATATACACACACATATATATATATATATATACACACACACACAGTATATATATAAATATATATATATATATATATATATATATATATATATATATATATATATACACACACACACACACACACACACACACATATATACACACACACACACAGTATATATATATATATATATATATATATATATATATATATATATATATATATATATATATATATATATATATATATATATATATATATATATATACACACACACACACACACACACACAGTACATACATATATATATATATATATACATATACATATATACATACATGCATACATACATATATATACACATACATACATATATATATATATATATATATATACATAGTGGTGTAAAGTAACAAAATTTACTAAGTAGTTTTAAAAATGTGTACTTTTACTTTCCCTTGAGTACATTTTTAGTGCAGTATCGGTACTTTTACTCCACTACTTTCCTTCAACTTGCAGTCATTACTTTATTTTTTCTTGTCTATGGGGATTAGAAAAATCAGTCCTGTGATCCTGTTCCAATTAAAATCACACATAGAAAGTAAATCACCTCATAATGAACTACCTCAAGACATCGGCGCTTTAAAATTGCAGCAAATTGTTTGGAAGCATTAAAAGTGTCCAAGAAGATGTCCAAAATCTTTACATGCATTGACCCAGAGATGAGAAGATGACAAATGTTTACTGTATGATGAACGAAATGGTCTTAAACACCCAGCAGGCACACGACATCAACATGACGTCAGATTGCATTTTGTTTGGAAATGAAAATCGGGTTGACATCAGAACCAAACATCAGGCCGACATCAATGTCCAACGTCCAACCTAAAAACCAACGTCTAATAATGTTACAGCTTAATGTTGTGTGGACGTTACCACTACGATGTCTATCAGATGTTGGATTTCGGTTGCCATACCTGACGAATAAATATGACGTTGGTTTAAGCTGTTCTCAAGCTCGTCACTAGATTTTAATCACTTTCTAAAATAACATAAAATCAACATCATATGATGTCGTTATTGGACATGAAAATAACATTGTCCTTAGACGCTGACTAGACATTGAATTTTGGTCACCTGACGTCACCTAAATATAACCTAATATTAACGTCTTATGACGTTGTGTGCCTGCTGGGCAATAACTAAATGCACTACAGAATGTTACGTTTACACATTTAAATGTGTCAGATTTTTACAGCGTATTACTCACTACTCTTGGGTACTTTTATAAGGGATACTTTTTACTCATACTTTGAGTAATATTTACAACAGATACTTTTACTCTACTTGCACTACATTTTTAGGCAAGTAATGGTACTTTTACTTAAGTATGATTTTTAGTACTCTTTACACTACTGTATGTGTATGTGTGTGTATGTATATATTAGAAAGGTCACCCACAGTGCAGTTGCACTACATGTTGGCACACTGACCACTAGGCTATCAGTGGAAACTTTAAAATGATATATTACATAATATATATGATCTGATATACTATAAAAATAAATGATCATGTACAAAAAAATATTTAAAATTGTATAATCTCTCTCTAGACCTCAAACAAAAAGATCTTCAGTGTTTTTTTGATTTTCAAGACTTGTTAGCTCATGTTTTGTCCATACCTTGTTTTTGTGAGGCCTTCAGAGTTTCTATCTCTTGTCCCTGCTGCTGAAGTTCTTCTTGAAGCGTCTGTTTCTCACTCTCCAGCTGTTTGCATGACTTCATCCACAGATTGATCTTACTCATTGCACTGTCCTTCTCTTTGGACAAGCGTGCAATCTTTGAGTCCAACTCATTCTATAGGAACCAGAACAAAACAATTATTAATTCACTAAAACTTAAACATATAAAATGTCAAAATTAATGCAGTATAAAAAGTTATAGAAAAAAAATACCTTTTCTTTTTGACAATTTTCCAATTTGTTTTGTAAATCTTTTAAGCCAGAGTCCTTCTCTGCATTTTGAGACTTGATGCTCTCAAGGTCTGACTGATACTGTTCAGAATTTTTTTCAGCCACTAACATATTTTCCTTTAGTGCATTAAGTTCAATCTCAAGCTGTAGAAAATAAATAAAAGATATGTTACAAGGTAAACAATTTAATGAGTGTTTCTGAAAGTAAAGCAAAATGAAATGAAAAACTTAAAGTGAACATATCAATATGTTCTCTTTAATATAAATTTGAATGCTAGACAGGCATATATTCAACACTGTTATTGTTTCTTGTTGAGCATAAACTAAAATGTTCAATTAAAAAAAATCTTTATTGACATCTTTATAAATAATACCAACATTTAAAACAATGTACATTTTTTACTTTTAATACTTACTTCCTGATTTGCACCCCTCAAAATAAAGAATAATAAAATAAATAAAAGGTAGTAAATGATTATGCCATTACATTAAGCGACTCACCACTTGCTTATTTTTAACATACATTGCTCAGCATATACAAGTACACAAATTTATCTTCTAAATTCATATTTATAAAAGCAAGCTATACAATATTATATTTGTGCATATCCATTAGATTAGTCAGTACTAAAGGCAGATCTAGAGCTTATTTAACTAAATAACTTACGATATTGGTCCAAAAAAAGAGTACAGCCAAATTTATGTTATAGAAAAATATTTAATACAAATTTAAAAGAGAGAAAAAAAAAGAGAAGCAAAAAAAATTGAAAAAATTTAGTTGAAATTTTGTAGGTTGTAATTGTTTTTGCAATATTTTGCTTGAATTTAATTGTTTTATCTTTCAATTTCTTAATATGCTTGGTGGCTAAAATATTATTTTAATAAATATATCTGTTTAAAAAATCTGTTTTGTTTAAATGCACCAAAATACATTGCCTATATTCCCTGAGAAATGGATACAAATATTCATTTTCAAAATGGGGAGTACTCAATTATGCTGAGCACTGTATACAAATTCCTATAATAATAAACTGATCTCCCACTATTATGCAATATGCTAAAATAAGACCTCTTGACAGAATGCACAGAAAAAGGCACATTGTTGCAATGTTGCATCAGCCCACCTGCTGCTGTGCGCATTTCAGGTTCTCCTCATGTCTCATGTTATTTTCCTTCAACTGAACATCATGACTTTCTTGAATAACAGATATATTTTTCTGTAGGCCATCTTTCTCAGCTGTCAGTGCTTCCAAGCTGAACTGGAAGGTGCAAAAAAAATGTAGTTTTAGCATAGACTGAACATGGATAAAGACAAAGTAAAATATGGTGATGAATATTCATACCTTATACTCTTCAATTTGTTTTTGAGACTCCTGCAGCTGAGAAGTCAACAGATTCTGATTAATCTCCAAAGCATTCTGCGATTCCTTTGCCTCACATAGCTCTTGCTTATGTTGTGTCTCAAGATGCAAACTGCTCTCATGTAATGAATTTAACTGAAAATTAACAAATATCAATCAATATATGTGAAGTCAATGTGAGAGGAGAAATTAAAAAACTAAAGGTGATGGGGAAAAATAATACCTTTCCCGTAAGTTCGACATTCATCAGCTTCATAGCATCAAGTTGACCTTCCAGCTGTTGGATGTTAATATCTAGAGAAGATATACTTTTCTGCATGACCTCCATCTTGGTAGACTGCATCTGTGTCTTCTCTTCCAGCTGTGCAATAGTAGACTGTAACTCAACCTTGTCCTTTTGCAATTCCTCATCTCGCTCCTCTCGAATTAAAGAGAGTGCCTGCAGCTCAGCTATTTGCGATTGAAGTTGTGCATTTTCTTTGCTAAGCTCCTGCTGCTTGTTTTCAAAGTCTTTCAAGAGGGACTGGTTGGATGAACGAAGCTCTTCCTGGCATCTTTCATATTCAAGGACTCTCTGTGCAAATTCTTTGTTTTCAGACTCCAAAGACAGCAACTGAGAGGCCAACTCCAGCGCCTTAACTTCCTTTGATTCTACCTCTGTTCGACAAAGTTGAAGCTCCTCCTCCATGGCGTCAAATTTAAATTGGAAGTCCTTAATCATTTGCTGCTGGTTCTCTGTTGCCTCTTCTGCAGATTTGAGCTTTTCAGATGCTTCTTGAATGGACAACTGCAATTCCTCGATTAGCTTGTTTTTTTGACGAAGCTCTTGTTCAAGTTTATACTTCTCCTCCTTGAGATCCTTTAGCTCGCTAGTCATCTCTTCGATTTTCTTGGTAAGGTCTTGTGTTTCAGCCTGTGTTTCCTCAAGCTCGGCTTTGGCAGTCTCTGCTTGAAGAATAGCGTCCTCTAGATTCTGCTCAGAAAGTTCTTTTTCTCTCTCGAGCTTTTCAATGTTGTCCTGAAGAACATCTGCCTTTCTTTGGGCGGCTTTGAGCAGCTGACTCATGTGATTCTTTTTGCGTTCGTCAGATTCAATTCGTACCTTCAGTTTTTCAATGCCTTGTCTCATCTGAGCCACTTCCTCTTGAGTGGAAATCAATCTGGAGGCTATTTCACCTTTCTCCAAAAGGGACATTTCAAGCGACTGGGAGAGTCTTACATTCTCATCCTCAAGTGAATGAATTTTGGAAGACATGTTTTCAGATTCTCTTGAAGCGAAGCTGTCATTGTGTTTCAAATCATTTAATTCACTTAACAAACGTTTATTGTCTTCATTCAAAAGAGCTATTTTATTCTCAAGGTTTTGAGATTGGTGAATTAGTTGCTCTTTTTCTTTCAGCAGGACACTAATTTGGTCGGACGCCACCTCGTTTTGCTTTTTCCCCACCCTAATGTCATCTTCTAGCTCTTTTATAAGTTCTTTTGTATCAGTTTCTCTCTTCTCCAGAAGATCAGCCTTTTCTTTCAACTTCATTAGGGAGTGAGTTTCACTCTCTCTTTCATCAGTGCATAAAATCAGCTCTTCTTTAAGTCGCCCACCTTCTGCCATAGTTATATTAAGTTGTTGTTCAAGGCTACAATTTGTCCTTCTTGCGGTTTCAAGATCTGCCTCTTGCTTCTGTTTCTGTTCTTGCATCTCCTCTATGTCAGCCTCCATGGATAGGATGTGCTTCTCTAAATTAGCCTTCTCCGAACGCACCCTTTTCAGTTCGCTCTCAATCTGGAAAAATTTCTCGTTCCACTCACCTTTTGCCATCTCTAAGCTTTCCATCATCTCCATAACATCAGTGAGTTGGCAATTGGAGGTCTGCAGCTGTAGTTTTAAAGAATCAATCTCTTCTTTCAAGTCTCCAATGTGCTTGTTCAGTTTCTCGTTTTCCTGAATGATGGATGCCAACTTGTCAGTGCCATTTGTCATTTCACTTTCCATTTCACAAACTTTGCCCTCCAAGTCCAAGCACAAATCTTTCCTAATTGCCATTTCGGATGCCAAAACTTCAAACTGGGATTGCAAATGTAGAAGCTCCTCTTCACGCTTCCTTAGAACTTCCTTTAGCGTTTCAATTTCCACATTTGAATGTTCACTTTCTGTGATAATACCCAAGGTGGAGTCGGACTGCTCAGTATGATGTATTAGGTTCTCCTGTGCTTCACATGCAATTTTTCCAATATTCTGAATGAAATAAAAAGAAAATGTAAATGTTGCATCACATAAAGAAAATTTTCAATTACTGGTGATGTACAATGTGCATGACAAAATAATTAATGACTAAAAAGGCAAACTAAGCAATTTTTGAAAATTTAAAAGCACCTGCCAATAACCCAACCCTTTTTGATATCTCCACTATAGTTACTAAACACGCCCCTTACTGCTGATTGATGCAAATGTGTTTTGTAAAGCTGTGGCAAACAATCTTATGAGAAACAGCAGATGGCGCTCTAGACTACTTTTCAACTGCATACTCAAACACTAATGAGGAAGAGTGCCATCTGCTGTTAAAAGCTTAGCTCAGAATTGATTGTTCTAGTGTTTTGGGTATTGGTCCCACACAAAATTTAAGTAATATAATGCATAAATTAAAAAAAATTAAATATATAGCTTACCTGTGAGGTTTCAGCAGCCAGCAAGGAGGATGATGCAATGTCTAATTCTTGCAGTTGTTGCATGGTTGCCTCCAGCTGCGAGGACAAGATCTCTGTGTGTTGCTTTTCTTCTTTGAGTTTGGCCTCCAACTCATTTTTGATATTGAGCATTTGCTCCTCCATGCTCTGGAGCTCTGTAGCATGCTGCAATTTAAGTAGCTCAATTTTAATCCCAGTTTGCTCCTCCATGACTCTGACAGTGTCCTTAAGAACATGAGACATGTCCTCAATGTCACTGGATTTATTTTGCATCTGCTCTTGAAGAGCAAATTCTTTGTAATCCTTTTCTGGAGACAATGGTGTTTTGGGGTTTTCTTGTGATTCATCCTTCCCTTTAGGTGATGACATACCCAGAATAGCAGAATCTTCTTCAAAGGGCAGAAGAGATGTGTTGGCAAACGGCATTTCACAAATATCTTGTTCATTCCCACCTGAAGTTTGCTCTTTGTTAAGTGTGTCTGTTAGGTTCTTCTCAGATTGAAGCTGTTCTATGTGAATTTGCTGTTCTGCAATCTGAGATACCAGACAATCATTTGCCTGCTTTAATTGATCAATTTGCTTCTGAGAACTCCGAGTATCTGCTTTTAATTCCTGGATTTCAGATTCCAACTTTAATTTCTGTTCCATAAGATTGGTGTACATTGCTTCAAGGTTTGCTTGCTTACAATGCTCTTGCTCAAGGGAAACTTTAAGTTGTTCATGGATTACATGGAGAGACTCCAACTCAGCGACTAACACAGAACGAGACTGTTGTTCCTTCTGGGATTCCTCCAAACAAGCAGATAGCTGTGACACTTCAAGTGAACTCTTCACATAGTCTTCTTTGGCAGAGTCAAGCTTTGATTCTAGGGTGGACCTCTGGGCCTCACTCTCACTTAATTTTGCTTCAAGAATGCTAACGCTGCCTTGCAGCTCCTCTACTTGTGCATCAAATGAATTAATGCAGTTTTCATTATCTTCGAGATCCATCTGCAACATTTCAAGCTGTACTTTGATTTTACTCATGTTGATGTTTTTTTCATTCAATGTCTCTGACGTTTTAGCATGCTCACACTGAGCCTTTTGAAGTTTTTCTTTCAAAGATTCAATCTCAAATGACTTTGCTGCTTCTTGACCTTTCAAATCTGACATAGCAACCCTGAGACTTTCCATCTCCTGCTCTTGCAGAACCACATTTTGTTTCATGTCTTCAAGCTCCTTTGCTACTTTCTGATTAGAATCAGTGACCGCATTAAGTTTGTTTTCAGAGAGGCTAAAATCTTGCTTAAGCTTGATCATTTCTTGAGTGGCCACCTCCAGTTTCTCTGAAGCATTTTTTGTCTCAAGACTTTTGTTCTGCAATTCTGTCTCAAGAACACTGATGTGCTCCTCTAAACTCTTTTGTTTTTTAAGATGAGTTTCCAATTCAGAGACATAAACTTCAGATTCCTTATTATGCCTCTCAGTGAGCTCCTTGATACTGGTCTCTAATAAAGATTTTTCATCAGACATGTCATGCAATTTTTTTTCCAGACTCGAATTTAGCTCTACAGAAGAGTCAAACTGTGTCTGAAGATTTTCTAATAAATTCTTCAGTGAGGCCGACAAATTATTTGAGGCCTCAAGTTCAGTTTGTATTAAAGCAATCCTTTCTGCCATGGCATCTTTTTCAGCAAGTGCTTCTGTTATTATGGAAATCTCTTTAAGATGATTTGCATTCTCTTGGCAAACAGCATCATGTAGTTTTTGCAGGCTTTCATATTTCTCAAAAAGATCATTTGCTTTATTTTCAATTTCTTCTTGTTTCACTTTGAGTTGTGTATTTTCCTGCTCTAAGCTCAATGACTTCTTTCTTTCTTCTTCAATATCTATTGCAAGATTCTCAGCTATTGTCTTCTGATTTTCAAGCTCAGTGGTGGTCTGAACTTGAAGCTCCTTTACATTTTCCAGGGAACTTCTGGTTTCCTCTGCTTCAGCAATAAGACAATTAAACTGTTCTTCGAAAGAACATAAGGATTTATTCTTTTGTAACAGACTTTCAACTTCATTTATAAGATCCTTTTCTCTCTTTTCCAATGAAGACACTTTCTCTACTAGGTCTTCTTTGATTTTAGAAAGCTCATCATACTTTCCTTGGATTTCTGCATTTAAATCTTTTTGACATTTTAGGTCTGATTCCAAGAGGGTAATCTTCGCAAGTACCTCCATCAGGGATGTTTCCGAGTTTAGTTTTTGCTGTTCCAGCTCTTTGTTTTGTGCACGATAGCCTTCACATTCTTTAGCCAATATGTCTTTCTCCACTTTAAATTTCTCCAGTTCCTGATCACGCAAGGTAAAAGATTCCTGAAGATGCACAATCTCAGTTTTGTTCATTTCAATAATGGAGTCCTTTGACTTAGCCAGGATGCAAGCACTCTCATATTCTGCAAGCAGTTGACCATGGGCTTGTTCCATTCCTTCCAACTTACTTGTTTCGTGAAGCAGTTTAGCTTCAAGCTCGTTCACCTTCTCCTGTGTTAAAGTGATTTGTTGATTCAGATTGTCCATCTCCTTCTTATGTTTTGTTTGTGTCTCACCAAAATGCTGCTGAAGCTCCTCATGCACTCGTCCTTTTTCCTCCAGCTCTACACATTTTACAAGCAGTTCACCTTTGAGTGAATCAATGTGACCAGACAGGCCTATCTTTTCATTTTCTAAATCTTGCATCCTTTTCTGGAGATCATCATGAGCATTGCTTAGGTTGTCCTTGTCTTTCTCCAGATCTGCAATTTTAGCTAGCATTTCATTACGGTTGGATTCAGCGTTGTTTATCAACGGTTCCTTTTCGGTTTTCCACTGCAGAAGAGTTCCATACTCTATCTTCATCTCAGCAAGTTCTTTCTGACAGGAGTTTGAGGTCATTTTTAGGTCTTCATTTTCTTTCTCCACAGCACAAATCTTATTTTCTTTGAGTTCAACATCATGAACCAGCTTTTGAAGCTCAGCCTGAGTTTTCATATTCTTTGCTTCAGCTTCAACCAGAGTTTTCTTGGAATTTTCCAATTCTTGAGCAGATGATACACTTTGACGGTCCATTTTCTTGCGTAGCTCAGTTAGTTCCTCACTCTGGGTTTGTGTCTTAACTGAAATTAACAAGTATAAATATTTGGATAAATCATATATTCAGGTATTTCTTGTTTTATCTATTGCTAATTATTCATTACAATTTTAAAACACACCTTTTAAATCGTCCACCATCATGCGGTTTTTGGCAAGAATTTGCTCAGTATTTTGCTTTTCGTCTTCAAGTTGTTTGACCCTCTTCATCCCTTGGTCTAACTGACAACTAAGAGTGTTTTTCTCTCTCTGCATTTCCTAAAAACAGAAGAAATGTCATATTTTTATGCGGTCAAAACAATCTGCATATTCTATAAGCTCTATTAGTACAGGCATGATGTAGCATAAGCTTGAAATGAAGAAACAAATGCCGTATCTTCAACAGATACACAAAAAAAAAAACTAACTTACATCAAATTTCTTCTTAATCTCTGCCTCCTTTACTTGACTAGCTTGTAAGGCCTGCTCAGACCTGAGAAGTTTCTGTTTCAGCTCCTCCAGTTCTTTTTCCAGTCGATTCTTTAGAGCAGTTACCTTTGAAACCAACACAATTCTATTGAGATTGACTTAATCCAAAAGCGCTTAATATTTGAAACTAGAAAGAAAGAAAGAATTTCCACTTTAAATTACCTTATCCATTTCTGATTGCAAAACATTGTAGTCTTTTTTAGCTTGCTGGATCTCCATGCTCGTTTTATTTTTCACCTGGATGAACTGCTGATCAAGAGCTTGATGGGAGCTTTGAAGTTGTGCAAGTTCCTGAATTAAGTTTGAAGACATGTATATTTTTTAATTTAACCTGATATAGCATTTCGGTATCTAAAACAAATGTTATATGTTATGTATGACGGTAAAGAGACAATACCTTTTGACTCTCCCTCTCCTGGTCCTTGATTTTCTGCTCCAGTGATCGATGCATGCTTTCAGCATTATGTCTCTGACAGTTCATTTCTTCGGTTACCTGCTTCAGCTTTATCTCGAAGGCTGAACACTGAGGAGCCAAATCAACCAAAGATTAAATACTACATGCAAACTGTGATCAGTTTAACTTATTTCCCATTAATCAAATGACTGCACAACACACATTCAAATTCATTAAATGGCATCCAAATATATTTGGACATTTAATTTTTAAATATCTTGCAAATCAAGATAACTTAAAAAAATCCCTTTAATCAAAACTGATCAGTTTTATGTGATGTTTTCATCAAAAAAGGTGCTTGTATTAGCTTTAAAATAATACGTTTTAATGTATGTAATATACATGCAGTGTAGCAATATTTTCTGTTCTAACTGTCATGTTATGTTTCTGAGGCCACTCTATCCATAATACCATTACAAAAACCAATTAATTTAACAAAGTGCAAATGCAAGATTTTCCTTACCTTAGAAACTGACTGCTCATACTGGCCTGTAGCCTTGGTGAGTTCATCTCTGGACTTGTTCAGGAGTTTGTCCTTCTCTGCCACATCTTTCTTTGCCATTTCGAGTTGACTTTGAATTTCACTGAACTTATTGATCTGATTCTTCATATCCTTTTCATGAGCCTGAAGACGAAGCTCCAACTCAGAAACCTTTGACCTCAGATCTGAGCAGCAAAAGAGACGACAAGATGCGTTACCTTGAGGCACTTGAAAATCCTCACTGTAGTGCTGCATTCAGCAGCTAATTCTTATTTATGCAGTAATAAAAAAATAAACCCATCTAAGGTCTGAACAACCTTGATTTATATTCTTAAGCTGTTCCATCTGCTGTGATCCAACTGTGTCACTCGGAGCGCCTGATGTGAACTGCTTTTGGGGTTTTATTGGTGTGTCATCATAAGACCACGACATCGCAGAGGCTCCATTTCTTCTCCTAGAGGGTGTCTCCATCACAGGCAGAGACTGATGACTGTTTTTTTGGTCTTGCTGCCAAGGAAATATTGAGGACCCTGTCTGCTGTCTTGCAATGTCCTTATGGCTCACCGAAGACTGGTTTAGAAGCTTAAAGTGATGCAAAAGACATATGCATTATTATTAATTAGTAATTTAATAACAACTAGTTAATTACAAGATTCCTTTACCAAACAATTATGCATTTTACTTACTTTCACGTGCATGACTTTGATTTCAGCCTCTAGTTTTTTACGTTCCTCAACCTCTCGATTGTACTTTTCCTGTAGGTCTGTGATTTTGGAGTCTGAAAATGCAATATTTGAGTATTGTAGTTGGTTGCATGTGTTTTGCAAAATATTTTTTATTCATTCAATTAAATTCTTACCCTGTTGCCAGTGATTAGGCGTTGCAGGAGTTGCAAATGTTTTCTGTGGTGTACTAAGCTGTTGGATTTCTGAAGCATGTGAAGGTTGGGACCTTTCCAATTCATGTTTGTACCTGAATTAAAATTATAATAATTGTCAAGATAGTTTTATGTGGATAGCAGAATATTCCAGTATCTAAAAAAAGACTATTAAATTATTTAGTTATAATATGGTTATTTGTATAGGTTTATATTGACAGCTCATGAACAACATAAAGAATTACAAGTACTCCACTTACTTTTTGACCTCTTGTTCAAGTCGATCAGTCTGTTTCTTGAATGAATTGAGTTGACCCTCCAGATAATTCACCTGCTGCTCCTTTGTTTGGATGTCATGGGTAAGTTTCTGTCTGGCCTTTTCCAGATGTTCACAAGACTCTACCAAAGACTGATTCTCTCTCTTCAGGGCAGAGGCTTCACTCTTCTCACTGTCCATCTGTAGGGAAATATAATAAACAAATTACTGAGATATTAAAACTGCGCTGGTGAAGGTGCTAAGGCTGAGAATATCTGCCATGTTGTTTCTGACCTTTTGTTTCTGTTTCTGTAAAGTAGCTTCAAGGGAATCCATCTGGAACTGTTTCTGTTGTCTTTCCTTCTTTAACTTGTCAAGCTGCGCTTCAATTTCTTGGATCTTTTGCAAGGCCTTTGCAGGAAGGCCATCCTTCCACTCTTCTACGGCCCAACTCATATTTACTGAAGATGTTGGGTTGTTGTTCAAAGACACGCTGGCATACTCTGAAAAATGTAAATGTAACGTGTCATGGTCTTACAAGCATAATAAAGCATGATAGACTTCTTACTCATAATAATTTTCATGCAAAAACTTCATTAATTCTTTGTGGGTGATATGCATAACTGAAATGTCAACAGCTTTCTATGAAAACATATAAATGGAAGTTTATAATAAAAGCAGACCTTTGTTTTATTAAAACCCTATATCAAGCAGATGAAACATTATAGAACATAGTTAAGCCGAAATTATTCATACCCCTGGCAAATTCTGACTTAAAGTTAATTTATTCAACCAGCAATGTTTTTTTTGACCGCAAATGACAAAGACAGTTTGCAGACAGTCACGGCTAAGATGAAGAAGCAATGACAGGACCCGTCATTGCTAAAGTATAATTTTGGTAATGTCATTTTTGTCCAAATGTAGGCTAAATAAAAGCTGAGAAATATTTTTTTTCCACAATGATGCCACTGATCATCATCATATTATCTTTTGGGAGAGGCATGTGTCATTTTTGGTAAAAAAAAAAAAAAAAAAAAAAAAAAAGCTTGTTGGTTGAATAGAAGTAACATTAAGTCATAATTTTCCAAGGGTATAAATAATTTTGGGCTTCACTGTATAATAAAAAGCAAACAATGAGTACTGTGGCAAAACAGAGCAGAAAACAATAACAGCACTCTGTTGATAATATAGAGCAGTATACAAAATGTATTTTAATTATTATTTGAGTTTTTACTGATTATTTAATAAATATCACAAGTTAAATAAAATCATTAATTAAAAAAAAATGCAATTGAATGCCCAATCACAATTATGTCTTTGACAATTAATTGTGAGCAGAAAAATCATGATAATGACAGGCCGAAATTTCACTTAAATTAGTAATTTATTTTAATGAAGCGGTCTTCATTAAAAAAAAAATTTAAAATAGAGAGGTAATTGTACATTAGTATCATAGCAACTTCTTAAATTGTAATTTTTATATTAACAACTCAAATTAGCAGTGTTCCTTAGTTTAAAAAAAAATCTTATTTAGATTTAGGTAACTATATTTATTGTATATTACTTCTCTGCATTTTCCTCTTCTCAAGCTAGCATCCTAATCTAGCAGTTAGGTAGACTTGGCAAAGCAAGGTTATATTACGAATATTTTTTTGTTGTTCTAAACTACTTTTGTTCCTCTATTTAAAGTCGCTTTGGATATAATGAGGTCTACAGGATGTTTATTATTGGTACGTAATCGTTTTTATAAAACAAAGAGAAAAAATATCACCATAACTTTAAATTACATAAGTTTTAATGGCAAGTGAAGTGTATAAAAATCTAAACAAGCACGAGACTGCTAAAGGTTAGAAATTATATCAATAATATTGCAGGTTGGTTTTAAGACATAACCAAGACTTTGGACATAGCTGACTCGAAACAATAAAATCTGCATTCTACAAAATATAACGTAATAAAGTCTTACCAGATCTCAAGTAAAACCCCTCACGGATACTCCACGCTTACCGTCTTCTTCTCGTGTTCTTCAGTTACTCCAGTAGAAAATTCAAAAAGCGTTCAACTCCGTTGTTGACTGAATGCAGCGCTGTTATTGGCGCGTTTGCGATATGACGAGTGAACACATCGGCCTCTGATTGGACGGTTCTGTCCATTCAAATGTAACTCCACAACCCATTATTTTGCGTTTTATTATTTCGAAATTGAAAGGAAGCCTATTCGGGTGGATAAATTAACTCTTCCAAACTGCACACAATCGACAAGTAGCAGGAAAAAAGAAAAACAACAATAACAATATTCGTATTTAAAAAAGAAAACTAGTTTAAGGCAAGACATTGCACGTGAATCAGTTATGCATTATAATTCCCCCAAATAAATAATGGTTAAATATGTAAATTATACATTTTTTTTTACAGGAAATGTTGATTAAATGAAGGAAATAAGGACAATTCCGTATAAAAATAGCCATAAAATCCGCCAGAATAAATACAAGCTTGATGATGTTAAGAAAAGTAAAATATTAATAAATGACAAATAGTTGAATAATAATACACTACGAAAACAGCCTTTCAAAAATAACTGAAAAAGAGAAAGGCGTAAAATGTATGTTTTCGTTACATAAAACTAAAGAAATATCAACAAATAAACAAACAACAAAAACACTTTATGAAATGCCAAAATCATAAAATCTTAATATTGAACGGTTCATAAAAAAGGTTTATGCCTGTAAATGCTTTGAGCAAACTGTTGATAACAGTAAATGTCTCAGATTTGTGATAATGATCTATAATCCCTAGCTCTTGTGAATGGTTACACTTTCTGTTTGTGCTCCTAAACGCAGTACTGAATCTGTGGAGAGATGAATGGCATCACACTGCTTCCACAAGTCCCTGCCAAACACGTGCTCCGGGTCATAACAGATGGTTTCAGAGCCATATATGGATTGCATCACCATGGCTACTGCCAGGATGTAACACAGCTTATGCAAAGACTTATGACAAAAACAATAGCAGATGATGATGATTAGAAGACACTAGATGTATTCAGTGACACAATTAAAGAAAAAAGATGCAATGGCATGTCTCAATTAAAAGGGACCAACTTGAAAATTCCCCATTTCTCTGGATTTATTAGTTCTAGGTTTAAGTGAAATTATTTATTCCTTTCAGGTAGCATTTGACAGTTCTTCTAAATTTAAAATAAAAAATTGTAACGGGGAGCTTTGCTTTCCCTCCCAAAATGAGAGAATCAAAGTTCTACTAAAGCTATATTCTTTGTCAGAAGAATTTACTCCAAATATAATTCCTTAAATCTTCTCAGGTTAAAAAATTGAAACTGTGTTCTCTAAAAATAATTACAATTTTTTTTTTAAAATTAAATTTGCTTTATATATCAAAAATAAAAGTTTTACTCAAACATCCCTATATCGTTAGCATCTCTTTACTCAAACATCCCTATATAACGTCAATCTGAAAAAACTGAGAATTTGTAGTAGTCTCCATGTATATGAATATAGCAGCACCATTGATGTGATCCAGGACCTGTGAAGAGATGATGCCAAGGTATCCATAATCCTGGACCAGGCCGTATCCTGAGCAGATGCTGTGGCGGTCATGGAGGAGCAGAGAGCATGAGACTGATTCCTGAAAGATCCCAGTGACAGACGAGTCTCTGCATTGATCCCGTGGGGCAGCCTAAACACCTGCCACTGACCTACTCACACCTGCAGCTTTTCCACGATGGACGTCCAGCGTTCTCCAGCGCCTAGACTTCAGCTCTGCCACTTGCTTGCTCGGTTTTGGACTTGTGGAGCTGCGCATCGATAGACTTCCAGCAGAAAAAATTAAACCACACTGAACTTAACTCAACTGAACTTCAACTGGACTGACAGTTTCAATTTACTATAACTTCTATGTTAAGCTGCTTTGACACAATCTACATTGTAAAAGCGCTTTAGAAATAAACATGAATTGAATTGAATTACGGTTGAAAAAAATATAATACATAAAGTCAGTGTTTGTTTTAAGGGATTTATTACTTTAGTGTTATTACATTAAATTTCATCATTTTTGCATGTGGCAGTCTGCACCTTTTTTTTTTATCCCCCCCTTTTTTTTTGCCCATGCTACTTGTTAAAGTTGCACAATACTAAACAAACAAGAAACATTTAATAAACAAAAGTAACACTATAAAATGCACTGATTGACTGGAAGTCCAATATCTTAACAGTATCCATGATCTACTTTGATCAGCGCCAAAAACAATAACCATGCAAACAGACAAGTAAAACAGAACCTGTGATCGGAATCTTTCGCCTTATTGAGAAGAAGTAAATAACTTACATTCGCTAGCTATTGAATAATGTTGTTGCTACATGAGAGGGCAAAAAGGTATCCTTTTAAAAACCTGCCTTATATGATATGATTCTTTAATCGTAGCCCTTCTTCACACAAAACAGTTCAGCACATGTGCTCAAAAAGTGCAGACAAAACAAGCAACAAAACATCTCAGACTCAGGCCATCCATTTACCAACCTAAAATTCGCTTAGATGACTTCTCGGGAAAATATTTTTTGACATCACTTTTTTTATATTCCCATGATGAGAGGTGTAAGACACATGCCAGCGTTTGATGCATATTCCTCCATGTGCTCCCATTATGTCTGTTCTTCCATTTCCTTCTTAATTTCTTCGATGTACGGGTGGTCTTTCCCGTGGGCAATGTCCATGACTGCGAGAGCCTGTGACAAATTCAGACACAACAATTTTAAGCATTCAAAAATATTTACAGCACCTGTTTTTTGTTTGTTTTTTCTCTTAGGTTTCAAAAGAACGCCCACGTCTAATATTATTATATTGTTTTTCTATTAGCACTGCCAACACATCACCTTCTTTAAAGCTTTAACTCCTTGAGTCCTCTTTTCAAGACCTAGATACAGTCGTCCAAGTTTCAGATACATCGAAGCCACATTCAGGGAGTATGGAGGGTAGTGCACACTGAAAGATATTGATGAAAGTGACAATTAAAGAGATAGTTTACTCAAAAGGGAAAATTCGCACATGATTGAATCAACATCTTTCTTCAGTTGAACACAAAAAATAAAAAATGTAAAACCATTGACTTCCATTGTATTTTTGTCAATATCTTTGGCTCATTAACTCAATGTTTCAAACAAAAGTAAGTAAATGAATGAGAATGAGCTATGCTATCTTTTAAAAACATACATTTTGAGTGTAAATGTCCTGGATGCCACGTTACCTGTAGGGATGGATAATTTTTTCACCGTATTTCATCGCTCCATCCCAATCCTGCATATAGAGACAGACACCCATTGCCTGATACATCATGTGCAGCATGTACACGTTGGTTTCGGCGAAGATTGCACCCATTTTCTCCATGCTTATTTCACAGATTTCCAACAATTCACTTGGGGGTGCTTGGAGGTCAAGGATCTTTACGTCAAACCCACAAAACCACAACTTTAAGATTTAAACAAAACAGTAATAAAGTTTGGACTCTGTCAGTTAAAGTATGTCTACTATGCTCAACACGGCGGCATTGATTTGTTTGACAATACTGTAAAAATATTAATAATATTATCACAGTGTAAAATAATGCATTTAAAAAGATGGCTCACCCCCCCAAAATGTATTCTTACATTGTTCAGTAACCATTTACTAGTCAAAAACCTGTTTGAGCTATCTATCTATCTATCTATCTATCTATCTATCTATCTATCTATCTATCTACAGGGCTTGACATTAACACCCGTCATATGCGGGTAGATTTCAGCTGTGGCGGGTTAATCGTTAAAAAAAAAAAAAACTAAAAAAAAAAAACTTGGAAAGTCGTTATATCTAAGCCATTTCCTGTGTGGAATGCAACTTTATTGTTAACATTACTAATATGCATTGGACTGCGTTTCTGCGAGCCAAGATCGCTGGACACCAAGATCCCAGAGGATGCTTTGTCCTTTATTTTGTACTCGATATGGGAAACGCCATGCTTCTTAATAGTCTTCTTTCTTTTTCTATATACATTGATGGTAACATAGTGTCGTTAATCTGGTTGAGAAAACGACTGCATCATTATGATTATGATTAATACCAAAACCTCATCTTAAAAAAAATCTGAGTTTGACAGTACCTTTTTAGAGAAACCATCTATGCCACCATAATTCAGATATATAACCCTTATGTCTACTTTTAGAGATGATAATGTGTGTTTGTGTGCGTGCAAATGAAAATAAGGATGCAAATACTTGCGTAATTCATTTATGTTTGGTATCCACATGAACAAGCGACAATGGCGCAGGAACTGAGTAGGTTCTATGGTCTACAAAACCAACCTGGATCATTCTGGCCAAAATCCCAGCTCAATCCACCTGTTGCATACTTGCCTTCACTTGGCTCCATTGAATACGTTGCCCTCTAGCCAGAAGTTCACCTTTTACAAGTCTATTTATATATATATATATATATATATATATATATATATATATATATATATATATATATATATATATATATATATATATATATATATATATATATATATATATATATATACATATATATATATTATAATTATATGTATAAATAAATAATTATATGTATAAATAAATAATTAGTTATTACAATTTTCAGTTTTGAGAAAATAGTGGAATTTTGGAACAACTGAAACAATCCTTATTAAATATAAGTTTCTTAAAAAATCTTTTCTGCCCCAATTTTTTTAAATTTTTGAATGTTGTTTTCATTAAAATCAAAAACAAAAAACAGTCTCCTCTTGACTTCAAGCAGAGACTAAAAATAAACCATTGCCTGTGGGTTGCTTCATATTCAAAAATTGCCCAATAGCATAGCACTGTAAACATTTATACAGACAGACACACAACAGAATTTAACTAAGACTAGTGAAGGATATTTTTGTAGTGCTTTGCTCTCCTGAACTCCTCAATGACATTTCTTGCGTATATCACCATCTGTTTGATTTCCACTTCCTCTGGAGGTGTGCTGAGCTTCTGACGGATCTCCATTTTGGCTTCATCCTACAAAAAAGAAAAAAAAAAAGAGAGAAAAGGTATTGCACATACATCAACTTTTACTTTTTTATTCAGTTGAAAAGAATATTACTGTCATCAAATTAAAGACTCTCCAAAACGCACATACTATAATAATCCAGTGCAGTCAGCTGATCTATGCCTATCTATAACATAATGAATTATTAAAAACTATAGATTCTTTGAGCCGGTCTTATACATCAGTATTAAGGCAGATCAGGGCATTGTTGTTACTGATCAGTATTGGCTAAATGAAGCCCAACTCTTTTATTTTACATTAATATATTTTTTTCACACGAGCACATGCACTTTGGTCAGAACTAGGGCTGTGAAACGTTGCAATTAGTTAACCGCAAGAGGCTGCAATATAATATGAATATATGTAACGGATAACATCTGAGGTGAAGTGCTTCAAAACCAGTTCGCTATGCTTCAGAAAATCAAACTATCTGTGATGGTGTCGTGAGGCATCGCAGACAAGGTATCGGTTGTTGTGAACTATGCCATTACACGAGAAGAAATGATTGAATCTTGTGTCACGACAAGTAAATCATTCCGAAATCGTGTGATCTGACCGGGGATTTATAACTAGCCAATTGAGTAAGCACACTTTCGTTCTGCCCAATCAAAATTGCGCAACTGAACTACGCCCACCAAAAAAAAGAAACAAACAGGAAAGCGCTGACAAGTGGGATAATGGCGTCTGTCGCAGAATTGTTGACATGGCCTACAGATTATTGAGCTGAAGCTTGAATTAAATTAAAATCATCTTGAATTAAATCGTAAATCAAATCGCAATATCTGCTCTATCCCATCACCTTGATTGAAATTGCGTCTGTATGAGGAAGATTAATTGCAATATTTCCAAAATCTCAAAACAGAAGAGATGCTGATGTTCATATTTAGTTCACTATACCACCTTCCTTCATTAAGCTGCACTGTTAGTATAAAAAGAGTAAACATATTTTGTATTTTTAAGATTAATAAAACTGTGAAGAACAGGTTGGATTTAAAAGGTGCCATAGAGTGCACTGAATCAATATGTTTTCAATTGTTCTCTGATATCTACATAGCAGGTATGTGGCTTGGTTAAATTAAAAATTTCTGCAGAATTGATTTTATGCTCCATTTATAACCACAGAAATTACCCCTAGAATGAAAAGCTTAGTTTTGACCATATATGGGTCATGAATATTAATGTTTATTATATTATAATGTTTAGGTTCAGTTATTTTGCATTAAAGGCAATGAAAATAACGTACTAATTAGGGTTGGGCGATGTTGACAAATTTGGCATCGTATGATGTCTAATGTGAACATCGGCGATGGACGATGGTATCGTCGTTGTAGGCGGGGGTCTTTGTTGTTAAATATCAATTAATACATAACGAATTAATTAATTGTAGCCTATCGTTTTCACTACCTGACCCACATGGTCTTTGCTTTACCCATAACCAAACCATAAATAAATAAAGTTACACACAAATTACCACCCGTCAATCACTTTTTTCCGCGGGACTCTGGCATGATCAAGCGGAGCTGTTCCCCACAGCTGGTGGCAGAGACGAGACGAGAGTTGGTTTAGAGTTCACTGTAATTTATTGTGATTAATGATAAATTCCTTATTTTATTATTATTATGAGGACATAATAACAAGTAAAGATGCTAGAGCTCGATCGTTTTGGTCACACTTGCGCCCGATATTTTATGCGACCTAAAATATGTATTTGAAAGCATTTGTGGTAGTGCATACATTTTTACCGTGCGACCTGTTTTCACTGCAGAATCCTCACCGCGTGCGCGGATTTAGGAGACATTTATGCAGAATGCATCTTTGCACCTAAAGACGCCAAACGCATCGCTCAGGAACAGATTAAAACAGTTGTCATGTGAACTTGCTGAAGTACAAAAGCCCCCAATGCTTGCCCCGCCTTTGTGCTCTTCCTATTGGCCCACTGCGCTAGAACTGAACGCGAATGGATCGGTTAATATCAGCTGTCAATCACTCAGTCAACGCCTTCTGCCTTCACATGACAGGAACAACAGCCGCGGAAATGTGACGCGCTGAAGATGAGAGAATGAAAATAACACTGACAGATTTAGTTTTAGAAACCACCTAAAGTTAAATAATGGCACATCTTATTAGTGATCATGTGCTGAATGTTAATCCACCATTTGCACTTTTCCAAGAGTGGATAAAAGACTTCCAGTGGCTTCAAGTCTGCTATGAAAATAACTAAAGCCATTCACTGTAAAGTCTGTGTGACAGGGTTTACAGGTAACAGCGTTTGCCACAATCTACACATTTTAAGCGCGAGAGGTGCTGTATAATCCTCACAATGTATTTAATCCTCACGAGGCTGTCAGCCATGCAAACAGCAGCTATAAGTATAATATAACACAGCTCATGAAAAGACCGTTATCGCTATTAAGATGACATGCAAAAAATAAGTTATATATCAATATACATGTGGGGCGGGGCGATGGATCACGATGCCGGCTCAGCATCGTGAAGTTTATCAGCCATCGGCAATGGACGATGACATCGCCTATCGGCCCAACCCTAGTACTAATTGGCATAAAAGTGAAATTACTCAACCTACACAAAGGAGGCTGAGAAAAAAGTAAATGTTAGGGTAAAATTTTAGGTGGCACTTAAAGGTTTTTGCATCTGAACTCTTCATATTTTCACAAATTGAGTAGATGCAGCATTAACAATATTTTCACCTGAAGTGGTGGAAAGGTTTATTTGAGCTAGGAGTCGTCAGTGAGATATCTTTAAGCCAATGTGGTAACCTAGTTTGCACCCGAGTTGTATTTTGGGTCAAGTACAGGCTAAATTATAATTATACTTGACAAAAGGCATCAACAGAGATGTATTAGGAGTTCCATTTTAAAACTTTAATATATTCGAAAACACAGGCAAGAATTAGGCCCAATCCCAATTCTACCCCTTAACCCTAGGGTTGGGCGATGTCGACCAATTTAGCATCGTACGATGTCTAATGTGAAACACGATGGTATGATGGAATCGTCTTCATAGGCGGAGGTGAATTAATTATTTATGAATAATTAAATAATTCATAGTGAATTAATTATTTGTAGCCTACCGTTGCAACTACCTGGTCTTTGTTTTACCCATAACCAAATCATAAATAAATAAAGATAAGTTACACACAAATTACCACCTGTCAATCACTTTTTCCGCAGGACTCTGGCATGAGTAGGCAGAGTGATCCGTGTCAGTCATTTGTTTGGTGCGGTGGATGGCGGAGGGGTGTCGCGGACGAAAGTGAGCGGCGCGGGGGTTGCTCGCGGACGAAAGTGAGCAGCGCTGAGGTGACGCGGACGAAAGTGAAGAGGGTTGGAGAGTCGCGGAACAAAGTGAAAATGAACAGTGGACAGGGGAGGAGGGCGTTTGAGGAGGGAGATTGGTAAAATGAGGTGCCGGATCCGGAGTGTTCGGGCACAAATTAAGCCCTGGATAGAGACAAAATTAATTAAATATCACGTTTAATAACTATAGTGAGACGCGATCCACTATTATCCTTGATAAACTGTTTGACGTACACTGTTCTCTAGAGCTCAGACAAGCGCATGACAGTGTGTGTGTCTGTGGCTGTGTGTGCGTGCGTGTGGCTGTGTGTGTGGTCACGTGATGTGCGTTTTCAGTGTACGGAGGGCTGTTCAGAAATGCTAGATGAAACACCCACATGGACATGGGTCATTTTCGTTCTAAAATGCCATTTTAATGCCATTTTTAAGCTGTATTAGTGTAAACAGGGCCTGAGTGTGTTTTTCACGAGCGGGTTTGCGACGGGGGCGGGGTGATGGATCGCGATGCCGGCTCAGCATCGTGATGTATATCGGCCATCGGCGATGGACGATGGCATCGTCTATCGGCCCAACCCTACCCTTCGTTTTGTGCATACACCTGAAGGAGTGTCCCAATTCTCTTTAGCTTGAAGGCGTAGAGCCAAGGAGAAGGGCTAGATACCCCTTGAAACAGAGATTTTTCAGAACGACACTCGAAACTAAGGGGTAAGAAGATTTCCCAGAAAACACCAGCTACAACGGCAGCATGGCTGCACACTGAATTCAGAAGATGCACAAACTAGTATTTTTTGTCATTATTACAATTGTTTACAACAAACAATCATATGTTTTAATACATTCATAACCGCGATCGTGTTTCACCATCATGCTTAAAAAAAAAAAAAAAGCTAAAATAAAAACTTAAATTGTTGAATACTTTAGAGCATAGATTTATTGGGATAGATCACCCAAAAATGGTAAAAGAAAAAATTAAGTTCAGTTATTGGATGAAGCATTTTTTAAGTTTGGTCTCTTTCTACCTAAAATTGATATCTCAAAAATGAGCTTACAGTCAGATTTTGTTTGGGTGTGGTACCAAACTTTCAAGACCAGTCATTCATAATATTTCATGTGCATTACTATTCAAAATTCATGCAACAAATTAAATCCTTATGAGTCTGAGAATAATCTTGCTGCAAATTAATCAACTTTTTCTATGTCAACTGTAGTGAAAATCAGTCACCAAATATGGAAACCATAGTTTGTAAGCTTTCATCAATTAATTAATTAATTCATTAATTTTTAACAGCAATAACGGTCTTTTCATGAGTTGTAATATTATTTTAATCTTGGTGAATGCAAGCCCTTTTGTGATGGTGTACGCGCTGCAGTTGCATGACTGACAACATCGTGATGAATAAATGAAGGATTAAACAGAACATCGCGTGCTTAAAATGTGTGGGAAACGCTGTTAAGTTACCTGGAAACTCTGTCCCTCAGGCTTTACAGTGAAAGGCTTTAGTTATGTTCATAGCGGACTTTAACACACCGGAAGTCTTTTATCCACTCTTCGAAAAGTGTAAATGCTGGATTAACATTCACCACATGATCACTGATCAGATGTACATCACAAGACATTTGTAACTTGTGTTATTTTCATTCTCTCGTATCCAGAGTTTTACATTTTCGCGGCTCGCGGCTGTAGATCTCTGTCATCTGAACTGAGCGATTGACAGCTGATATTAACCATTCGCGTTCAGTTCAAGAGCAGTGGGCCAATCAGAAAAGCTTTAAGGCGGGGCAGGCATTGCGGGCTTTGTTTACTGCAGCAAGTTGACATGACAACTGTTTTAAACACTGCGTTTGGCGTTAAGTGCAAATATGCATTCTGCGTGAAGCTTGCATAGATAAAACTTCGGGCGCATATGCGACCAAAACTGTCATAATTTCGAGTCCTGCAATTTCAAATTCAAGCAGGTTCAAGTACTTTGTCCAAAATCCAAGCGCTTTTCTAACCTTGAAAACACTATATTAAAAATCAAGCATTTTCCAGGATTTCCAGCACCCGTACGAACCCTGAAGAGATCGCGATGACATATGATGATGTGTGCAGGTGCTGTCCCATTTCTTACAGGTAAATTTTAAAGCCCTTCCCCTAAGGGTAGGGGTACAAAAATAGAATTGGGATTGGGCCTTAATGTCAACCCCTGCATGAAGAGTTTCATAAAATGTAAAAGTTTAAAGTCCTTAAACTAAAAATCAAATGAATGATTTGATATAATGCATTATATAGAAAGAATAACACTAACCTTTGATTTTGAGGTGCATTCTTTACAGTCGCAATTAAAGAAGTATGAGTCTTTCAGCCGTTCAATTCTATCCTCTGTTGGATACAGGAGGTCAATATAACTGTTGAAGATCTATTCAAGAGAAACAAAAAGAACTGTCACACAATATTCAACAATGATATTAGTAACTAGATTATGCAAAAGAAGTTAGAAAACTCAGTACGGCTATGCCAGATAATGTTATGCAACTTTTACATTACAAGTTGACAAAATTATTGTATAACTTAATAATAAGCAACAAACTCTGCTTAAACATGACTCAGAAACTAATCAAATACCGTCTGGTGGTAGACGCTGTAGCTTTTCAGCAAATTTTACATTACATTAAGCCATACATTGTATGTGTTTTGCATTTATGAATGATAATATGAGCAGCACTGTTCTTTTAATATGGTTCCCTTCTCACCTCTTCTTCAGGGTTGATCTCCTGCACGGCTCTCACTTCAGCCACCGTACCCTTATACGTCACAATCACATTTGGGCTACAGCTGTGGTTCATCAGAGCAACGCTAGCACACAACAACACCCAATTACCAGCATGTTTAACAAACCATGCCAATGCTTTAAGATGTGTGAGACTTACTCTGGAAATAGAGCAGATCCCAAATGAGACAGCTCTTCATCTTCTATGGTGAAGCCGTTACAGTTCACCTGTGGTTAAAAGAGGGAAAAATTACGTTACAGTGCCTCTCCCTGCGTTTAAAAGCATGTCACACATAGAAAAATCATTAAGACACTTTAAATAGACTCAGGTACAGAGACTTACATTGCATTTAAAATATAACTACGGTGTTTTCTGCAATTTATAGTTGGCTTTGTTTGTAATCTGAAAGATGTTGGAACTTACAGTATATAGGGGATTCTAGAACCGCAAAGTACATTTTGCCAAGATTAACCTTCTAATATTTTTCAAAAACAAAACCTTTAATGAAACAGTTTTGAATAATAACAAACTATATCAAGTCATCACTATAAATAATCTTTGTTTGTATAAATAGGGACATTTTCTCTTGAAAATATTAAATGAAAGACTCCCACCATACTTATTTTTGATGGTCTCCATCTCCTAAATCATTAATTCAGCTTCAATTGTCATAAAACAATTATTTTAATCTTTTTTGTTAGCCAACTCTGTTTCATGGGTTATAAAAGGGTATGACAACATTTAAAGCACTGACAGAAACAATGTGAAGTTTCACAAACTAATTTCGAGAGGAGCACGTGATATGATTAAGCACGTCTGGCTTCTCATCTGTAATCAGTATAGTCCAATCAGTGTGATGCAAGCTTAGTATAAATGGATCATTTTCTCCCTACTGCTCTATCTTCGTTTTGGAAGAATCCCCCCTTCCACCCCATCTCCTCCTTTTCCTCCCTTTACTAGGGGGAGCTCTCGAGACCTACCTGATCTCGGATCCCCTGATATGCTTATTGACCGGGCGGGAGCCTTGGGCTCAAGTATCTCCGAGCTCAGGGTTCTCTCCCGGGACAGCATGCCAAACCTGCTTAAATGCTAAGCATATCTAAGTGGAAACTCTTGAAATGTGATTTGTTACAAGTGATTTTACTTCCTCTGGAGGAAACTGAGACAGTGACTACGTTTACATGGACATCAGTAATAATAAGATTAAGGTGTTTAGATGAGTTGCTTTTTGAATGTTCCTTTCATGACCCCGTTTTACATGTTATATCACATAATTCGATTAACGTCATTGCGTCACCGCGATATCCACATTTCCTCCGGAGTTTTTATGTAATTTCGGGCGTTTCATTTTTTATTTGTAGACTTTAACTGCAGTTTGGCACTTTTACTTTTATTCGGGAACATTTCATGCATTCCCCCGTGACAAACGAGATATTGGATGCAACTATAAACTGCTGGAGGAGTGTTGAAAGTTCATACTGCATGCTGAATGGAAGAAAAAAAAACCTCCGCATTTCACAATGCAGGTGTCTGTGGTCTTCACTGACTCGGTAGGTGCAAAAAGTGTAAAACAGCTGTGTGTGTGTGTGTGTGTGTGTGTGTGTGTGTGTGTGGACTATCCTGTCGCAAAACACGGCGAAAAGACCTACATGACGGTAATAGTTCGATTAAGGTGTTTACATGTCTGTTAGGGGTGTAACGATACTTCGAACCGAACCGAAATATCGCGATACACCAACCACGATACGTATCGCGAAACTCTCGTGGGGTACCGCGATACTCTCACGCCCCCTGCTGCCCATTGTTGAGGTTGACGTCACTTGTCTCTAACTAATTAAACCAAATTTAAGCACATATTTATTTGATCACATTTGATTAAATTGTATTAGTAATGAGGTTTTGTTCTAAATATTATATTCTAAAGTTAGTATTTTCCAAGTGCATGTCATGTCATGTGAGTGCGCGATCACTCGATTACTGCATGGTTTCCGCTACATTCATTCTTCCATGGCAGGGCGCCACACCAAAATTCACCCCGCCATTGACTGATGCTTGCACGCCGATTTTCTCTGTTGGTGCACGGGATTCTTGCGTGCCCTCGTGTATACTCTGCTCAAGTGCGCTTTCAAAAACACGCAGCTGAATTGCGATTTAGTGTGTTTACGCATCACGCATCAGTAACTGACTGACAGGTGCATGCAGCGTGTGAGGCTGGCAAATACGACCGCTTTCAGTTAAGATGAACACAGTTTCCATAATTATACTTTATAGATAATAGATAATGCTTTATAATACTTTAAAATGTATAGATGAGGTTATCTTGATGGAGTTTTAGCCGTTTCACTTTACTTCAGGGAGCATTTATGCCGCTCGGGTCTATTGGAGACATTCATAAATATTTCTAGCAAATCTAATGAAGGTTGGAGACATACATGTTACATAAACACACTAAGGAGCACTTGAGCGGAGTAGCCTATATATGGGGGCACGCAGGAGTTTTGTGCATGGACGGAGAGAATAGGCGCGCAGGCAATATATTGACATTGCAGTTTTCAGCGCCGTGCACCGCATTCTTCCCTATACTGAACTGTAGAATAAAATAAATACAAATATGACGTTCACCTCTTACCTGATGTCTTTAACAATACATTTTCTATGTGTTTGCAAAATGGAAGTCATAAGACATGTGAACTTGAGGAGGTATAGCTCAATGTAACGGGAAATAGCCAACAATAGCTGAGCCAAAAACTAACAAACAAATCAATCAAAATAAAAATGTACAAAAATCACAAAAATATCTCAGAGTGGGCAAAAGTAATGCTAAATAATTTTGCCCAAACGAAAGTTAAGCAAAAACAACGAAAATCATAATCATGTTGACAAAATACACGAAAAACGAGATCAAAGGAAGATGCGCTCTTCTCCGCTTTTCCTGACGGGCTTTTTAGATCCCCGCGCCACGACGCCCAGTGATGATAGATCGGTCTCCTGACCAATCAGCTGTCGTAAAGGTGGACATACAGAAATGACAGGCACGGAGAGAGAGAGTGAGAGATAGAGAGAGAGAGCGAGAGCGAACGGGAGGCTAAAATACAACCAGCTAGAACCGTAACATTAGTTTCAGACAAAACTGCAGTGTATTCTCTTTGCTTGCGCGCCGATTTCCTCTGTTCGTGCGCAAAACTTCTTGCACGCCCTCAAATATACACGCTCAAGTGCAGATCTTTATGTGGGCTTTCAAATAACCGCTGCTGAAGTGCGATTTAGTGCGTTTTTGTGCGTTTTGCGACATTAACGCGTCCTGGGGTGGAGTGAGGCGGCTATAGACTCCAGCAAGATAAAGTCATTGTATGCAGAGCCATTGACATTTATCAGTTAAGTATAATTATGGAAACTGTGTTCATCTGAACTGAAATTAACTGAAATATTTCATATGTTCTTAGAGAGGACAAGCCTGTTTATCTTTCACTATAGTCTACACTGCAGTTAATTATTTAATTTGAGTTTACTTTCTTAAGATGGCTGCACTAAAGAGAATTGTTTTTTTCTGACTAGTCTATATTGGAGGTATTTATTTCATTTTTGTTGTTTACTCCGGTATCCTGACTGTACTAAAATGTGATGGCAAAATTAATAAAGAAAAAGTTTAGTTGTTCTTGTTATTAAGTGAATCTATTGTTCCTTAGCATTACTGTTAAGATGACATCAACCCTAACCCCACAGCAAACAGAAACCGAACCGAACCGTGGCTCCAAAACCGTGAACCGAACCGAATCGTGCCTTTGGTGTATCGTTACACCCCTAATGTCTGTACTGCACTGCAATAATGCGACAAAAATCTGCATACTCCACATGTCTTAATTCGATTTCTCTTCAGTTTGATTATGACCTTAATCTGATTCAATTCATCAAAAATCGCTGTTTACATGGTAAACTCTTAATCAGAGTATTGTCTTCGCATTAATATCGAATAATTGGTGTCCATAAAAACATACTCACTGACTCTGGTCTTGGCGTAACACTGCTCTGCACATTTTGTATGTTTCTCTTACCACTTCAGAGGTTTGATCTATTCGACCATAAGTGCCCTGCAGAGTGGACATCACAGGATATTCTGCTATGATTTCAGTTCAAATTGTGTTCAATTCAAAAGGACATAAAACCGTGCGATATGTAACTTCTATGCAAATGTGATGATTACGTTTCTAACGAGCTGCTAATCTAAATCAGGTGTGTCAAACCAAGTGAGAGACATGCAAAATATGCAGAGCCCTTGTACGCCAAGACCAATTTTTGGAAAGCTCTGTAGTGAGTTGTCATTTATTTATTGTTGTCATTTATGTATTTATTGTTCTCTCACACTTATTTTATCCTCATTTGTAAGTCGCTTTGGTTAAAACTGTCTTTCTATATAAATAAAATATAAAATTATCCTTGCACAGTTCATCAAGAAATGACTTCTATGTCACTTACACTTTGACTTTCAAAACACAAAATACTTTTTAAAGGAACATAAGAACAAACATTGATGGAGTCATTCTTCGTAAAGTTTACTAAAGGTAAAAATTAGAGTTGACTTTACCTGAGCGATAAGTTCAGTAAGTGCTGCATTATCAGGAAAATCGAGATGTCGAGAGTAAAAGTGGTGTAGCGCAGCAATGTCTGTATCGTTCATCTCATTCTTCTCATTATCCAGCTTGTCCAGATCTGACAAGCACATACCATAAAGGCAATTAGCATTTCATCTTCATAAAGGCTCCAATCTCGCATGATCACAACAGACAGTATAATAATATATAATTGAATTTCAAGCCAATAGCAGTAATGGCTCTCTTTTCATCAAAATGTACAATGTCTGACATTTTGGCACCACTAGTTACAATTTCAGACTAAGAGCTTTCAAGACTAAAGTACAGCTCTAGGCGTCAAATATCTGAGACAAATGGTAAGGACCATTAAACAGGTGTGGATAGTCACTGGCTGGTCAACTTCAAACACTTTTTAGCAAAATAAACGTAGAATTTTTTTAACCTTATAAAGACAGTGTTTGTATCACTCAGAAATCATCTAGACACTTACGTGCTTCTAATTCTCGAAGCGCCAACACTCTTTCTGAAGGAGTCCTTTCTGTTTGGTGCTTCTGGAAAACAAGAAAAGTGTGTTAGAGAAGTTAAAGTGTCAAACATGCCAAACAAAACCTTGTTTTTGTGTTTGATAAGATGTAACAGTTTTCCAGCCAACTGTCTAATGGCGCTTGCTGTGTGACACAAAGCGCCATGTGTCGAATGAGTGAGTCAGAGAAAGAGCTGACGCATTCAGGAAAAAAAACATCCATGAAAACACATGGTGGCACCATATGCGCATTAAAAATGCTGCAGCGATACCTAAACATACAATACAGTATATTATCAGCTACACAGTGCGGATTCTGAAATGTAGTAGTAAAAACGTGATTTAACAGCATAATATTACAATACACACTAAAGTTGATCAAACAATCAAATTCCACAAAAATCTACTGTAAGGAACTAAATAAATCCAGTTTTAAATGAACTAAAAAAAAATCTAAAAAAAAAAAAAGTATTAAAGGTTTGTGCTAATAAACATTAAAATATCGTATCATAAAAAAATTGAGCAGTCCTAAAATAAAAACACTTAAATTTGAACACACAATGTGGGGGGAAAAGTTAGAAAAACCTGAGAGCAGATTAAGGACCACAGTTTGCGCTAGGAATCATACACAACTGTATTAGCTATTGAAAAGCTACACATTTGGTGATGCAATTTCACTTTATATAGAAGCTTTTTTATGATTATGGAAGTTTATTAACATATTGTCATAATATTCGATTTCTCTAATTATATTTCTTTATTGTTTACTTGGATTATCATGTTCATTGTTCGGTATACTATTGTCAAATGCTGTGTACCATACATCTGCTAGTAAAGGTTAAAATTAATGCAATAAAAAAAGTCCAAGATAAATTACAGCTACAATATTGGCATTTTGGTGCTGCTTCTTTCAGTAAATGTCCATGAGTCGGTCTAGTAATGTCCTTTCTGTCACTGTGTGTATACAACTTGTTCATGTATTAATATAAAAAGGTAAATGCATCTTATTCTAACCACAGGATCCATTTCAAACATCCACTTGCCATATACCGATTGATTAAAGGCTTTATGTCTGAGGGTGGGATTTGCCATTTACTGATTTACTCAAAAAAAAAAAAAAAAGAGAGAAGAAGAAGAAGGAATATTACAATTGGTGACCTTTGCATCAGCGCATCCAAAAATGGAAACCCATATGTGTTTTCACACCTGTGAAGGTTAATCATCTGCACAACGCAACAGGTGCAGCACAATGATCTGACTTTCCCCAGACTGCCTTTGAATATCTGTGTCTGCCATTTTACAGTGCTGTCTGAAACCGAGTGAACGACTTCATTCCCTACATTCATTCACTACCTTTTAACCCAGTTTACTCTGATTTCAAGTGAGCATCAGATGTAGGCCTACACTCATTGAAGCGGCATTTCCAAAAATTGAATGCGATGTGTTTAACCAACATTACAAACAGCCATTTTTGTTCTTAAACAATACATACAGTATATTACTAAGAACAGTGTCATAAATCCAAAAAATTAACTGTTGACTATATTATCCCTAACAGACAGCTCTCTGGCTCACACTATTTACTTCACTGCTTGAATGGGCTATATGCAGAAGGACTTTTAATTTTTAGTAAGCCAGCTCAAGCAATTTCAGTGAACTGTCATAGTATTATAAAATCTCCATGTTTAAGGTTTTATCTGGTTTCTTTAAAAATCAATGATCTTCAGTGCCTGACTGATATACAATATAAAGTGGGTCTCAGATTGGACAAGAAGCACGAGATATAATTCCACTGTTTCTTTGAAACATGAACATTTATTTTACCACAGTATTTTCAAAGGAGTTTCTGTGCTTGCCTGCTGCTCCTGACAGCGCTTGCGTTTAAAGTCTTTCATCTCGTTCTACACTTGAACAACTAAAATGAATGCTTAAGTCTATTTAACAGATTATATTGTAATTAAATGACATTATCAGTGTTGCAAAAGTAACCTTATGAAATTGAAAATAATCAAATTAACCTTTCACCGAATATTTATTGGTAGCTGAAAAACACTCGTTATGCATATAACCCATTTGCTCACACATTTTAATTCCCTTATTAATCAACTCAACTGTCATACACTACATAAGGATTAGCGAATTAGTAAACAAGCGACTGGTTTTTGATGTAACTAATGTGTCTGAAATCTGATAAATGATGTCTTTACAGGCAACATACAGAGGGAGGAAAGCAACAAGGCACATTTAAATCCATCCTTTGTGTATAAGCCAGTCTTCTGAAAGTCTTTGTTTGGGTTGGATTTCGAAGACAGCAGAGATCTGTGTGGTCTTTGCTGTCTGCTAGTTCCCATAATCTTGTGCGCACACATTTAGGCACATGAATGAAAATTACAACAGACAGCAAAAGAGGAGGAAATTCATATATTACCATGTATATTGTTTAATAAAAAAAAAAATGTATATTGTAAAATGGAAAATTCAGTAAGAAGCCAATACTGACAATGGCATTTAGAGGTTTACAAAAGATACAAGATTTTGTTTTGAATTACAAGGACACAAGGCAGGTCCTTATAAACCACATTAACACTCATACCAATATCATACTCATTTCATTATACAAATTTGTGTCCTTATAAACCACAAACAAGTACTCACACAGAGACAAACACATATACATACACACATGCATATACATAGATGCCCATGTAATACTATATGACCATTAAAAAAATTAAAAATAAAAACCATTTATAAAAAAAAAAAAAAATAGCATCTTACTCAAATACACATTAATAAATCTAGAAAAACTGAGAATTTTCAAGTGGCCTCCTACATTTTTCTATATAGCTGTATCTAACTACACTGCAGTACAGTATCCCAATAAATATACACACTGTAAGCAGCACAACCGTTTTCATAAATTGGATAATTAGAAAGCATAGATATATACACTAGATATCGCATAGGGACCCTGAGAATGCGTCAATAGTGCCGCCACATTGGTACAGTGCTCCTAGTACAAAAGTCATTCAACCGCATTAGTCAAGACAGTGTGCCAATGTGAAGATGCTGGACTTTAGCGCTGTGTCCGGGTGTAGTAACAAGCAAACAAAGCACAAAGGCAGAACATTTCATAGGTAAGATTTAGTTTTATGTTTTTGTATGTTATGAACTTTTGTGCTTAACAAGTAATGTTATTGATGATAATACAGTCTGCTGCATTCACCATAAGGCAAAGTAGCACCAACTCGCACTAAATTCTAGACTTATGCTAGTTATGTTGTTATGTAGTTATGACTTATGTTATGAAATATGACAAGACGCTGCGGTGCTAGAAACATGTATTATTGTCAGCTAAGTGAACGAGTCGTTCATAACGGAGATTCATTCACAAACGAATCGCTCCCTCCGTCAGAACGAGAAGTGAAAGCAGGAGAGGGGGTGTGTTTCAGGACATGGATTAGATCCAATTAAACAGGGATGGAGGATAATGCATTTCCATGCACACAAGCACACGCTCTTTGTCGGCAATGCCCGTGCGGTCACATCCATCAATGTAGAAAAGTGATGTAAAATTATAATATTTCGGAATTTAAAAAAATATTTGCATATGGACCACCAGGGAAAACTCCCGATCATAGATATATGTGTATATGTGTATTTCTCTGGCTTTGGATGGCCAGTCCTCCACTTCAGCTTGTAAAATTATAATTCATTATAAATTCATTTCAAAGGAGCGCTACCCTGTACTAAAATGGCGGCTCTATTGACGCATTCGTTCTAATAGACAACAGCAGGGTAGGCGACATCTAATGTATATATCTATGATTAGAAAGGATGACTGTGGACCAAATCCCCATATACCAGTGTTTCCCCTACCATTATATAAGGGGGGCGCCCCGCCCTCCCAACGGCTGTACCCGCCCCCTTGAAGTCACGTTAATTGTATTTTATATATAGCGCCAGATCCCAACTTTTTTTAATAAACAAGCTAAATAGCTGTATGTAATATCTTATTTACACAACAGTATGTCATTTCTGCTCTGGGCTGCCGTCACTCCAGCTAAAATATATACAGACATGCAGACATCCTAAGTCTCTCGAAAGTTCCGGGAGTCTCCCGCAAATGATTAGAGACACCCGGATGCCCGCAAACGAATGATACTCTCCCGGAAATCGCGCGTCTCCCGCCCGGTCCTCAAATATGATCCGCATCCCTCCCCGCTCCTCTGATACAGCGTGCACATCCCATGCTGTGATCTGTGATGACGAGCGGAGCTATCTCCTCTATCTAGTGTCTAGTTATGACCTCTCCCGGAGACTCTGCGTGTCTTCCGCAAATTCATACCGGCTCCGTGATCTCCCAAAATGAATTAAAATACCCGGAAATCATGGCGTCGAGAGTGAATGAGCAAGTGAACAGATCGCGAGAGGCACAGTGAAGGTCTAAACATTACTTTTAATAGGTTAAATGAATGGAGCAGTAAAGATATCGCGAGTCCCCCTCTCTCTCTCTCTCATTGAGTGATCTGCAGTGGCGTAGCGGACGGGCCCGCAGGGCACGCACCGCGGGGGTGCCCCGCGTGATAAGGGGCCCCGCGAGATATTTTTGTGACAAAACCATATACTGTAAAAGATGGTCAAAACGTCACGGATATCAGCCATTGGCGGCAAACTGCGGAGAAATGACTGGAGCTTCTTTCGCGCGCTCTAGGTGTCGCGCGCATTCGCTCTCACGTGCACTCCTTCTCTTTGCCTTCACGCGCGCTCCCTCTGTGCGCAATAGTTCCCCGCATTCAGAAGTTCACCCCCAAATTAACACGGGTAATAAAAAGATTCAACTTCAGTCATGTTCATGTTGTGAAACAAAATGTCCACTGTTGATTATATTAGACTTTTTAAACCTTTTAATAGAGGAAGTCCTCGGCTCTGCAGAGTCTGCATATTAATCAGAAGCTGAGTGTATATAGTTTTACGTTAGGAAATGCAGTCTTGAATTTACAGTCGGCCAGTACCGGAGAACAGATGTAACACATTGATCAAATTTAGTTTTCAGTCACGTTGAAAGTAATAATCTACTCGTTTAGTTTTGCCTTCATTCATTTAGATGTCAGTACTGACATACGAGTCTTCAACACATGATTTTTTTACAACACGGTTTTTTAAACTTAATAGTTTAACTAACTAATTTCTAATAACTACTTTTTTTATCTTTCCCATGGTGACAGTCAGTGCAAAATATTTTACTAGTTATTTTGCAAGATAGTTGTATTCAGATTAAAGTGTAATTTAAAGACTTCACTAGGTTATGTTAACTAGGACAGCTAAAATAATTAGTCAAGTTATAGTATAACTGGTTTGTTGTATAGACAATCAAAAATATACAGTAAATATTTCTTAAGGAGGCTAATAATACTGACAAAAAAGTCATTCTGGTCTAGAACCGCCATTGCTTGTAACACTCGCGCCAACCCCCCATCTCCCCCCACCCCCCCCCCAAACCCCCCCCCCCCCCCCCCCCCCCCCCCCCCTTCACCAGGGGGCCCCGTCAATAATCCCTGCAGGGGGCCCCCGCATTTTGCGCTACGCCACTGGTGATCTGCTGTCAATAGTTGGAGATGAGCAAAATATTTGAATGGTCCTGCATGTATTTAGGCCTTTTTACATATAACAACTGAATGTTCTGTGTTCTGTGTCTGTGGACAATATTGCAAGTCCACTAAAAGCTGGCTGGAATTATTAGATAACTTTTTTAACATAAATATTTAATAATATAACTTCTTGTAATACACTCATTGCTATAAGAAGTAGTTTATGGACCCATTTCCTTTTAGTAAACAAGTATTAGATTTATAGATGTGCATTTTAACTCATTTTCATCTTTCATCATTTGCAATGTTTCCAAACTGCATTGTTTGTAATATTTCTGTGGCGGTTCATTCCGCTGTGGCGACTAGGGGTGTCAAAATTAATCGTTTCTTCGGTGCATCGCGATTCAAACACGGACAATTCGGTATCGGTTCAGTAATAATCAAAACGGGTTATTATGTACTGACGTCATTTATCTCATATCCGCTATGTCTCTGTAGCTTACTATGGCGAGTGTGGCGAGCGCGAGTATTTAAAACCCTTCTACTACTTAAAAAAAAAAATCAGAAAATGTGCACAATTTCACTGTGTGTGTGTTTACTTAACAGTCTTTCACTGACACTTACAGCACAAGCCCCTATTTCACTGCGATTGAGAAAATGAAAGTACTCCTTTTCTCTCTCTCACTGTGGCCCATTTGACCTGCTGGCGTGACTTTTCATCTCCTCTCGGCCGTTACAATGTTACTTCTGGATACAGACTCGAGCAAGAGTGTCTGCAGAGTTTCCCCCACCGCGTCTATCATGGATCCAGTGCCATGGATCAGCTGTGATCGCCGCTGCGCTGCCGTGTATCAGTGTTTATCATCGGTGCAGGGCGCCAGCGCGTAAGAGCCAATCGCAGATCTTTATGTTGAGCGCGTGACCAATCAAAGGGGTGTAAGAAAGAAATCGCCAGACAAGGCTCAGAAAGCGAGCAGCATATTTATATTTGCATGTACTTGAGTTTTTAAAGGTACAGTTCATTTATCTGACTGTTTGCATTAAAGGACAAAATTGTATTACAAATAGTATATAAATATAAATATATTTATACATTTTAATACAAGAATTGCTGTGCTGTGAAGAAAATATAAAATTGGGTTTGGAAAGCATCGTCAATGCACCGTGATGCACCGAGATATCGAATTGAACCGAATCTATGGCATGATAATCGTAAACGAATCGAACCGTGAGACCAGTGTAGGTTCACACCTCTAGTGGCGACCCCTGATAAATAAGGCACTAAGCTGAAGTAAAATGAATGAATGAATTATTTTCTGTAAAGCTGCTTCTGGCCATGACATATTCACATCTAAATTGTTATAAGAGACATGTTTAATAACTGTCTCAATAAATGAGCCAGACATTTCTGACTTTCCATACCAAGAGGCTCAGGAAATGTTCTTCCAGAAGCCCATAAAGATACATTGCAGTGACAAAAGCTGCACAGTTTGTGAATTAAAAAAAAGATATAAAACAAATGTTAATTTATAATTTACAAACGGTTGTACAGTTCAAATAGTTGTTCAGTTATTTACTGCTGTCATTAAAGACCATGACTCCTTGTGTCAGTGTAAGTCTGAACAGCCACGCTGCATTGGGCCGCGTCGCGCTGCAGCCCCAATAATAAAAAAAAAGCTGTAAACCTAGGGGAAACACTGTATACCATACATGTCTGAAATATTCTGAAGTCGTTATAGTTAGCATGAAATTCACGCTTTTTTAAAAGGAAAAAAAAAAATAACATTAATATGCATCAGTAACTCAGCAGTAACTTTTTTTAGTGTATGTCCCTGAAAGAAAACATCGTAAATAATAGGAAATCCGGTGACCGCAATATTCAAACTCTTGGGAACAACTGTGGTCGGAACCAAAGTCAACAGGACTGTGTTCTCTAAAGTCCTCTCAAGCTGTGGACTTCTAAATTCCAATTGCTTGCCGCCGAACAGCCTCATAGCTCATTACCATAAAGTTGACTTGATTATAACTCTCTTCAACACCCACACCAGCGAAGACGCACCACGCCGCTCCTCGCCGTTGGCTCCCATTGAAAATTAATGACTTCCGGCTACTTTGACGCTCTCACCGCTTTCGATGTAAACGAACAGTTAGTACTTTTACCACTGTATTTTGATCAAATAAATCTCTATCATACTTTCAAAAACATAACATTTTTGAACTGTCCATTTGCTGTCGACCCCTCAATAACAAATATTATCAATGTATTCAACAAAAAATAATAAATATCAAAAACCTTCATGTAAACCTTCATGTGTGGTATGAAAACACTCCTAAAAGAAATCTGCATTCAGCAACTGAATCAATTGCATAATTGTAAGAAGAGAAATGTGATGGCACTAGACCTCTCATAATACTCTCTGATCTGAAGTACTGATGAGTAGAGTGGCTAAAGCTATATAGACATCAGTGTAGCAGACCAGCCAAAGAGCCACCTCTTCAACATGGCTCCACGGCCAAAAAACATTTTAAGATCTAGTAGGCACTATAGCTCTAGCAAACTCTCACATGTACTGCAATTAATACAATGGAGTTATTTCTGTAATCTGTAAATATCCAACTAGGTACAAGTGTGCTAGTAAGCAAAATATAATTAACTGTAAAACAATGGTGCATTCAAAGTAGCCTTGAAATTGACTATTGTCAGTATTGTCATCAACTATAAAGCTAAAAAAAAAGTTTAGGTTCAATGAAATGACACTAAAATATAAAAAAACCTTTAATGAAAATGCACAAACGCACTGTAATGCATGTTAAGGGCATGCTAAACCCATTTTTCTTCTGGAGAAAGTCTTGTTTTATTTTGGCTAGAATAAAAGCTGGTTTAAATATTTTAAAACCTATTTTAAGGTCAATACCATTAGCCCCCTTAAGCAATATATTACTCTGCAGAAGAAACTACAGTACTCTTATAGAATGACTTGCCTAATTGCCCTAATTAAGCCTTTAAATTGCACTTTAAGCTGAATGCTTGTATCTTGAAAAATATGTAGTGAAATATTGTGCTGTCATCATAGCAAACATAAAAGAAATCAGTTGTTAGAAATGAGTTATTAAATCTATTATGTTTAGAAATTGGTTGAAAAAAATTATTTCGTTAATCAGAAATTGGGGGGAAAATATAATTGGCTGCTAATATAAAGGAGGGCTAATAATTCTGACTTCAACTGTGTGTGTGTGTGTGTGTGTGTGTGTGTGTGTGTGTGTGTGTGTGTGTATATATATATATATATATATATATATATATAAATATATATATATATGTATATATGAGCAATTCCAGCGTTATGGATGTGACATTTGCAGTAAAAACTTAAAACATATATTCACATAGAAAATATACATTAACATTATATTGACAAATCTGTTTATATTTTCCAAAACAACTGACCACAGAGTTAAGGAACCAGAAAAATAACAATCCGTAAACATTTTTTATTCTTTCAATGAGGAAAATAAACATGCGTTATGGATGTGACAAAAAAAGTTTGTAAGTTTTCAGTAACATACTATATTGACAGAAATTCTGTCAATTAAACTGCACAACCCAAAAGAAACGATGCTAATCAAACAGATACGAGTCGGCTCACTATAGAACAAACATGATTGATTTTATTTTAATTAATATTTTTGCATTTATGAGGAAAATGTGTCGTTATGGATGTGACACTTTTCCATTATGGATGTGACACCTGTGAAATTGCCACTTGTGTTATTTTGGCAAATTAAACATAATAGTTTTAAACACTGACAGATACATTCATGAGTATTTTTAAGTACTGTAAAATACTTGCTTAAACAACAAATGCAGAAACGGTTTCTCTGTTTTGGTGAAAACTTAATTTTTTTCATGGCAAGGTTGACATTTGCATGGAATTGCTCATATATATATATATATATATATATATATATATATATATATGTAGGGATATAGAAAGCAACAATCTCTTTGAATTCTTCCCCTGGATCTGATCTGCTATATATAATAAAGCTGTTTAAGGCTTTAAAACAGGTGTGTCAGACTCATTTTAGCTCAGGGGCTACATGGAGTAAAAACTATTCACAAGTGGGCTGTACTGGTAAAATCATGGTATATGTAACTTAAAAACAACAACTTCAGATTGTTTTCTGTTTTAATACGATCAACATAAATCATAAAGCTGGAGCCTGAGGACAGGGTGTCTCATGCAGCACTTTAAGTGAGGTTGCATAGATTATTTGACTCCTGAAACCCAACATCTTTTAGCTTTCACCAGCGCATCAATATCAGGCGTCACATCTTGAGTGGAAGCCAACTTCAGAATGTGATTCAAGTGTTTGTGCATGAGCTTTCTTTTATTTATGCTCAGTACAGAGAAAACTTGCTTACAAAGATATGTGGTTCCGAACATAGTGGCTAATTGTTATGAATTCGTACGATCTCATTCGTACAATTTAGTACGATTTGATTATCCACCAATGATGGTTGGGTTTAGGGGTGTGGTTGGGTGCCACGCCTCCTTTTTAAAATGGTACATTTTCGTACGACTGAACTAGTACAAATTAGCCACTAATTTGACACAACGTAAAATAGTTACGTTTCCTCGAGAGATCACCTCAGTGTGATATGACAGCATATAAATGTCTCTCTCTGAGAAGGTTGTCAAACTGATTCTGGATTGCTATTGCGCCATCCAGTGGACACAATTGGAACAGCAGTTTCTTTCATTAAAAAATTGTAGCACATTTTCATACTTTACAGAGTCATCTCGCGGGCCACATTAAACGCGTTTGTGGGCCGTACGTTTGACACCCCTGCTTTAAAAACGAATAGTAAAATCTTAAACTTGATCCTATAAGAGAAATGAAATTAATACTACAATGACAGGGGCTTTAGCATCCATAAAACATTATGTAGCTTTTAATCACACAAAGTATAGCATTAATTAGGGATTGTTAAAATGACATTTGAACCCTCACACTGACTTGCAGATTTCTCAATTTAAACATTAATTGCACAAGTCAAAGAAAATGTATAGCATCATTCTAATGTTTTGTTTTGTTTTACTCTGGACAAAAACATTGGTAACACTTTAGGTCACAATTTCACGGTATTAACAAACCATTAACTAACACTACTATCTTAATAAACTACTAATTAGCTGTTCATTAATAGTTAGTAAGGTAGAAGTTGGGTTTCGGTTTTGGGTAGGATTAGGGATGCAGAATAAGATCATACTTTATAACTACTAATGAACAGTTAAAATCTTAATAATAGGCAGGTATAAGGCAGTAGGCTAGTTAGTAGCATAAATTGTCACCTAAGTGTTACCAAAAAATAGTTTTTCAAAATATCATCATATTACCTATATTCTTTTTTTTTATTTATTTTTTTTTTTTTTACAGAATTTTTATGTGTAGGTGAACTTTTATAGTTGGAAAAACAACAAGTTATACAACAACGCAATTAAATAAATACAATAAAATAAAAAGCTTCCTCACCTGTTTGAGAATGATTCTGGCGACCAGTCGTACGGTTTCAGACGGACACCAATTCTCCCCATACGCACACATGGCCGAACACTCCAGCTTGTGCATGGGCCAGTCTCCTCTCTGAAAAAAAGCACAGGCCATGGTTTATTTTCCCAAAAGCTGGAAGCGTATCATATTTCCAAATTTCACCTAGAGATCACAACATATACAGCATAACACACTTAAAGGTGAATATAACCCAGCATAAAGGGTCACAGGCAGCTCTTCTTTCTGATATGATATGCTTTTGATGAAAGCGATCTCATGTCGGCTCGCTTCCGTTTGATGACTCATGCTTTCTGATTGAATGAAACCTCAAGGCGAATACAAGAATTCCTGCGAGATAAGACTTTGAATTAGTCTCGGGCTGCCTCACAGGCTACTGGGCAATGTACAAACCAAATCCTGCGTTCTGGCGAGCATACAGAAACGGATCCCTAATGCGTTTGAGATGGATCGTCATAGCAACAGTGCGGCCAGAACGCCTTCCAGCTCAATTTAGGACTAGAGCAACAACCAAGTCCCTTAAAATAAACAGGCTATGGGACCCGCTCCATAATCATTGCTTGAGCTATATTGGTTTGCTGCTATTTTTTGACTTCTTCCTTTGATATTTAAATGAAAAACCGTGTGTGTGTGTGTGTGTGTGTATTTTTATATAGTCTTTCTTTGCCAGAGAACCATTTGTTGCTTCTGTGGTGTTATCAAAACATTGTTATGCGTGTTTAAATGCTGTGGTCTGTTGCGGCAAAATCACAGGATTTAGGCATGGAACGTCCTTTAGGTAATCTAGCAGGCAACAAATTCCATGATAAGACTAATTTAGATGAGCAGTTTAAATATATAATAATAATAATAAAAAAAAAGACTACATTTCCCTTTTCTTTTTGGAAAAAACCTACTTTCAAGGGTTCTCACTTAGCTGATGATTTATGACAAGCTTGTTTGGCATGCTGTCCCGGTAGAGAGCCCTGAGCTCAAGGATCCTCGAGCCCAGGGTTCCCTCCTGTTTGCAGGGTGAATTCTGTTGTGCTCAGGTAATTCTCAAAAACTCCCCGGCTGATGTGGCTGAAGGTGAACTGCTTTGAGAAGGAAATACTAATGCTGGGAGCTAGACTACGGTGCCCATTTGGCTTAATCGGTTTATGTATGACGCATGTCTTTGGATGGTGGGAGGTAACCGGGGAACCCGGGGGAAACCCACATGAACACGGGAAGAACAGGCAAACTCTGCACAGAAACACCAACCGGCCGGACAAGGACCAGAGGTGGCGGTGTTCTTGCTGTGGGGCAACAGTGCTAACCACTGGGCCGCCGTGCCACCCAATCTAGGTAAAAGGGGAAGGAGAAGGGGAGGAAAGGGGGTTTCTTCCAGACGAAGATGGTTGTGGAATAAAGACTGTGGTTATTTATAATGACATAGGAATCATCTGATTGGAGGATCATGTATTAGCTAATGCGGGACCGGCTGTGGTCATAAGCACGTGATCCAAACCAAATGAAGAGATTTCCGTACCTTTATTGGAAAAACTATTCAGCTGAAACTCAATGAACAAATCTATATGAAAAAAGCAGTTTTATCCAAACATTATTAACTGACACTTTAAACTGCTTTATGATCAGTAAACTAAACAGTACACTACTAAAATCTGGTCACGGATGCTCAAGGATGATGGCTTGATGCGTGAGAACAAATGAGGTTGATGCTTCTGTAAGATCCAATGAGATTTGTTGTTGTGCATCAAGCCGGTATAATGTTCAACACTATAGATATACAAAGACGGTTCACTGTCATTAACATGAACGCTCCGTATGGCCACCACAGCAAAGGAATTAACCGATCCAAATCACCGTCAATTGTCATTCTTTATAGCCATGTGGATTTGTGGGGGACTGGTCTGTACAGATTCGCCTGTTTGTCACAGCAAGCCCTGTCCTTTGATTACTACTTTGTGCCTGCGTTGATTTTGACAGGAGAAAAACATCACAGCAGATCCCATCCCATCACATATCTTTGCTCAGATTTTGTCTACGTTTTCTAGTGTTTATAAACGCAACCTCTGACTACCGTTGAGACAGCCGTAAAGGAGATGGTGTCAGTAAGCTCTACGATTAATCAAAAAAAGATCGCGATCTCGATTCGACCCCCTAGACGATCTTAATCCAGCATTTCTACGATTCTGCCAATCATATTTTCAAGTTCAGGAGATAAGCAAAGGCGGCACACAAGTCTTCACATTGTTTTATATATGTTGCTCAGCAACGTGGACACCTCCAAATGGTGTTGAAAGAGTCACATACTGTATTTATAAGGTATAATTCACCCAAAAATGTAATTTCTGTCTTCATGTAATGTGTTCGCGGCCATGAAATCACACGTGACGTGAGCGGTTATGACAGAGAGGGTGGGCGCGCGCCTGTGAACGAAGTCTACTTTAGTGAACAGAACTTGCATAGGCTGTGAATAACAGGTAATAAAGTTGTAAATAACATTCAGTTTGTGGCACAGAGTGATCGTTTGGGAGCTGCGCAGGAAGTATGAACCGCACTTAGCAGTGAAAATGAAGCCGAAAGCATGCACATAATCATATCGCATTTTAGAGTTATGATTATGACAAGCATTTAATATGTGTTTCTTTCAAAGTGAACACAAAGTGTTGTGCATGAAAATAAATGTTTAACAGTGTCAGTATAACTACTCTAGCCTTTATAATGTTGAATATAATGCAAGAAGAAATCTGATAATGGCAAATGTCTCATTTTACCAAAAAATTGGTCTAATAATGTTGTCAATGACAGATTGCAAGCATATGTCTCAAACACAATAATTCACCTTAAGAAATTTGAATAATTGTATTCTGATGTCATCACTTTAGTGTGCATTAATGATCAGGACAAATTTTAAGTCTGTTCAAGTCCACCATTCCAAGTCTAACAGTAGACCTACACATAGGCCTAATATTATTATTGTTCTTTTATCATATGTTTGAGAAATAACAACAATAATAGCCTACTCATATTACCCTTTATTTTACATCTACAGAATTGTGAGAAAATCGTGATCTTTATTTTAAGCAAAAAAAAACTGTGATTCTCATTTTAGCCAGGATTGTGCAGCTCTAGGTGTCAGTCCAATCTTTGCGCATACACAGTAGCTGAAGCCAACTGTGAAAATTGTGTTTTAAATGTAATTCGAGCTTAAGCAACAACAGTAAACGAGACAGGTCACTTTGGATTTTGTTGCTGATTTGAAATATGTAATTTAATTGCAACTTTAGGACTCTCCCATTCATTTAGATAGGATTTTGGATGAACTGCCCAAAGTGTTGCAAATTTGACTGTCGAGTGAACAGACTTTCCTTGAAGGGGACTTTGATAATATTCAAATTTATATTCTTAATAGTCAATTTGGTCTCTTCAGAACTCTTTGATTAAATAGCTTAATTCATATGAATTCATCAGCATCAGAGTTGCTGAATAAACTTTCAATGGAGGGCCAGAAATCTCTCAGATTTGACTGAAAATGACTTCATTTGTTTCCAAATGTGAACAAAAGTCTGGGCTTGGAATGGCATGAATATCATTAAACTGTGACAATTTTCATTTTGGGCTGAACTAACACTTAACATTGTGTACAATCTTTGTAATTCAACTCAAGCTGAGAAGCTAAAATCCACAGAGGGACAAGTGTGAACACTGTACATCTGTATGATGATGGATAGGCTGATTCTAATGCCACAACTTGTAGGACGCAGAAAAACAGCAGGGACGAGACAGAAGGGACTTGTGGCAGAGTGCAAATGGATTATTGATGATCTTTATTTTCTGTGCTGGATTCTGGACTGTGCTTGGCACTCACCAGCAAAGATCAATTACCGAGCTGTCACTCTGCCTGTGGTTTCTACACAGCGCTATCCTGGAGGAACTCATAATTGAGGAAGTGACTCAACTGTGCTTTGTCTTATACAAAGATTATGAGATAAAATAAATATTTTATAGCAGTGCAGGGAGTAAAAACCAATATATGAATTACTGTGACATTCCGACACTGGGAAGAAATCTCTGATCAAAACACCATGAAAACGGTAACGTTGTGAAATAATATTGCTATTTAAAATAACTTCCTGAATCCTGTTTATAGACTTTAACCCTTTATAGGACACACATTGAAGACGTTTGAACTTTTATTTTTATTGTAATAAATGTCAAATGAAGTTACCACATTCTTGCCTAAAATGTGTTAAAATATAGTACTTTTTGGGATTCCAAAGCTCAGTTTCAAATGATATCTTACTCTTATCTGCCTGACCAAAAATGTCAGTGCATTTTAATTTGTATATTAAAACAGATCATTTCACCTGAAGCCTCAAATATTATACACACTACATGTATTGTTAACTATTTTCAGTCTAAGCAACTCTGGATCTTTTTCTGTGTCTGCCTTTTCACTGTGTGGTGCAGTTTGGTACAGTATAGTACAGTTTGCATTTATTTCCATTTCCACTGTCAAAGTTACCAAAATAGCAAATGTTATTGTACGGTTCTACGTTTTTGACACCCTATTCTAAGAGTACCCATCAGAACCTTACAGTACCAAAAATATGAACTCAATGCTGAACAATATTAGTTTACAGAGAATTGTCACCAGTGTGTGCAAAAAGACATTGCATTGACAACACAATCAGTGCCACGACACTGTTTGTCACAAGAAGAGACAGAGGCTTATTTTTGTTGATTTTACAGCCACATGCCAAGAAGCAGGAACAGGATCTTCTGTATGACCTCTATTGTTATTTAAAATTAGTTTACTGTTGTTTTTGAGTGTGCTTGCCGAACATCTACATTTGAAATAATGAACTTGAGTTTGCAGAAGACACGATATGCGAACGGTTTCATTTCGAGGGAGAATGACGTCGATCTCAATGATTTGCCATGCATCACACTAGGGCTGTGCCATTAGGGGGAAAATATCTAATTGTGATTTTTTTTTTGACAGATATTGCGATTGCAATTTTATTTACGATTTAATTCAAGCTTCAAGCTGATTTTAATTTAATTCAATCTTCAGCTCAATAATCTGTAAGCCATGTCAACAATTCTGTGACAGCTCTTTAAAATGACCTATTTTTGTTCGGTGTCTGTGACTTTGAAATTAAATTTTTCCCATATTACAAATACTGGTTTTCTTTGAAATGAATTAGTCTATTAATACTTCTGAAGCAGCAGACCCCATAATCCCACTTGTCAGCGTTTTCCTGTTTGTTTTCTTTTTTTATTGTGGGCATAGTTCAGTTGCGCAATTCTGATTGGGCAGAACGAAAGTGTGCTCACTCAGTGGGCTAGTTAAAAAGGTCCGGTCAAATCACACGATTTCAGCACGATTTCCTTGACGTAGGGTGTCATGGGAAGTGGTAAACGACAAATAAACATCGTGACACAAGATTCAATAGTTTCTTCTGGTGTAATGTGGCATAGTTCACGACAACCTATACCATGTCTGCAATGCCTCACGACACCATCACAGAATGTCTAGCACAGGGATGGGCAAACTTTATCCTGGAGGGCCGGTGTCCCTGCAGACTTTTGCTCCAACACTAGTCAAAGACACCTGAACACACTAATCACTGTCTTCCAAGATCACTAGAAAGCTGGAGGCAGGTGTGTCTGATTAGGGTTGGAGCAAAAGTCTGCAGGGACACCAGCCCTCCAGGATCAAGTTTGCCCATCTTTGGTCTAGCAGGTTTAATTTTCTGAAGCATAGCTGACTGGTTTTGAAGCACTTCACCTCAAATGTTATTCGTTATTTTTGTTTACATATATACATATATATTTTATATTGCAGCCTCTTGTGATTAACTAATCGCAATGTTTCAAATTGCTATTGCGATTCGATTATGATTAATCGCACAGCTCTGCATCACACCAACTAAGTAAGGGTACTGTTGGCAGTGGAAACTAGGGCTGCACAATACTGGGAAAATAAGCAATATTGTTGTTGAGTGTTGCAATAGCGATATTTCTTACAATATATCTAATTTGCATAATGCTATTTTAGCAGCAATTAACACAAATATTTTATTTATGTTATGATTACACTGAATGAAACAGGTAATAGATATTTTTCTGAGTTAATTAAATAAAACAAAACTGTCAAGGTGCAAACACTTAGGCCCAATCCCAATTCTATTTTTGCACACCTACTCCTTCCCCATGTCCCTTGAAAAGGGAAGGGAAAAGGGAAAAGTGAAGGGAAAAGGCTTTAAAATGTACCCTTAAAAAATGGGACACCATTACAGCACCTGCGCACATCATCATATGTCATCGCGATCTCTTACTACATATGAGATTAACGATGGTGACTGCTGTATTTATTCCAGTTGTGTTATTTTTTGGTATTCATCTTCAGGAAATCACAGAACGCAACAATATCATGTTATCATAATGATATAATGCGGCCATAAGCTTGTAACTGTTCTGTGCATTTACACCGTGGCCATATTCATCAATGCAAACACATGAAAACAACAATAACCGGTCACCAGACTTTTCTGACAGGATATTCGAGTGTCACTGAGTGTCCGATGTGAAAGTATGTCGTGGGACTACTATAAAGGAGTTATTATGATTATAGATAGCGAAATTAGCAGTTTTATTTTTTTTTTTTAAGCATGACGGTTAAACAGGAACGCCATTATGAATGTATTAAAACATATGCTTGTTTGTTGTAAAAATTTGCACTAATGACAAAAAATATTAATTTGTGCATCTCCTTACTTCTGTGTGCAGCCATGCTGCTGTTGTAGATGGTGTATTCTGAGAATTTTTCTTACCCCTTGGTGTCGAGTGTGGTCCTGAAAAATCTCAGTTTCAAGGGGTATCTAGCCCTTCCCCTTAGCTCTACGCTTTCAAGCTAAAGAGAATTGGGACACCCCTACCCATTCACATGGACGCACAAAATGAGGGGTAGGGGTAAGGGGAAGGGCTAAGGGGTAGAATCGGGATTGAGCCTTAGACTTTAAAACACCACGAATGACTGAAAACCTCACATTTATTTTCAGCTCTAGGTTCAGCTAACAGCACCTACTGGAGAGGTGGGGATGAAGTTAGTAAAGGCCCAATCTGATTGATCAGATTTGGATAAACAACCTATGCATGCAGCACACAAATGCTTGGCACATAAATCTGATTTAATTTATTGCATTTCCCTGTGATATGGATATTGTATATACTATTATATCGATAATTATATATTTTTTATATATTGTGCAGTCCTAGAAACGCAAGCCTGATCAAGGAGACCTGTACTGTACTGCTCAGAGAAAACAAGAAACAAGCATGTAGTGTAAATCAGATGTACAGTATGGGTTTTACATATTAAAAAATGTGTGAGTCGGCTGTCAAAGAAAATGTAATCAACAAATCAAAACTAATTATCAAGACCTGTAAATGCAGCCTGAACAGATCAAAATAGACATGTGGCAAAGTGTGGTGTAGGTCCAGAAGTTGAGGAATTGGTCTGTTCAGAAAAAGGTTGCAGAAGTGATTACAGGTAAAGCGATTCTATCAAGTACTGAGTTCATTCGTAGTGTGTGCTACTCTGGCTCATACACAGAAGCAGCACTTCAGCTAGCGTTGCTCCAGTGGGACCATCCACACAATTAGAGCACTTCAGTGTAAGTACTAAGAGTAAGGGGAGAAAAAATAGCTCATATTGCTGACAGAGCAAAATGAACTCTATAAAACATGGCAATGCTGTTTAGCTGGTCAATGGTTCTACACACCATGGTTTAGTAACTGCTTTGTTTAGTTTATAATATAACTGCTGTACTACTGATTGGCCAGTCGTTTACTGCAGCTCTGCTTCTTCATTAGTTTTCCAGACAAGAACTTCTCACCGACCAAGGCTGGTCTCTCTTATGTTGTTTTGTTTTTATTTCTGCCAACTGATAGAGTTTGGGTTCTTTGCTACCGTCATTTAGAGCTTGTTTATTGGGGACAGGTAGAGCTGACTTATGGCCCATTTCCACTGAGTTTTACGGTACGCTTTTATGGCCGTTTCCACAGTCAAAAAGCGTACCGAACAGAACCGTACCACTTTTTCGGCACCCTTTCGAAAGGTTACCAAACACGAGAAAGGGTACCAAAAGGTGGAGCTACACGCACAGCTGAATGCTGATTGGTTACAGAGATACGTCACGATCTCGTGGAGCTAGCCAGAATGAAAAGTCGAGACAGCCGAGACATTACCTGGAAATACTATATGCATATAATAACGTGCCATGGATGACTCAAGTTCAAACAAAGCTTGTCGTTGTCTTGATGAACAGCCACTAAGCCAAAAACAACAAAATCTGTCGTGTCCTGTTGTTGCTTTACGAGGCCGTCTAAAAGTGTTTTCGAGATCGCGTCTATATTTGATATAACGAACTTCTTGAGCTGATGATAATAACGTGTGTGATTATTGAAATGTCTTTGTCATCTGATCCATTCAGAAAGAAAAGGACAAACGCAAGAGTGAAGCGTGAAAAAAGGAGAAGCCCAACAAAACACAGGAGCAAATTGTTTCAGCAACCTGAATCATGAACAAACTGCCACATTTATCATCGCCTTTTGGACTATTATGAACTCCGAATGACGGAATTACTCTCTAACAGAGGTTACATGTGCTGGTGAAAATTATAGACACAGATGAGAGGTTTGCTCTGACTGGGGGCTATGTTGCTTGTTGTTTTTGAACTCAAATAAGGACTAAATGTATGTTGCATTTTTTTTATTTCTTTATTTATTTTATATAATTGCAGACGTTACAGTAGGCTATTTCGCACTGTCATTGATCTGCAGTTATAATCAAATCATGTTCATAGAAAAGTTAGTAATAAACATTTAAAAACAAGTATTTATATGTTTAAAGCATCTGTTTTGTGAGAAGTGCTTCTCATATGATGTGAACCTGTACAGCTTTACTGTAGACATTTCCTCCAGCGAAAATGACGTAGACTTAAACTTTCTGTCGTGCACCACGCCCACCTAAAGGGTACCCTTGGTAGTGGAATGGCAAGCCTAAAAAAGGTGACCCGTACCGACCCGAACCATACCACTCAGTGGAAACGAGCCATTAGAGTCAGTACACACCAAGCTGACGCCAAACAACTAGCTAGCACAAACAGGAGTGCGCGTTCTGCGCCTACACAGGTGAACGTGTCTTTCCACACAGCGGGAGGAAGAAGTGCGTTTTCTCCTTCAGAATGGAAAACCAGAACTTTCTATGCACGGTTGCAAAAAAGTAAACGAAGCAGCATTTAGTACCATTATCACAGTAAATGTCTCACCATGGAGAGATTCGCTCTTGCAAATATGTCTGACAATCTAGTAATCCACATCGTTTGCAAATATTTGAGAAATGTATCGAAATAACAACTGGTCTCTGTGTTTCTACTTGACTTGTTTACTTGGTACTTCACTACATCACACTCGCGCTCCAATTCATTGCTGAACAACCAGTCAGAGCGCTCTCTTCAGCCAACACAGAGTCGACATGCTGAATTGGGTCAGTGAACTCTGACGTTAACCAATGAGAGGTGAAGTGTGGAACACACCAAACCAACTAGCAACACTGATGCTGACTGACGGCCAACCGTCGGTTTGGTGTTTACCGGCCCTCACAGCTGAATCTCCTCATGCCACATCTGACATTCATATTGAACTAAATAAACACTGAATAGAATAAGATTGAAAATGTAATCTTTTTTTTTATTAATGATTGCTTACAGTAAATCTGCTTTGACACATTCTGTATTGTATAAAGCACTACAGCAGGGGTGCTCAACCCTGTTCCTGGCGATCGACCTTCCAGCTGATTTCAGCTCCAACCCTGATCAAACACACCTGAACCAATTATTTAGAATGTGAAGAGCACTTGATAATTACAGGCAGGTGTGTTTGATAAGGGCTGCAACTGAAAACTGCAGGAAGGTCGATCGCCAGGAATAGGGTTGAGCACCCCTGCACTACAGTAATAAATCCCCATTCACTATGAACTGTCGGTTATGGGGGAATAAAAGTGGCTTAACAACTCTTCAAAATGCATCTTCTTTGTTTTACAGCTTGTGCAATATAATAAACAATAAATTCAGTTTTTGCATAATCTTTTTTTTTTTTTTTTAGAGAATCTAGGCTATAAAATAATGTCCTTCAATGACCCAGGAGTCACAAACAGGCTTACCTGACACTCTACATTGCAGTAATAGGCTTGTTTACATTTTCCACACTTCGATAGCCCCTCTTTCCTGCCAAGAAGTAAAAAACAACAACAAACAGGTTAATTGTTGAGAAGAACACATTTTCACACTCCAGAATGTCTCTTTTGTTAAACAGATTCGTTTACCTTTATGTTTCCCATAACTCTTTAATTACACCATACAAAAAAAAAGTAGATGCTTCACAAAAAAGAAAATCAAGGTTACATACATTTATTTCTAGATATTGAATATAGTGGAGTCAGCAAAAATTCACTCTTTCAAACTTTATATTTTGTGAAACATTGAAAAAAAATAGCAAAAAATATATTTTATGTTCAACAGAAGTGACTTTTTTTTTTTAGCAGGGAGAGTTTATTTTTGCATTTGATAGAAATGACAGTTATAATATAAAATATAGGTCACCGTGAAATGCATTGAAAATTTGCTTTTAATTTACTCATCCTAAGGCCATTCAAGACGTAAGACTTTTTCATAAGTAAAACATAAAAGATGATTTGGAGTTGAAACTGTGATCCTCAGTGATTAAAACATAAAAGCAATTCATCTTTATTTCTATAGTGATTCTACAAGTAAAATCAATGGTTGGTGATGCACTTTTTTTTTTAAATCTGTGATTTTCTTCAACATTATAACCTTTAATCCACATCTTGAATGAATGTGAACGATCATAGTTTTTTATTTAGGTTGCAGCAGGTAGGATAACAACAGAAATGTAGCATTCTGATGAGCAATACAGCATACGCATCAGATCATGTCTGAGTTTGTGTTCATGCATGTCATTATGTGACTGGAGGCTTGTGCTACAGACTGTTGTGAAAATGTGGACTAAAGATACTTATGATGCAAATAACCAGTTTTGTGAACAGACTTTTCTGAGTTAAGAAGACCTCAATGCATCAGGAGCCACATGAATTACTTCTTTTGCTGAATGTGTATGTTTTTGGACCCTCAAGTGCAGGTAGCTGTTGTTCAATTACAGTGTCTGAATCACAGACCACAATGTCAACTAAAAATATTTTTTTTATTTTGCTACTAAAGGGAAAAAGTCCTGAATGGTCTAAAGTTAAGTACATTAATCTACAAATTTTCAATTTTGCGTGAACTATCATTTTCAAAATAACAAAAAGAAGCTAAAGTGAAAACTTGACAAGTTTTTTTGTTGACAACTGAAGCTTAATCTGTGATCAAAAGCAAGCATACCACAAACTTTAATCTAAATTAATCACATTACAATTTCACAAGTTCACAAATACTTTTATTAGAGATGTAGGATTTCTCAAGTCTAGACCAAATCATAAATGAGCCAAGTCAAAACTATTTTTTCTCACTAAAAAAGAAAAACAACGTTACTTCACTGAGCATTCATCCACAGCACAAACTGTGCTGGGTGTGTACATAAACTGGGTCACTCTTCACAGCGTGACCCAGCAGCATTTAAACAGCACAAACAGAAAGCATGTGCCAGCCATCTTTAAGATAGATCAGCCTCTTATGAATGCAAATGACCAGCTTATCCACTAGATCATGACCAAAACAAAATTATTAGCCAATATAAAAGTTAACAAACACATTATTATGACATTTAATGAATGCGCGCATGCATTCTCGTGTGAAACACCCGTAAACAACCCGACAGGAGAGGAGAATCTAGTCTCGTGCACAAACCCGTAAAGTGTGAGTCGTGGACTTATAAGGAGCGCTGACCTGGTAAAGCAGCATTCGCAGCGTCCGCCTCTCTCGTTCACGGTCAGCACGTACGAATAAGCCGGACAGGCGAACACTAGATCGCCAACTTTAAAATGCTTGGTGGCTTTGAGTCCCCGGCCTTTACCGGGGCTCAGAAACCTCTCAGTACCCTCGATTCCCTCTTTTTTCATCGCTCTTGACCTGCTGCTCGCGTGTCTCACTTCCTTGCCCTCGTCAGAAAGCGCTGTCTCGGGCTCAGTCGGTTTTGATAGTGACTGCGGCAAGTGTAGTGACGCCACTGACACAGCACATGCTCGGCGAAAAGACTCCGAACAACGAGCTGCACCAGCAGACCGGAGGCTCACGGCAATCACACACACATACATACACGCCCCGCGGTCCTAAAGCCCGTCCAACTACAGCAACAAAAGCGACCGACCGGGCCGACCTCGGTATTTGGCCGCATGGCGCCATCGCGTGCTCATCAGGCGAAAACGAGGCATGATGGACAAATAATCGTGGCAGAGATCCATTTCCATATTCACGTACTCTTTGTCACCATCACACAGGTGAGACTGTGTGTATGCGTGTAAACCTGAATGTATATATAGTAACCTTTCTTTCTTTCTTTCTTTCTTTCTTTCTTTCTTTCTTTCTTTCTTTCTTTCTTTCTTTCTTTCTTTCTTTCTTTCTTTCTTTCTTTCTTTCTTTCTTTCTTTCTTTCTTTCTTTGAGCCTTTTCTTTTCAAATTTACATTTGAGAAATTTGGCCATTAAAAGGAAATTAATTCTTAGATATTTAAATAAATACATCAACTAACATGAGTTAGTGTGATGCTACATGGATATGTAAATCATAATTTTAATGTAAAAGTGAGATGACAGTTAACGGGTTAGACTTTTCGCTGCATTGTCCTCCTCCCTTGTTTATTTGCTTAGAAAAAAGACATTTGTAATGTTTTTTTCCCCACCAGACATCTTTATATTGTTTGTTAATTTATGTTCATATTTATGATTATGGTTATAATTATATTTCAGTTACACTGAAGTCAAATATTTCTGGTCACAATATGAAAAACTTTTACCACAATTATTAGTTGTTTAAAATTTACTAATGCATTATTAAAATCTAAAGTTGTACTGGTTAATATTAGTTAATGCACTGAGAGTTAGCAATAAATAATAAAGAATGACTTTATTTTTAATTAATAACAAGATGAATAAATAGCTTACTGTGTAGGCTAAATCTATTGTTCATTGTTTGTACGTATTAGCAAATCCATGGATCGTTCACCCAAACTGCAAGATTCTTTCATCATTACTCACCCTTCACCTGTCACAAACCTGTTTGAGTTCCATTCTTCTGCTGAACAAAAAAATAAGTTATTAAAAAAAACTGCTGGAAAGCTGTCACCATTGATATAAGACAATGGTCAGAGGTTTCTAACATTTTTCAAAATATTATCTTTTGTGTATAACAGAAGTAGAAACACATAAGGGTATGTAACCGCTTGAGGGTGAGTAAATTTAAATGTTTTATTTTTTGGTGAACTATAACACACTATTTACACCTTATTTTTAAGGCGTTACCATGTATTATAATTCATTAAATATAATTATTGATAAAATTATTTACAAATTTTATCAATAATAATACTAATATTAATACTACTACTACTAATAATTATTATTGTTATTAGGCTAATATACCCTTTAATCTTTCCTAAAAAAAATTTCCTGTAAAAAGTTATTGAACGCTTTCTATCTGCTATTTGACGTTTTAAAATATTTACAGTCCTGGTTCAGAGCTTGTATCAAATTGGTGGTCAAGTGATTTTAGCGACCAATCCTCCACGTCATACTTGACCTTCGAACTTGCATTTTGGTAAATATCAAAATATAGGCTATGATTCGACGCTGGATGGGGTCGATATACGTACGTTTTTGAGATTTCCCCCCTCCCATTGCGAAATACAGCAACTATTGAAACTGGCTTTGTGAAAAAAGCATCGGTGCTGCAAATTCGACCAGGTGAGATAGGCCTAACTTATCTTTTATTTTAGAACTTTACTGAACCACCCTAATCTAAGCTTACGTTATTGTTGGATTCAGCCTGTCAGTGTTGATTTGTTTTTACATTTTTGAGTTGAATTTTATAAGGACCGGGGTGTATCGTGGCCTATCACGCTGGTTATGTCCAAAATCACGCACTTTCTTACTTTCTTGGGCCTTTTACACTAGGCCAAAACGGACGAAAGTAGGCTATGTTAGAAGTTCCAGTAGGCCTCTACTTTTGAAAGAGTTTTTGACTGCTTCCGGCCAGTTCCTGATAAATCTCACATCACTCTAATTATTAACTGTTAATATTAAAGACAAATGGCCGATGTAATAATATGTGTTCGTATATGATACGTATGAGAGCAAACAACGCTCTTGTCATGTTGTGGGTCCAAAATTTCATACTGTCTGAATATATATATATATATATATATATATATATATATATATATATATATATATATATATATCCCTCTTTGTAATTGCAAGTTCTAGAAGGATGTGAATGCAATCTCATAATGACGGTAGTAATGTGATGTGACTGCATCTATACTGCTACACACATTCATAACTTTTGCATATTACATTTGCTTACATTTGACATTTTTTTTTACAATTAACATTTTTCACCATCTCATATAGGCTATATTTGCACTCTCAAAATGTATTCAAAGTAATCACCAACCCGAGTATTATTGTAATCACAACCCCTCTCTCTCTCTCTCTTTTATATTAATACATTTAACAATATTACATTTTATTTTTACAGCATGATGTATTGTCAGTGATAATAGTGAATTCACACTAGATTATTATTGGAGATTTCACGTATGTATACATAATCCATTCATTCATTCATTCATTCATTCATTCATTCATTCATTCATTCATTCATTCATTCATTCATGTATGTTCCTTTGGCTTAGTCCCTTAATTCATCAGGGGTCCCCGCAGTGGAATAACCCGCCAACTTATCCAGCATATGTTTTACACAGCGGATGCCCTTCCATCTGCAATCCAGTACTGGGAAACACCCATACACACTTATTTACACTACGGCTGATTTAGATTATTCAATTCACCTATAGATCTTTTTCTTGGCTGCTGCATGGAGGGTGCTATAGTGACCCACATCTTCCGGTAGAATGTTTAGAACTTCCGGTTACAGCATTTACAACTGGTAATTTTGAGTGGATTACGGAGTGTTTTTGGGACACACAACTTCAAAAGGTGTGTGTTAAAGCCATCATAATCTGTCAGATGTGGTTCAAGAGCGAGAGAAAAATGTTCTTCTAGTTCACGTGTCTGCCGTCAGAAATACAGTGTGTGTGTGTGTGTGTGTGTGTGTGTGTGTGTGTACACACAAAAATGACCAATAAAAGTCCATGACTGATACTCTGCTGGCTGATTTGCATGTTGATTTTAATCGGGAGACGTTTATGTTTCATGTAGTTAATTTGTGTTGTGTAGAATTTACCAGGGTTTGTGTTTTTCTGTCATTTCAAAACACCTCTTTATTTTCACTTTGTGACCCTTATTTAGTTCTATATTTTATATTTATATTTTATAGTTATTCACTTATATAGTGTCAGTGGGACAGTACAGTAGGCTGCGTGTGTGTGTGTAAAACATTTTGGTGAATTACATTTGTTTGGGTTGGTTATATATTTGAAAGAAAGAGAAAATGTTGACTTTAGCGATGACGAGGCTTCATTTAAGCGGCACAAGATGCCCTCTGACAACGACGGGAAGTGCCACACAGCAGTTGTTTTCCATGCTAGTAGATCACATTTATTTTTTTACATTTTCAGTCCAAGAGGTGGCACTGATCGACAACAGTATTAGTTCAAAGATGTTAAAAACAAATAAAATAGATTAACACTATCGTTTCAAAGCTGTCCAAATGTGACTGTTTATACGCATCAACTGCCGACCGGAAGTTCTTAGCATTCTCCTTGCGCATGCACACAAAGCATCATGGGTAATTTTGCGTTCTAAGAAAAAGGTCTATACCGCATATCTTTGCACTGTGGGTGCCTGTACAGGAGCACCCGGAGGAAACCCACAGGAACAAGGGGAGAACATGCAAACTCCACACAGAAATGCCAACTGACCCAGCCGGGACTCGAAACAGCGACCTTCTTGCTGTGAGGTGACAGTGCTAACCACTGAGCCACAGTTTTGCCCTTGCATAATACATGTATACTATAAATTAATGCCAATGAAGATGTGTAAAATATAAATAAATAAAATTAAAATATAACTTTTAATGTTTCCCCCATATTGATATCTATTTTCTGTTTTTTTTGTTTTTTTTGAGTAGCCATGTGTTACAAATTTTAATATGCATTTATTCCACTGGCGTTAGTTATGCTTAATAATATACAATGAATGGAAATCAATGGTTTTAATTCAAAAATATAAAGTTATGTCTATTATAAACTATTTTAATGCATTGTTACAGTACAATGTGCATTAAAATTTCTTTCTTTCTTTCTTTCTTTCTTTCTTTCTTTCTTTCTTTCTTTCTTTCTTTCTTTCTTTCTTTCTTTCTTTCTTTCTTTCTTTCTTTCTTTCTTTTTCTTTCTTTCTTTCAGGACAGACAGAGAAAGAAGTATGCAGTTTCATACTACATCTGCTGGCTCTGATGTCTGTCTCCATCTGCTGACCATATATTAAACTGACGCATGTTGAAGCAAACTCCAGTTCCAGTACCTCCATCTACTGGTAAGAGCGAGTTTTACTCAACGAGACAGGATATTTATTCATTCTGTCCCAATGGGATTGTTGTTTTTCCATGTCCTGGTCTGGATATGATACGTAAGAAATTATAAAAGTAAAAAAATGAAAATATCTGAACTGATTTTTCTTTTATGGCAAAGGATTTGTTTTTTGTGAACATGGATGTTGTTTTCTAGTATCAATCTGAATATATTTTTGGCAAGCAATTGCACATGGAGAAATTATTCCAATAATAATGAGGAAAAAGAGCCAAATGGTCAAAACGTGAATGAGAAACAAAACCCAACCAACACATCAATTAGGTATTTGTACAAAAAGAAACCCTAAAAACAAAGATGTTTGAGCTTTTCATTTCAGAATGGTACGAGCTGTTCCTACATTAAAGGGTGGTAATGTAAGGCCAGTATTCACATGCAAAGCATCAATTAGTCCGATTGGCAAAGTTACAGAACAGCTCTTTGTGTTAAGTTATCATCAGTGAGCTAGAAGAGTTGAATTATTCATCACAATTGTTCATCTTTTTGTGATAAAAGCAGTAGATTTGGGCTTGTAAATCAATATTTAGATATATTTTTAAACAGTTTAGATTTGACAGCCTCACAGAATGTGCTCAGTTCTTGTGATTTTATGGTATTTTATATATTATAAGAAATATTAACAATTTATACACAATGTAAAAGTATAACATTTTTTTTTATAAACACAATTTAACACCACACTTTTAGTTTTCGAATATAATATTTCTCTGTTGCACTTCACTGCTAAATTTGACTGGGGAATCCCGTGCGACGGATTCATTTGTAAAAAGATTTACAAGTTGTTCCAAGCTCTTTCGGAAGGATCAAAGATTAAGAAATGACTCACGAAATTCCCTCTCTGCCTCATCCGTCTCTGTATTAATATTTCACAAAATCACCTTTGAGATAAATACAAGGATCTGAAACAAACATGCACCTAAAGGATTTATCCAACCCTGCAGCCCATCAAAATGATTTTTTTCTTAGCAGATCTAATCTAAAGACACAACCTTTTATAATACCATCAAGGCATAGAAGAATACACCTATCCATTTGCGAATAATGCTATCATTTTCATTCTTTTCTTGATTAATATGTAACCAAATGTTTCTTGGGACATAAACCCCCCCTCTGTTTGGCATCCCCCCGCTGATCATCATGTCCCAAATACTAAATCAGTTTTGATATTAGCAAGGGCAGAGCCTACGGGAATAATAATAATATTTTTTCTAATAAAAGGAAGATGGATTAGATAGTCCGGATTGTCATTTTGAATTAAAGAAAATGATAAGGAATGAAAAAAAAATTACATAAGTAGATTTAGTTCTCAAGGAGACTCAGATATGATAAAATGCTTCAATCTGTGCAGATGACAGAGAGCAGTCTGAACCCGTAAATCTCCCCATAACAAACATGTACAGCTTAACGCTACACTCTGAGCTCATTTAGTTGGGACCCTCAATTGAAAATATATGTATTTTTCCTTTTGTTGTCTGCATTTTTCTAACCTTCTTAGCTTTGTTCCTGTCATTTAGGTACTTTTTTTTTCTTGGAGGTTCCTTAAATTCAATTTTTATCAAATTTAAGTCCATAATATTTTTTTTAAGAAGCAAAAATATATAGAGAAATCTTACTTTATTTGGCGTTGGACAAAAATAGGAATTGTGATATGACTTAATGTGTAACAAATGCTTTTAAAATACATGCATATTTTGCTATACTATCACACAACCAGATAAACAAAATTGTGTTTTTTATAGCTAGCATAGACATTGTTGTACCTCAATGACACCATAACCGCAAAACAAAAATGACAGCAGTTTAACAAGCATCAATATGGGTATGTTTAGACAAACTCTACAATTCACCTACACCGTCTCAACAGATAAGATAATTAAAGGTGCCATATGAAAAACTGGTCATACCCAGGCATAGCTGAATAATAGGAATTCAGTACATGGAAATAAACGTAAGCCACAAGCACCAATGTTTTTTTTTGTTCTCATGTGAATCCCATGTGTGTAAAATCCCGGTCAGAATCAGGCCAATCCGAACAACACACAGACTCTGACGTTACTCACATGATCATTAATATCCACCTCCTCAGCAGTGCTTGATTGGGCACAACCTTTTCTAGTGAAATTACAACAATCATTATATATATTTGTCCTTTATTTTCTAAGTTTACCACAGCTTGTACAACTTATATTTCGTATGTATGTGGGACTCTTATTTTGATAACACTACAGCTTTTCAGAATGCAAAATATGAGAAAGATGGATTAAAAGTTTATTCAGTGCCAGCCTGAAGAGGCATAAGGACTGTTTAACTGTTTTTTTTTTTTTTGTTTAATGTGTATATTGTGGTTATTCAGTGTATGTTTGTAATGTGGCAAGAGACACATGTGTGCATTTGTAATGTGGCAAAAGACACGTGTACATTTGTAATGAGGCAACAGACACATATACACTTATAATTAAGTGTTTATAGCATGTTTATGGTCTGCTCAAGTCTGTTATTTCAAATGGAGACATTCAGCATATACACACAAATAGAGAGTGACACAGTCGTGTTTTTTCCGGGCGCATTCAGTGCAGCGAGTTGAAAACATCACAACTTTTCAGAACGCTGCAAACGCACCATGTGTCATGTGACAAGAACCAACCAATAGGGCTGTGCAGTTTGGGGAAAATATCTAACTGCGATAATTTTTTTTAAATTTTAATTTTATTTTTTGACAGATATTGCGATTTGATTTGCGATTAAATTTTGTAGTCAAGCGTCAGCTCCATAATCTGTAAGCCATGGCAACAATTCTGCGACAGCTCTTAAAAATTACCTGTTTTTGTTTGGTGCCTGATATTACCAATGCTGATTTTCTTTGATATTAATTAGTCTATTAATGCTTCTGAAGCAGCAGACGCTGCTTTATCCCACTTGTCTGTGCTTTCCTGTTTGTATTTTTTTTTTTTATTATCATTGTGGGCGTTCCGCATAGTTCAGTTGCACAATTCTGATTTGGCAGAATAAAAGTGTGCTCACTCAATTGGCTAGTAGACTGTCACACACAAATGGCAGTCACACATTTGCTGTGGGCAAGGGAAATTAAATAGTACATATATATTTCATATCACAGCCTCTTGCGATTTAACTAATCGAAACATTTCAAATTGCGATTGCGATTCGATTTTGATTAATCGCACAGCCCTACCAACCAATCAGCTTCAAACTTTGCATCAATTATACACATTTAAAAAAATAACTGAAGACAAATTACCTCAGGCAAACACAAGCACCCAAACATTGCACCAGTTTTTCTTCAAAAATACAATTTGTATCAGAGCTACAGCAGAGTTTGTCAATTGTGGTTTGCACATGTGGATTTCAGAGCACATTTATGCTGTGTGAGCATTAGAGACATGAGCCGTGTGTATATAGAGCCATTTATAGAGTGTTCTGAGCTTTGGCGGGAGCATGAAAGCAGAGCTCATAAATATTCATGACCCTTCCAAATAAGGTAAAAAAGCTTTTCATTCTATGGGCAAGTCCTGGGGTTCTAAATGAGCTTGTAAAACCCTTTTCTGGGTGATTTCTGTACTTACCTTAGTCACATACCTACCATGTAGATATCAGAGAACTATTAAACATTATTTATCAATGTATTCTTTAAAATTACACTGTTAGGATTGCTTTTTTTAACAAATTATTTTTCTTTGCAGAATATCCGAGTGTTCAGTGTCATTCATTTCATGTCATGGAAAGAAAAAGAGACTCAAATCCTTTTACTTTTTGTGTCAAAAACTGTTCTTTCACACATAAATCAGTCTACAGGCTTTGATTGTCTTGTATTATTAGGTTTTCTAACAAGCTGTTCGCACACTGACAATAAAAAGTGTGTAATGCATCTAAATCCCTATATAAAGCAACTTTAAAATTAATTTACAGATGCCCTGTTTATATTCATAATCATTCATTTTCAGTGCCTTCTGTAAAGGACTTGCTGTTCTAGAACACGCTTGCAAAAATGTACTTTCACACACTCTTCCTCCACGGTCTCTTTAGAGCACATCTCAGCAGCTGTTGCAGATGTGAGTAATGAGCGATTGTTGGCCCATAAAGTGCTTTAAGAAGATTCGCCGCAGTTGTAGACGCTGCTCTGTTATTAGCGGCCGCTCAGATTGAGTGCCAAGCCTGTGGCCGCGCATCACCACGCTGATCTCTGTTTTCACTGCACAGCTTTGAATTCAGCCATCTGATTCCCTTAAAGCAGGTGCAAAACTGACCTCAGTTCAAGCTGGCGATGGTCGCACTTCTGTTTTGAGTGACATTTTATTAGCACCATAGTGAAATTAGCACCATACTGTTAGCACCTTTACACCTGTGACACTTAAAAGAGTGTTAATGTCTAAGTTTTTTAATTTTTTGGGGCTATCTTACTATCTATCTATCTATCTATCTATCTATCTATCTATCTATCTATCTATCTATCTATCTATCTATCTATCTATCTATCTATCTATCTATCTATCTATCTATCTATCTATCTATCTATCTATCTATCTATCTATCTATCTATCTATCTATCTATCTATCTATCTATCTATCTATCTATCTATCTATCTATCTATCTATCTATCTATCTATCTCATAACATGCTTATATCAAAGTCTTTATGATCATTTTGCACTTTTTATGCAATATTACTATTACTTGCAGTATTTTATAGCAGTTTGTTACATTTGAAATCCTTTAATAAACCACTTAATTTTAAATAGGGTCGTGATTGTTTTAATACTAATTATTCAGTTCCACTTTATATTAAGTGGCCTTAATTACTATGTTCTTACATTAAAAAAGCAGTGCTATGTACTTATTGTGTTCATATAGTATTGCACAATATTTCTGGTGGTCTTGTAGTAAGGTTAAGTACAGATAAGGTTATGGACAGGTCGAGACGGGTATAAACGGAGGTCGGAGCCAGCTCCAAGTGGATGGGGCGTGAGCTCCAAATGGGTGGGCCTTGAGCTCCAAGTAGGCTGTACAAACCTGGAGTTTTGATTTATTTAATGTCTTGTACATGACACAGAGTCCAATATTGTGCTTTATGAATGTCTACACCTACCCCAACCCTAACCCCAACCTTACAGTAACCTGATGTGTGTTATTACTGTCTACACCTACCCCAACCCTAAACCCAACCTCACAGTAAGCTAATGTGTTTTATTAATGTCTACTCCACCTACACCACCTAAACCCAACCTACTTGTGGTGTAAGTCCCTCCCATTTGGAGGTCACCCAACCTACTTGCGGTGTAATTCCTCTCACTTGGAGGTCTCCGGGCTGCAGTGATACCTACTTGGACAGGTCTGGGGGTACTGGTAGATTTAAGGTTGGGTTACGTCCGATTCACATGGGGCTTCAGCGTCAGTGCATGACTGAGTGTGTGTCCGAAGTTGGGGCTGACGTGATCCTCATAGCAGCGTTAGCCAATAAAATTAGTCCGCAATGGGCTACTCTCTGAGCTAGGGTATTTGCATAAAGCGATCTGATTGGCTGACGCTTGAGTTGGTGCTTAAAAAGTTGAGAAATTCCCAACTTCTCCAGCAAGCAACTTTGCTGAAGCGGCGCCGATGGATTCACAATTCAGTTCGGCATTGCTTGACGCCACCCATTCAAAGTGAATGGGAAGCGTTGACGCTGACATCCCTGTGTGAATGGGGCTGTAAGGGATGAGTCAACAGTGTAATTCTGAATGTAATTACAGGAATGAATTACAGATGTAATTACAAGCATATCATTTTTTTCAATATTAGTCCAATGTTAAAACATATTTACATAATAAGTACATTGTACTAAAGGGTTAATTTAAATGTAAGTACATAGTAATTACGGCCACTTAATTTACTTAACATAAAGTGGGACCAATTATTCTAATATTATCAGTTAAAATGCTAATAATATTTTATTTGGTACTAAACATCTTAGCTTTTAGCACCATGTTAACATGGTTTAAATATGATGTTGATAATTATTTTCTTGACCAATTGTATTACCTTGCTTTTTGTTTTATGTTATTTTATATTTTATGGGAAACGTTTAAATATACATAATGCAAAGGATCTCTCCTCCATCATTTTCAGTTAAAGATAATAATGTGGGACATAATCATTTATAAAAGATCAAGTAATACCCTTGCTTTAATTATAAACATTGCATTGTGTTAAATGCACCTTTACAATGGTACTAAACATTACTTAAATATTGTATTAATTGTTTCCAATAAATAAGTTGCTCCTATTCAAATATATTTATCATTATTATAATAGGATAGAGGATCTCAACTTGATACTAGATGAAATTGTCCTAATTTTATATTTTTAAAGGTTCAGTACTTTCCACCATGAAATCTTACATCTACAAAATAGCAATTTTAGCTTAAACATCAAAACATTAAAGTTAGCATACATGTACATTTTTATCAGAGGAAGATGATTCACAAGGAAGTAAATTGAAGGCAAATGTAGACCCTGCTGTGCTTCTGCTCTACTGAGCTGATAAGAGCAGTTTTCTTTAATTCCTCCACCACAATCACTTTATTAATATGGGTAAAATGGGACATCTGGACATTTAAATGCGAGCCATTATGTGTGCTAAGCAGATGCTGTTTTATAGCCATTTACAGATGTTACTATGACCTGTTTCATATGGATGAGGACATTTCTTGTTTAACAAGATCAACATTGGAAATAAATAATTCCTAACGATTAAGATGTCGTAATTCTGCCTTTGTTTACTATATTCTTAATGTTACAACAGCGAGTTTCTGTTTATTTTTTTCTGAAATGTCTTGACTTCTGTAAATTTTTTCAAACATTATTTGTTGTACTTATCTAAAAGTTACTTGTTTTTAAATATATAAAGTTGTACTTCAAAAATGTGTGCTAATAATATGATGTGGTCATCAAGAAACAAATAATTAAGTGATATCAGCAGTCAAAACATATTAAACCTTTTTTAATGATAGACCCAAATTGTTTAATGAATTAATTATATTATTTAAATTAAATAATTAATTTATTGAGAATACGATGGACATGTATTTACTTGTTACCTTTTAACTTAAGTAAATACATATAAAAATAATTATATATAATTTTCTTGATTTTTCGTGGGTTGTGAATTTACTTTATTTTTATTTATGGATTAAGATTACAATTGCAACATTTTTTGTAAACCTCTTCATATTAACTTCAAATTAGTTCATTTAGTTCAGTAAACTACTATTTCAGACAAGTTGTACGTGTCTGAAATTGTTATTTTTAAATTATGTTTTTGTTGTATTAAAGATATGTGGTAATAATATGATACTGTGATCAAGAAACAAGTAATTAAGTGATGTCAGCAAAGAAAATGTATATTTTTTAATATTAGACCCACTTAAATATATACAGTGGGGAAAGTAAGTATTGAAAACATCGCCATTTTTCTCAGAAAACTAATTTGTAAAGATGCTGTTTGACTTGAAATTTTCCCCGGATGATGGTAACAACCAAAGAAATTCATATATGCAAAGAAAACAAATTTAATTAGTTTCAAAATTAAGTTATGTGTAATAAAATGAAATTACACAGGGAAAAAGTACTGAACACACGAAGAAAGGGAGGTGTAGAAAGGCAGTGGAAGCCCAGACAGCAGTTATTCAGCAACCCTCTGCACTTTGTTGTAGTAAATTAATATTAGCTGCCTCAGTCCAACATCTACATTAGCAGGATGATGAAGATGAAACCAGGGTGGACATTTCAGCAAGACAATGCCAAAACACAGCCAAGGAAACTCTCAAATGGTTTCAGAGAAAGAAAATCAAGCTGTAGAATGGCCCAGCCAATCACCTGACTGGAATCCAATATAAAATACAAAATAAAGATCAGATTTCATAGACGAGACCCACAAAACCATCAAGATTTTACATTCTGTTGAAGTCTGTGAAAAAAATCACACCTGAGAGGCGTCTTTAAGCTGCTATCACAAAAAAAGCCTTTTATTTTAAGGATTAAATATGTTTCAGTAGTTCAGTACATTCTCCTTGTGTCATTTCATTGTTATTACACATTTTTTTTAAGTTTAGTTTTATTTTATGTTTGTATTGTTTGGGTTTTTACCAAAATCTGGTAAATAAATATTATGTTGACATGAAAATGAACAAATTGATTTAATAATATTAAGCTTTTTTAGAGCCTTATTTATACAGTTGACATTGTTTTTTTTGTTTTTTTTTTACTTTTTTTAAAATAATTTTTACATGTATATTATATTTATAATTTATATTTATTTATACTTTTCTAAAATATAGGTTTGGTAAGACTAGTATTTTTGCTTTGGTATTTTTCCTTTGTTTATGGGGTATGCACAATTTCCAAGCTTAAGATTATTACATCTTGACTTGTGTACATCTCTTGAATTGATTCAAGCATGATTTGTTGCATACTTGTCTTGGTATAAGCATTTGGCTTGTTCCAAAAAATCATCCCATCATGGAGTAGAAGGACCTAATATTATTGAACTGCTCCCAGTGTACAGATTTGATGAATTGACCATGTTCTTGTGTGCTTATCTTTTGATTGAATGAAAAGGATGAGATTGTCTGAGAAGAGGGGGGGACGGGAGGCTTCTTTGGGGATTAAACACAAAGACCGAAGCATCCTCGTCAGAAAATATTACATTTACCAAATGTCTTCATCGAGTCTGGGTTAGATTGCATTTAGTTTATTGCTGTTACATGATGAAATCCTTTCAAGTCCTCCTGGGATAGGTGATGTTTATAAGGGGAGGTTGTGTAACCCCTTATACTGCTTATCAAAAATGAAATAGCTTCTGCATTGGTCTGTGGCATGAGTAGAGCTAATAGTGCACTGGTCGCAAAAAATAGCTTATTTATCAGTACACTAAAAAATGCTGGGTTCCACACAATCAATTTGTGTTGGGACAACATGAAGAAATTAAGTTAACTTACTAGCTTTTACAAATATAAGTAGATTGGACATAAAACAATTAAGTTTTCTTCTAAAAAAAACTCAAGAATTGTTTATGCTCATCTTAAATAAGTCATTTGAACAAACAGCAATCATCATTTTTGGAGTGTAGACAGAGGCTGTTTAGTTGTTGTTTGGGTACAAACACATAATATTTAGGAGTTTTTTTTAATTCTGTCTGAGAAAGAGATATAAAGTAACTTAATTTGATATAAAGTAATTTGAGATATCATTAAATGATACCAGGAAACATGTGATACAAAATATGACTTCTTTTAACGTTACACTGTAAAATCTGCTGGGTTATTTTAACACAAATTTGTGTAAAATTGTGTTTATCTGTAATAATTCTAATTGTTGTTTTTACTATAAAAAATTAATTATGTAATCTATCGTTCAAATCTATGGGTTCATAAGATTTTTTCTTTGAGTGTTTCTAAAAGAAATCTCTTATTCCCAACACTCAAAAAATGACTTATTTAAAACAAGAGACAACAAAATTCTTGAGTTTTTTTTTGGAAAACTTAATTGTTTACTATTCAATCCACTTAAATTTGTAAAAATTAACAAGTTAACATCATGTTGTCTCAACACAAATCGATTGTGTGGAACCCAGCATTATTTACACTGAAGGCTGCAAATATTTGGTAAGAAATATGGTAAAAACCATGTGATGTGAAATGTATTAAAAAGAATATAAAAACCCCCATATATTTTCAATTGTATACTTGAAATAAAATGTCACATAATCCATCGCGGGGCGTCACGGTGGCACAGTGGGTAGCACGATCGCCTCACAGCAAGAAGGTCACTGGTTTGAGCCTCGGCTGGGTCAGTTGGCATTTCTGTGTGGAGTTTGCATGTTCTCCCCATGTTGGCGTGGGTTTCCTCCAGGTGCTCCGGTTTCCCTCACAAGTTCAAAGACATGCGGTACTGGTGTATTGGGTTAGCTAAATTGTCCGTAGTGTATGAGTGTGAATGATTGTGTATTGATGTTTTCCAGTAATGGGTTGCAGCTTGGAGGACATCCGCTGTGTAAAACATATGCTGGAAAGTTGGCAGTTCATTCCGCTGTGGCGACCCCTGATGAATAAAGCGACTAAGCTGAAAAGAAAATGAATGAATGAATGAATAAACCATCACGATAAAACAAGATGATACTAATATGAAATGGTGATTAACTGTACGTTCACACCGAAAGCAGCGAGAGCGTCAAAGGTCGCTCTGGCCGCCCTGGCGACAACGCTGTCTGCCGTGAGCTCCAGCGGCGAGAGCGTCAAAATTCGCTACATTGATCTCGTATTTAAAGGAGCCGTTGCAGCATATCATATCAGTTACACTCCCGCATAAAACATGCTTTCTAGCGTGAAGGTGTTGCACACTTATTATCAAATTCACTTAACTACGGAAGATCTAGTTGCATGTGGTGTGGCTTTGCTCCACGATGTGTCCATATGCCTGAAATATTCTGAAGCAGCAATACTGTTTTGTATTGTCGCATGAAATTCCCGCTTTTTTTAAAGAAAAAATATATATATAACATTGATGCATATCAGTAACTCACCAGTAACTTGTTTAATCTACGTTCCAGTATAAAAACATTGCAAATAATTGGAAATCCAGCGACCGCAATAATTAAAGCCTTGGGAACAACTGTGGTCGGAACCAAAGTTCACAGTGACTGTGTTCTCTGACTCCTCTCAAGCAGTGGACTTCTACATTCCGATTGCTTGCCGCCGAACCGTGTCATAGCTCATTACCATAAAGTTGACTTGATTTCAACTCTCCTTGACGCTCACACCGCCGAAGACGCGCCGCGCTGGTCCTCGCCGCTTATCGCCGCCGGCTCCCATTGAAAATTAATGACTTCCAGCTACTTTGACGCTCTCGCCGCTTTCGGTGTGAACGTACAGTAAGAGACAAGTAATTGAGTGATATTAGCAGACAACAACATATTAAACCTTTTATAATCATTTTTTACATTTTTATTTTATAAAAAAAACTCTACATAAAATGCTGTTCAAGTCATAAGTTTGATTCATTTGACTTATTTACATTTTGTCTTTGCTTATGTAGTTTGTGAGTTTTTTTTCTATTTTGCGTGGTGAAAGAAGTCTCTCTCAAACTTACCAAAGCTGAATTTTATTTGTTTAAAAATTATTAAACTATTAAAAGCTACTTTTTAATGAAATATATTTGTTAAATTTTACTTAATTGCTTTAGCAAAGCTGAATTGTCAACAGCCATTAGTTTTCACTATCACACGTTCCTTCATATACTATCAAAATAATATATGTTGATCAATTATCATTTTTCATTTAAAGCCACGTTGTGCTGCTTAATATTTCAGTGGAAACTGTGATATAGCTGAAAACCATTGTTAGAGCTAAGCTTAATCTTAGGTTGGATTAGTGCTTCACTCTTGGGCTCGAGATAAGAAGATCATTTGATTTGAAAATTCAAAAACAATATGTTTCACAATATGAGGATGTCTTCTAATCCGCTCAATGGGTTTCTTGCACATCCACCACTATGGAAAGTATTAAACCACTTTAGACAATATTCTGATAAGAGCTACTCGAGAAAGCTGAAAGGAAAACATAAATAATTCACATCTTATGTGAAACAAGAGAACAGATTTCCAGGCTTCACAAAGATCTTGAGAAGTTAAAAATGACCTAAAGTTGCACGGAGACGTGTGACACCTTTCCGACTTCCTCTAGCGGATTCTTGCGGACATATCATGTCATGTCAACACGCTGATAGTGATTGAGAATGTGCTATGCCGCGGTGCCAGTTGGCATGCTCTTGGGTTCTTTCCATGTTGCTTTTGCCTCAACAACAAGAGCTCTCCTTCCCCTGACCTTCTCATAGCCCAGACGTTCCATGGCTTCAAGGGAACAATGTGTCATTGTCTTATTTATGGTGTGTGTGTGTGTTTGCACAGCACCATCTTCCTGGCATCCCAAGAAGCAAGGAGGGAAAAAAAGAAAAGCGCATTGTCCATCTCCCTCAATAGCCATCCTAAATTGGACTTTGATGGACATTGCCCAAGTGACAACTGCGAAGGGGGCTGACTAAATGCTGTATGCTGTAACTTCTTCCATGGCTGCCTCTCCTCTTCCATTTATTGTTGGCCAACAGCTGTCGGATACCTGGGCTTGATCGGCATTGTCTCTTAACTAGCTTGGCAACAGTTGTTGAGGAACGCAAGCCTCGGATGCCTTAGTGAGTCTCTTCTCAAAGATAACATTTACGTCTAATGCCCTCACCCGCTCTGATCCTTTCTCCTAAACGCACTTTGATCCAAGGAGTCCCGCTTCACCCCAAGCATTAGCGTATTACTGGGATCGTCTCTGTTTATACAATTATTACCTCCGGTGATCCTCTAAAATACGATTAAACAATGACAGATGGCGTGTCCGTCTCTTGGTCTAAGCGCTCTTCATTTCTCGAGCCAACAAGCAGGTCGAAAGATAGTCAAGATTATTACAATCTCTTCTGGCCAATTAGTCCTTCAACACCCGCCGGTAGTTCCCTCCTCCCCCCACTTTTTTTGTTACCTGGAATGGTGTGTCTCTAATATTTTACGTGCCGTTTTTCTACCGCAGGAAAAAAGGAGGTTATTTATAGTGAGGTACAGAGGAGGAGAGTTCTTGGAGGGGTGTCTATTTCATGATAAATGAAATTCCTTGGCCATGCCCGTAACAATTGGACTGAGAGAGCCAGGCAGCTTAAAGATTAGAGTTTGCAGGCTGCAGCTGTCCAGCTTGTCATCCCTTGTCTTATGGCACCTCAGCCTTCACACATTTATCCCACAAACAAAGGTTACAAAGAGCGGAGATAGTTGATGTCGGCCACCTCAAAGACCTTTTGTCAAGCGCGGTGACATGTGAGCTGGAAAAGGAGTTAAGTTTGTAGTTTCTTTGGCGGCTACCTTCTATTACGCTCTGTCACGAGTGGCGATACCATTAAACTGGAAGAATAATGAAGCTGGGAAGCCATTTTTCAGTCTTGAAAGTAATAGTTTGTTCAGTGTTGGGTTTTTAAAGGGATATTTCAACCAAAAGCAGAAATAGCGCCATCATTTATTGATGTTTCAAACCTGTTTGATTGACTTCTGCTCAACACTAAAGGACACTTTCTGGACACTTCGTTCTTTTCTAATGAAAGTGAATGAGGGCTGGGGTTGTCAAAGTTCAAAGGATGCAAAGGTATCATAAAAATGTAGAAGTCAACCATTCAACTCAACACAATATATCAAGTATTCTGAAACCTAACAGGAGTCCAGTCTAACATTTGCGAGCAGTGCCACCAGAGCCATTAAGTTCTACGGATGATGGCACTGTTACTTGATTTAGTAGTTTCAAAGTTTTGTCACTTTTAAATGCACATTTGACAGTAGATTGTGTTGAGAGTAGTAGGAGTGTGAGATTCAGATGTAAATTTATTTTTAATTTAAAAAATAGTACCATGGGCAACGCAGTGGCGCAGTAGGTAGTGCTGTTGCCTCACAGCAAGAACGTCGCTGGGTCGCAGGTTCGAACCTCGGCTAGGCTGGGTCAGTTGGCGTTTCTGTGTGGAGTTTGCATGTTCTCCCTGCGTTCGCGTGGGTTTCCTCCGGGTGCTCCGGTTTCCCCCACAGTCTAAAGACATGCAGTACAGGTGAATTGGGTAAGCTAAATTGTCCGTAGTGAATGTGTGTGTGGATGTTTCCCAGAGATGGGTTGCAGCTGGAAGGGCATCCGCTGCGTAAAATCGTGCTGGATAAGTTGGCGGTTCATTCCGCTGTGGCGACCCCGCAAGGGACAAAGCCGACAAGAAAATGAATGAATGAATGAAAATAGTACCATCTGTAAAAATTTAACATCCTTATCTTACATGTGTGTAGGTCAGTACAACAGCATAATTAAAAAGTAGCCTCACCTTGTGCATGTGCTTTCTGCAAGTTTTGGTCCAATGGGTAATATCTCTGTTTTTATTCACTTTAATAGAAGTTTAAAGGTAACGTCTTTAATAGCTTGAAGCTACCATATTAACTTTGAAATTGTTACAAATGTTGATATTTAATCTGGTTTTGCCAGATGCAATATGCACTCACCGGCCACTTTATTAGGTACACATTACTAGTACCGGGTTGGACTCCATCTTGCCTTCAAAACTGCCGTAATTCTTTATGGCATAGATTCAACATGGTACTTGAAATATTCCGAGATTTTGGTCTGTATTAACATGATAGCATCACGCAGTTGCTGCAGATTTGTCAGCAGCACATCCATGATGCGAATCTCCCGTTCCACCACATCCCAAAGGTACTCTATTGGATTGAGATCTGGTGACTGTGGAGGTCATTTGAGTACAGTGAACTGATTGTCATCTTCAAGAAACCGTTTTTTGACATGGCTCGTTATCCTGCTGGAAGTGGCCATCAGAAGATGGGTACAGTGTGGTTATAAAGGGATGGACAAGGTCAGCAACAATACTCTAGTAGGCTGTAGCGTTGACACAATGCTCAATTGGAAATAATAAACCCAAAGTCTGCCAAGCAAATACCACACCATTACACCACCACCACCAGCCTGAACCATTGATACAAGGTAGGATGGGTCCATGCTTTCATGATGTTAATGCCAAATTCTGACCCTACCATCCAAATGTCACAGCAGAAATCAAGACTCATCAGATCAGGCAACATTTTTCCAATCTTCTACTGTCTAATTTTGGTGAGCCTGTGCAAATTGTAGCCTCAGTTTCCTGTTCTTAGCTGACAAGAGTGGCACCCGGTGTGGTCTTCTGCTGTTGTAGCCCATCCGCCTCAAGGTTTGACATGTTGTGCGTTCAGAGATGCTCTTCTGCATACCTCGGTTGTAACGAGTGGTTATTTGAGTTACTGTTGCCTTTCTATCAGCTCAAACCAGTCTGGCCATTCTCTTCTGACCTCTGGCATCAACAAGGCATTTGCACCAACAGAACTGCCGCTCACTGGATATTTTCTCTGTACCATATTTTTCTCTGTTCGGATATTTCTTCTGGACCATTCTCTGTAAACCCTAGAGATGGTTGTGCTTGAAAATCCCAGTAGATCACCAGTTACTGAAATACCCGGCCAGTCCGTCTGGCACGTCTGGCACCAACAAAGTCACTTAAATCACTTTCTTCCCCATTCTGATGCTCAGTTTGAACTGCAGCAGATCATCATGACCTTGTCTACATGCCTAAATGCATTGAGTTTCTGCCATGTGATTGGCTGATTAGAAATTTGAGTTAACAAGCAGTCGGACAGGTGTACCTAATAAAGTGGCCGGTAAGTGTATATAGATGAGTATCATTTGTGTAACAATAAAAAATTCACGCCATAGTACAATAGTAAAGGGCCCATAACAGAACATTGTGGCACTCCATCTTCCTTGATAACTTGGAAGATTACCTGTTTCAGTAAACACAATATTAATGGTCAGATGGAAATAAAACTTTTTTTTTAAGATAAAAAAATTATAATAATAAAGATTTAAGATTTGACTTGATAAAGTTCCAAGCTCCAAAAAAATTATTGATTTTGGGTCCCAATGCCCATTGTCATTTATCACAGTACTCTATGTCATGTGATGTTTTCACAAAATCATTTTGCACTTGAAGCATTTTTATACTTTTATAGGTTGTTATTAGCATTTTAAAGCTTTACAGCTCTAGTCATGAAAAATGAGAGGATGTTTTTTTTTTTTTGCATTTAAAAATAAATTGATATGGCTTTAGAATCACATTAGTGTGAGTAAATGATGATGGAATTCTCATTGTTTGGTGAAATATGCCCTGTTTTAGTCTTCTAGATAAACAGGAACCTTACAGGGATGATTGTAGGTCACAGTATCATCAAAGATAGGAGACCTTGTTATGCCAAGTCCAGCTCTCTTCTGTTTGGTCACCCTGTCCTGCCTACATTAGAATATAATCATACCCAGAAATAGTTCCTGGGAAGAAGACAGGTTTGCAATAATCCCTCCTCTGTAAGGTAAGTAATAACCTGCAAGGTTAAAAAAGATTTTAATCTTTTTAGCTTACTCATAAGAAGATTTCAGATAGATTTGATTGTGGCATTTCAAATGCAGAAGGAGATTGGCAAAGTCAGAGGCGTGGGTTCAGAGTCCCATGATGCCAGAGGTTTCATAGATAATCTCTAGACATCTCAGCGTAGTCTGTATCTCACAAATTACATCGTTTCATTATACGTCCAGTTTTGTCTACATAGACGTCTTTAAATTTAGATGAATTAGCCTTGGTTTCCGGAGGGAAGACGAACATGTGTAACAAAATGGATTTACTATACAACAACCTTGTCTGAATTGATATTGAATATCCAGTTACTCTCCAAGTAGATTTAATCTGACTATTGTGGACCCTAATGAAATTTGCCCACATTAATACTTCACCATCATTTAATCTTCAGTAGGTAAATTCCCAGTTGATCTAGCATTATTGGGGTTGACTCAAGTATGCATGTGTGTGTGTTATAAAATTACAGCCCCTCTGGGTCTCCCACTCATTTCAGCGCTAACATCACAATATGCTAATCTTCAGAAACCCCCCAGAAAATATCATTAGGGGCGCTAATCACACTACATTCGCTACATGAGAAAGATCACCTGCTAGAGCTATTTGGCAATACTTTACATTAGAAAAAGGGCTCAAGAATGTTATGAAAACTGTTGCAAGTATTTGCAAGACTTTTTTTTTTAATTTAGAATGGAGTTTGCTCATCAGTGTGTGTGGTATTGTAAGATACAGAAGGTATCACATCCAGGTTTTTATGTCAAGCAGTATTTTTTTGGGCAGCTCTGCAAAATTATAATAAAAATAAAATTGATTTAATGACTCACCTTTATTCAAAATATTCTATTGCATGGATTCCTACTGAAATGACTGGATTTTGCCCAGAAATATTGCCTAGCAGTAACCACACACTTATACATTCCCATAAAATCTATTTTATTTTTCTCCAAAGTCAATTTTTTTTATTTACATTTTTTTTCCAAAATATTTAATATTCAAAATATTTAGTCTTTTTTTACACTTCCATTTTTTTAACCGACTCACTTCTAATGGCTAAAAACAATTTCATTCATTCATTCATTTTCTTGCAACCCATCACTGAGAACACCCATACACTCTCATTCACACACATACACTACGGACAATTTAGCCTACCCAATTCACCTGTACTGCATGTCTTTGGACTGTGGGGGAAACCGGAGCACCCGGGGAAAACCCTTGCGAACACGGGGAGAACATGCAAACTCCACACAGAAACGCCAACTGACCCAGGTTAGGTTCGAACCTGCGACCTAATCAAAAAGCTAAAGTTACATTTTTAGTAGTTCTATAAAACGTTTTATATTCTGGCACAATTTCTTTAAGTTAAACTTTATTTTTATTTTGAGGGATTGTTATGAAGACAACTGCCTACATGAAATGTTCATAGTTTTTCTCATAAAAAATGGTAAATTGTCAATGAAGTGACTCTGAGAACAGCTCTCAAGATGAAGTTGATGAATTAATTTTCTAATATAATGAAATGACAGATACAAACAAACAAATAAATCACCATGACAAGTCAATCAGTAGGACATCAGCATTTTTTCTGACTGGATCGCAGGCTGTGTGCACACATCAACACTGTTGAATTTTTAGGTCCAGTCTGGTTTGAAAATAAATGTTGGGTGTCATGAGGGGTCAGTTTTTTTATTTAAAATATTATGTAATCATGTTGAGTTTGGGTAAAAAGAATTCGGTTTGGGTATTGAATTTAGGACAGAGAACATGTCTACAGCACATCCCTAGTCCCTCACACTGCTCTGCTCTCATGTGATAAAGATAAGCTATTCTTAATTTCCACAGTTTACTGAATTTAGTGTTTCTTAGCCCTAACTTTCAAGGTTTCAATGATTTTCCAGAGATTTTTAATCAGGTTGATGTCAGGACTCTTGGTTGGCCATTTCATTATTTAAATTGTTTCAGCCTCAAGCCGCCTTTCCACTGCACATGACATTTGGACACGACTGTCGGAATACGCCCCCTTGTGGCAGTCGCATAGAATTTTCAGTGTTGTCGTGCACCATGGAAGAGAAGCTGATTCTCCTGGTGTTCAAAATAAAGTGCAAAAAGAGCCTTTATTCTCTATGCATTCACCATGGTTGAATGAATGAATACTAGAAACTCATAGACCGCAAAAAATTTTGGAGGGAATGTGGAGACAACATAAAAATATTATTTTTTATTACTCATTTATGAATAGAAAAGTTTTTTTAATATAGACTTTTTTTCTCATTCAAAAAAACCCAAAAATTCCTATTTGGACTTTCTTGGACAACACTGGAATACATCACATCCGGTCGGACGGTTGCATACGGTCTAGTCGCAGGAGAATATTTCAACGTATCCGCAGCTCAAATTGGATCCGAATTTTCAGCATATAGAGATGATCGGAACTCCACGCGGCTCCTGGACTACTTTCCATCGGAAATGAATGACTTCCAGTCTGTTGCTTGTTGTTTGTCATATGCAATGGAAAGGCGGCTTCAGGGAACTGCTCGAATTCATTTTACTGTGTGACGATGTCCATTGCAATGGATGCAGGGATGGAACAACATGTTTCTGAAGGATCTTATATAATTATTTGCATGCATGCTGCTATAAGATGCCCAAGTCTTGCTTGCAGAATACTTCTTTATAGAACTCTTTTTGTTCATTCTTTCTTCAGTTTGATCATGGACATAAAGTTTCCCATTTTCCTCAACAAAGGTTAGTTTGCCTTTTGATGAGAGTTTTGGTCATTCAGTGTCGAGATACTGTGTCGAGATACAGATCTTTACCCTGTTCAGTTCTAAAGTAGTGAACAATTCCAGCTGCATCGATGAACTTGATTCTCCACATTGTTTTGTCATCTAACGCATTTGTCTTTAATGGACGAATGGACCTTCTGGGGGACTCGAATGAGTTTTTGACAATGTAAAGATGCAATCACTGCAAAAAATGCTTTTCTTACTTAGATTTTTTATCTTGTTTCTAGTCCAAATATCTAAAAATTCTTAAATCAAGAAGAATTTTCTAGACAAGTAAAATGTAGTCTTGTTTTAAGAAATAATATGCCAAAATTAAGTGAGTTTTTTTCCTTAAAACAAGCAAACTAATCTGCCAATGGGGTAAGCAAAATAATCCTTTGTCGAAAGGAAAAACAAGATTATTTTGCTTACCCCATTGGCAGATTAATTTGCTTGTTTTAAGGAAAAACTCACTTAATTTTGGCATATTATTTCTGAAAACAAGACAATATGTTTTGCTTTTCTAGAAAATATTTCTTGATTCTTGATTTAATTTTTTTGCAGTGATGTTCTAGAAATCACATATTTGACAACCAGCTTTTTTTGCTATGGCTGGAAGGGTCCTTTGATTTTGATCTCCAATTCACACAAAATATTATCAGTTATTGTTTTACCATAAGGCATCCAATTGGATGACTAGCTAACTAACTAATGCTTGTTTGCTTACATATTATCAACACCATTCCATTTCATATATTTGTATTGCTCACACCAGTGTCAGTGCATAATCTTTTGCTAATTTGCATCTCATAATCTCATTTTTGAGGCAGTAATATGAGATGTACGCTAAGGTGGCAGTGGCGGCTGTGTGTCAACCTGTGCTTGTCTAACATGTATAAATATCAACCATATCAATGCATCACTCATGAGAAGCTCAGATTAAGGGGGCTGTAACCCAAGCGTTAAAAGTGTACCATGGAGTGTTTTAGGAATGAGAGGCCTCCTCTGTCAAGAGCATATCTCCTTCTAAGGCATGCCTTGCCTTGACACCAGCAGGGCAAGGTTATTCCTTAGGAGGACCTGAACTAACTTGTAAAAGTTGAAAATAAAACACACACTTCTTGGGCACATTGCAAGCATGCCATTCCTCGTCTTCAGAGATCGCTTGTGTCTTTCTTATCCATTGTCTGAGAAATGCAATGCCTGGCATGGCAGTTTGGACAGTTTGAGAGGTGATGGATCTTAAACATTATAGCATTGCCTCTCACTTTGTTGTGGGTTTTTAAGTGATTTTATTGAACTGCTAAAATAAATATCAAAGTTTGCAAAATGGCAAACATGCGTTGTTAAAAATTTGGATAAGGTTTTGTGAAAATAAAATGTCACATCAGTTCTTTTTACCATGATTATAAGCTATTATTTTAGTATCATTTAGGAATTATTATTTGTTTTAATTGTTTCGTTGTACTTTCTGCTTCATAATCATTTTGTTGTCTTGCAGTTTTTGTCATTTTTTATAAGATTTATACAACCTCAGTTTTAGTTATTTTTTCAGTTAAGATTTAGTTTATTCTTTTTATGGTTTTAGCTTTAGTTAACTATAAATATTCCTGTTTTTATATAATTTTTCCATTTTTAATTTAATAAAATTCCCTTTTGTTACTTTAGATGAATTAGGTCACACTTTAAAACCACAAATCATTTAAGAACACTGTCAAAGGTAATCCTTATATAAATCAACATTAGTTTTGTTTGTATGGCTATATTCAGTTGTCACCTTTTAAAAGTTGACCTTAGTTTAAATAATGTATTATTCTTTGATGTAGGCAAAACATATCAAACTGAATATCCAGTCTGGGCCAGGTGGCATTTCTGTGTGGAGTTTGTGTCTGTGTGGGTTTCCTCTGGGTGCTCCCATTTCCCATTTAATTCTGCTGTAGTGACCCCTGATACATCAGAGACTAAGCCAAAGGAAAGTGAGTGAGTGAAATGAAACTTTTACGTTATGTCTGAACGCTTCAGTAGTTATAACTGTTTACTTTCACTTTTAGCATTTTATATTTTATGACTTTACTATTTCAGGGTGTCCGCTGGGTCTTAAAATGGCTTAAATTTCAAAACTAAATTTTAGGCCTTTAAAATAAGTTTTAAATCCACTGAAATATTGTGTTGTAGGTCTTAAATGATTTTAAACAGGTCTTAATTTTGTCTAAGTAAAGCTACTCAGTTTGGTCAAAATCCATCCAATGACCAACAATACATCTCAATAAAACCTTCGATTTTATATTTATTTTTTTTTATGACAAAGAGATATAATTCACAACAGCTGTTAGACTTTTTTACAACAATTACATTTCCTAATCAGGGCAAAAAACCTAAACACAATTACATGATTTCTCAGTATAAAACTGGGCCTTTAGAAATAAATCCTTAGCATTTAACCATGTATAAATCTAAAATATCATTCTTAATGGTTTTAAAAGGATCTTAAAAAGTCTTAAATCTGACTTGATGAAACCTGCAGAAACCCTGTATTTATTTTAAACTTTAAGTTTAAACTTTACCTCTCCTAGGGTTAAACTGTTGAGTTTTAACTTTTAGAATCTATTCAGCCAATCTCTCAGTCTGGCTTAGCTTAGCATAAATCATTGAATCCGATTAGGCCATTAGCATCTTGCTTAAAAAAAAAAGAAAAGATTTTTGCTGTATTTTCTATTTAAAGCTTGACTCTTATGTAGTAACATGATGCACAAAGACAGATGGAAAATGAAACATTATTATCTAGGTCGATATGACATGATATTAAATATATTCTAACTGATGGTGCAAGTTTAAGGCCTGGTGCTGGAGACTATTTTCAGGTGCTGCACAGTATCGTTGTGCCTACTGCAGCCATTGTACAGCAGCAAAGTTTCTAGATTATTATGCCAGAATGAGAGTATAATTATAGCCATATCAACTAGCAACTTTTCAATTTCTGTCAGTTTAGTACACAATGTTGCAACATTATTGTGCTAAATTATTGAAACTTTTTTTGAAATTGTTGAGTCATATGCTACTGGTTGGATTGGATTCAATGACTTATGCTAAGCTAAGCTAAAAGTTCTTCTATCAGGCATGGACATTGGCTGAATGGATAAAAAAAAACTATAATTTTCTAAAAACGTGGAGTGTTTCTTTAACTTTATTGTTATTCTAATAAATTAAATCAGCTTTTCGATACCATCCATCAGTTTAATGACAGGACATATATACTTGTTATATCAGCAATTCCAAATGTATCTCCTATAGTTTGACTTTACACCTTAATTTGAACTTCATCACACTATTAACTTTATTTTTTGACTCCAAGGCAAAACAGGCTTCAATACTGAAGAAGCTTCATATGCTGACGGAAATTGCCTTTGAACAAGCCTATTCCTCTGCGTAGCGCACTTCAACATAACATCAGAACATACTTTGAGTTCAAACGCAATGTAAATCCTATTCATTGTCCAGAATTCTTCACATCAGCAGGTCTTTTCTCATACGAAACAACACAGACAAGTAGTAATAATAGCCCACTCTGAGGCTGTTCACGCTCACGAACATCATACGTATCAAGAAAAGAGAGAATACCACTGAGGCACATTATCAAATATGAGGTGGTCTTTGTATATAAGAAACCTCTAGAAATGCTAATGCTGGCAGACTTGGAAGTGAAACAGAAGCCAGTTGAAAGTGAAATGCTTGTGGCTATTCTCCCTCTCTGATTTGAAAGGTCCGGCTTTGAGTTGGCATGCTGAAAACGCGCACAGACTTGAAAGGCCCTATTGACTTTTTAATGATCTTATGTGGTTCTTAATTAATGATGGGCTTGTGGTTTGTCCTCCTCCTCCTCCCCCCAACATTGGAGGAGTGCGAAGTGACTCTATTAGCAGAGATCACAGTAATGAATCTACCAGCAGGTGTCACTAAGTCATCTGAAACATTAGTCTTTTCTGAAGGGGGCAGTGAGGGGAAAAAAGCTGTAATTGAATGTAAACACAATGGATATAAAGCAAACATTTAATTCAGATTCGGTTATATGGGTCAGAGACGAGGATGTCTGCATCTATTCATTTTTATATATAAATTAAATATGCAAAGATACAATATAATGACTTAAGGACACTAGTTTCAAGAAAGCAATATAAAGCAAATTTGGGTCAATGATGAATTGTTTTTTGAGCAGCAAAACAATTAAAGTTTACTACAACTTTACATTTTTTACTGAATATTAGAAGGTGTGTTGTTTATTTGTTTATGAGCAAATAAATACACAATGACTTATTACTTATAATGAATTAGAATTATGAAATATTATAGTAGACAGTTTAAATAGATTTCATATGGAATTGGGAAATTATATTTGGTGCAACCCCTCAAAACATTATAATAATGTATATTAATATATAATAATTATAAAATATAAGTAAAATAAGTATAAAATCATTTATTTTCCACTATAATAATAATAATAATAATAATATATATATATAATAATAATAATAATAATAATAATAATAATAATAATAATAAAAATAAATATAGATTGTGGTATTTTGTGGTAAAATATCAAATATGAATTGTGGTAAAAATGTCATTATCACTTAATTGTTACACCACGTTATATGTAAGAAATAATTAACTATGGAATGTGAAGTCATTAGAAAGTAATTCAACACAATGTATTCATTTATTGTTTGGAGCAGTCATATCTAATAATTTAACATACCAAAAATTAATTATTCCACTTATGCAGCAAATACTGCATTTCTCAAGTAGTTTGTTTACCCATGTGTGATTATCTCAATCTAGCTTTTCAGTAGGCAATCGATTTAATAAATAATAATAATATATATGAGCAATATCACATGAGTAGCAGTGCGATATGGCTGTATTTTGGCACTTGTGGGAGGCGTGTATTGACTTAAGGGGGTCGCACACCAGATGCACCGCTCGGCGATGCGTCGCACCACGCAGCGCCATTCATTTTAGAATTCTAAACATAGATTTCTATCAGGGTACACACACCGGCGCCGCAAGTCAGCGGCTGTCCGCGGCGCCCAGCTATGACTCAGGACACTGTTCATATTTCTGCCGCGCCACAGAGTGGCATCTGAATAGTTTCATTTAAAATAACATGCGAATGTGCGTATCTGGTGTGCGATACTTCCAACTGTCATCTGCCAAGCGGCGCATCTGGTGTGCGACCTGCTATGGTGTTCCACCATTGACGATATACAGCCGTATCGCACTGCTACTGATGTGATATTGTGTTTATACAACAGTTTGACGGCATAATCGTGCATATATAAAAAAGAAACCAAACTTGGAGAGTTTAAAAATCGTTTTGCATGAGGAACTACTTCCGCAGGTCATTCACATCTGCAGTTGACTTCAGAACAGCAGAAATTGTTGCTACTTCACCAACGTCACTTTAGAGCTAGTATTTGAAGGATTTTCACATTTTAAGATTATAAGGCTGAACGACATGAAATGCCATCAGTCTAGAGACATTTCCTAGTATTTCTCTGTTGCAATCAGAAGATCACAATAATTAACCCCGAAAAAGCCAAAGCAACACAAACACTACCAGATTACTGTTGTGTTTGTGATGAGGAAAAATGCTAAAAACATGTGGTCATTTCTTCTTTCTTTCTTTTTACTGAACTAGTCTGCAGTAACAAAAACAGGGGGCTCATTAGAAACAAACAGATGGCCAACACAAAATACACACATTCCTGATATGCGAGTCTCATCTCACACTCAACACACTACAATTACTATGGTATATATACAGCACTACAACATGCAAAAGAAAGAGATCAACTTATAATGTCACTTACCAGTTTAGGAATGATTAAATCAGCTGTAGTTAGAAATTACACGTTTTTCCTCCTCTTCCTAACGGCTTATTCAGTCTTTGTTGCCATCTTGTGGATGGACAACATCAACCGTCTTTGCACTGTTCAGTGAAAGGCTAATGGCCGCCAACACATTGTATTTCAGAAATTATAAATATTTAAAACAGGCACTATCCTTATAAATAAACTGCACATTTGCAAGCTAAACAACTACATTTGCCTAAAAAAAGCTTCAAAAGTACATTTTTGTTGTCCAACAGCTGCAATAATGGCTTACTCTATGTAGGCGGAGTAATACACAAGGGGAAAGAGGCTGTACAAGTTTGATATGGCGGAATATCGCACGGCTATCAGCCAATCAGATTCGAGAACCAGACAGGATTGTTGTATAAATAATAATAATAACAATATATATATAGGGCGGCACGGTGGCTCAGTGGTTAGCAAGAAGGTCGCTGGTTTGAGTAACTAAATTGTCCGTAGTGTATGAGTGTATGTATGAATGCGAGAGTGTATGGGTGTTTCTCAGTACTGGGTTGCAGCTGGAAGGGCATTCGCTGCGTAAAACATATGCTGGAATATCTGGCAGTTCATTCTGCCGTGGCAACTTCTGAAATAGAGACTAAGCTGAAGGAAAATATATGAATGAATGAGTATATAAAATAAAAAATAAATATTGTTAGAGGAGCACTGAAATACATTTCCCTGTGATCTGCTCTCTAACTAAAGTACTGTTGTTTTTTACTTTCCTAAAATATGACCCATTGAAGCGTTTACTATAACAGTGCCCGTGCCCCTATCATGAGTAAGATGTAATGCATTGTACCCTTTCATTTAGTTAAAATGTGGGATTTGTGTAGCTTGATTGGTAGAGCATTGCATTATAATAGCAACAATCATGGGTTTATTCCCATGGGAACACACGCATTGTTAAAATCTGTACCTTGAATAGATTGTAAATCATGTTCCAAAGCCTCTGCCAAATGTGTAATAGAAATAGGAAAATAGTGGGTAAGGGGCCGTCTAAAAAGTTCAAACATTGCATTTCAAAGAACCTACATTTTGATTGGAATTATTTTTATGACAACACATGCAACACGACACAATCATTATTTTAACATAGCCAGAGGGTGCTTAACTTGAAAACGCAACCACAATATGCAATAAGCTAATTGCACAAAAAATCTATTTCTGTGTGTGTGTTTCTGTTTTTGAGTGAGTGTGTATGTACAGCACAATCTTCACAAGTTTTTGAAGTTCTGTGCGACTACCACTAGTTAAGCCTGAATGACTTGTGCAGTGGAAGAGCTGCCTATATGTGCGTGTTTGTTTTGGTGAGGTTGCGGAAGACAATTTACACTTTCAATAAATAATAATAGAGTTTATCATTTATGTCCAAATGTTATATAAAATGTTATTGATTGCTATAAAATACTGTATATTTTTTTGATTATAGGTTATGGTTCTTTTACATTTGTAGACTGTAAACAGAAGTGTTTCTTGTGTCTTTATGTCTTGTATGAATTTATATGTTCTCATTCGTACATTGTACATTCGTACAAGATTTGCTGATCCCCCAGGAATGATTGGGATTGGGGACATGCCTCATTTTAAAAATCATACATTTTCATATGAATGAAATTGTATGAATTCCTACCTTTCTGCCAATATGTTAAATAGCTATATTTCCTAGCGATTTTTGGAATTGCATGTAAGGTAACAAATCACTCATTATGTTCCTTCTCACAGTAGCGCGACTGTTTCCCATACATTGATTTGTTCGGGGCCATGCAGGACTTTTCATATTGATGTACCTTTGAAAATAACCGATTGTCTACAGAAAGTTTTGTTGTGATTTTGAAGTAATGTTAGCTTTTGTGAGCGCAAGACTGCTTTGTTTACAGTCTTTGCTGGGAAACCACCAGCTCAGGAAGTAATTCATTCTGACACAAAATTCTGGGAAACATTCAAAAGACCTTACACCATGTCCTAACTACACGCAACAAGATTCCAGAGACAAGAAACTTGTCTGTCTGCACCAAACGTGATGCGTCACAACACAACACGACAGAAACATTTAAATACCAGCCATTTATTTAAATATCAGCCACTGCACTCCCAACTAAATGGTAAGGGTTATAATCTAATTAATGCATATTAAACCAATTTTACATGATTAAAAATACAAACTGTAGGCTGATGATAATACTGAGGTTGTTGGTTTGCACTGACTCACTGACTTTCATTTTCAAACTGTGCAATTTTTTTCAAGATCTGAGGTAAATATGTATGGCAATAAATATCACGTAAAATAGTGTTTAAACTCACATTGTTAGCATTTAACAATGAATAAAGCACATAATCTGTACCTGAGGGGATAATTGTCTTTGTAGTTTATGTTGTTGTTTTGTTGCGACGTCACAGAAATAAAAACTGTTTCTCATTTTAACATTGAAAATATGTTTCGCCACCACTTCCTGTCTAGTTAGGAAATTGTATTAGTGATTCAAAGTTGGTCAGCCACTTGAAGCCACCTTCTGGCCCGGAGCCTCAAACTTTTGCCTCCCTTGCCTGTTTACTAGCGGCGCCTCTGACTCCAAGGACCTTGAAATGACTGAAATCATATAATGTGGTCAAAACCTGTCTGGAACTACTTTACCAGTGCTTCTTTAACTGCACACCTTAGAGTTAATCATTCAATCAGAATCAAGCATTTAGTTACTTTAAATAACATGCGGATATATGCATCTGGTGTGAGTTACTTCCAACTGTCATGCGCACAGTGCATCCGCTGTGCGACCCCCTTAAGGATGGAGTCTGCTTTAGTTTTGCGCAGTGACTGCAAAAAAAAAAGAACATTACCAACATTATCTGCACAACATTATGCCAACATTATCTGCACAACATTATGCCAACATTATCTGCACAGCATTATGCCAACATTATCTGCACAAAAGCTAGAAAGCTTTATGAACCTTTTGCTGACAGCAATGAATGTTTGCGCCTGACAACAGGTTTTGATCTTTGATTTCATTCTATAATACTGGACTTTTTTTCTATAAAAGTTTGAACTTTGAGAGTGTGGAGATGTTAATGCCTGTCTGAGAAAAGTGTATAAAGTGTGTAGTGAGGGGTTTTACAGCCTTAAAACATCTATAATAATTGTAAAAAATAATGCTGATTACTTTGCGGATTTTGCCTATCGCGGGTTATTTTTAGAACGTAACTCCCGCGAATAACAAGGGACCACTGTACATAAGTCATTACATTTTTAAGAACTTGGCACTTGTATCTTAGAGTTTTAAAGACTTTTTCCTGAAAGTTGAAAGAGCAAAATTGCCAACCAGTTCCAATTTGGCAACATTTAGTTTCACATCATCTCATTTATATGGCTCATTATGAAATGAGGACTGAGTGGAGAGATTGCTGTTTTGACCAATGTGTGGCAATGGCGAAACACATCTACTTTTAGCTTTCCTGAACAAACCATCATGATTCTGGAAGCCTCACTAGTAACATCTGCCGATGAATGGGTTTGAAGTTGTAGAAGACACTCGGCAGATTCCTCGGCATGTGCGAGGTGACAGACCGAACTGTCCTCGGAGGAACCTTTCACTTAGCCATTTACCCTGAACACACTTCTGCTCCACGCTTCTGATTCTCCCCTTGGTTGCCATTCGGTCTGCAGTGCCATTTCCAGTAATAGAGCTTCAAGCGCGATCAACTCCAAGCCTCCTCATCGGAGGGGCAAATGGACAAAACTTGTTTTGGCAAAAGTGTTCATTCTCTCATCGGGGCACATTTCGCCTTGTATTCCCTCCCTCAATCTCGCTCCTTTTCCTCCGCGACCCGGTGTGCGGTGGCGCTCTGCACTTGGCTACTCGTGGCAGGCCAGTTGGTACTTGAGCAAGGCAGTATCATCCCACCAGCAGCCCTCCTAACAGCCCCCCAGCTGGGGGAGAGCAGAGCCCTCATAAAAGTAGCAGAAAGATGTATTAAAGGTAGTAAATATACACATCCAGCCCAGTGAGCTGTGAAAGTTGTGAATTGGTTTTTAAAGCTTTGTTAAGACCAGAAAGCACAGATGTTAAAAACAGGTTCAGATGTAGCGACAGATGGTATTTGATTATGAAGCAGACTGTTCGTGTAATGCAAGGATGCTGCTTCAGCCCAACTGCAAGGAGGCTGTCGGCTTGGAGCTGAGGCGGGAAGCCCCAGAGGTTCGTCCTCCGCACTAAAAAAAAAAAAAAAAAAAAGCAAGAAACGAGCCTGGCGTGTTTGACCGCGTCTGTCTGTGTCGTTTGGATTTAGCCATGAGCTCTGGATCCAAACCCATGCAGCTGCATCTGAAGTTGCATGCGATGCCAGAAGGAATGATGAGGTCATTGTCTTCTTGATAAAGGGAAGGTCACACACGCCTGTTAGTGCTGGTTCTACATAACCAAAACAAAATGCCCCGATCTGACAGAGGTCAGCCGGTGCGCTGCTTACACAAGCTTATTCAGGGTTTCAACTGGACAAAAAAAAAATGTTTTATTCTTTTCCAATTTGCTGGATAATTAAAGAAGTAGTTCATTCAAACATGAAAATGTGCTGTTAATTTACTGACCCTCGAGTTAGATTACTTTTTTTTGTAACTTTAAATAAGATTTTTGGCTGAAACTTGGGATTTTGATGATTTGAAATGCAAGTCATAGGCTATTGGGACTTTGAGAGTCAAAGAAACATATACAGGCAAAACTAAATTATTACCTTCTGACGACAAAATGAGATCTTAGGAAGTAAAAGGATTGGTCTGTGAAAGAAACTGAACACTATTTACAACATTATTACTTTACACCAGGGCTATTAAATTAGTTTGTCATGGGGTCAGTTCATGACAAGCATCACAAATGAGGGGCCGGAGAGATATGACTTGCAATATGAGTGATGACACAACAGCATATAATAGCTTATATGTTGTATTTTGGCTCCTTAAGACACCCACATTGTATTTTTCTACATTAAAATGTTAATATATTGTATTTTGAAACTACATAACATCACTGCATTGTACAATGTGGCTTTTTTTTTTTTTTTTTTTTTTACAAGCATTCAAATGTTGTATTTCAAAGCACAACAAAAGCAGTGCATATAGGCTTCTGCTACATTCAGACACAGTCATATGTTATGTTTTGAACTGCATAACAATTATGGATGCAACAATTATATATTTTGGTTGTACGATTATATAGTCTGAAAAATAATCATGGTTTCACGGTTATCACATCTAAGGTAAATTTAAGCTTTATATTAGGTGAGTATTCAAATGAACGGTTGCTATCATCTGCGTTCATACATACGTAATCATTTTAATAATTTGTAATAATTTGTTTAAGATATCTTTTGTTTACATTGCACTGAAAGCCACGCACAACTTGAGATGTTTTCTAATAGCTTCGCTTGCGCAAGCATATTGGCATATATTCTGATTTTGGAAATAACAAACTTGACCGCGCGGAAAAGACGCGATATGTCAATGGCCCACTGCTATACGTAGTTAATACAGCATGCGTGCGTATTAGCCTTACTGTATAAGCTCGGAACTTTAAACTAGCGCACAGGTGGCATAACTTTTAGTTGCAGCAGTTTCGTTCAGTGCAACAGAAAGGCGCCCTTGAGAAGCCTTTCAGCTTAAGTATCCAAATGTTTTCGGCTGCTCGCGCCACTCACTCGCTTAATGTCAGGTGACTCACGCTCTGCGCAGCCTTCAACTGCAGCTCGTGCTGTATTGAACAGACGCACGTCACTTCCTAACTACAGCGGCCGTTTTTCGACTGAACTAAATTTATTTTTGATGTCTTGGTCACACTATTTGGAGTGCCGGAACAAATTGCCTCGCAGGCCAAATTCGGGCCACCAATTAAATAGCCCTGCCTTACACCATGTCCTAACTACACGCGACAAGATTCCAAAGACAAGAAACTTGTCTATCTGCACCAAACGCTACACGACACAACACGACAGAAACATTTAAATACCAGCCATTGATTCAATATCAATGCGCTCTCAACGAAATAGTAAGGATTACAATCTTATTATTACATATTAATCCAATTTTACATTATTAAAAATACAGACTGTAGGCTGATGATAGTACTGATGTTGTTGGTTTGCACTTGTCACGATCACCAGCGATCTAACAACCAGAGATCGCTGGAAAACATTCACATTCACACGAACTACAAATCTGCCGGTTTATGGACTACAGATCCCAGTCATGCAACACACACACTCACCTGCTCCAAGTCACTATTGATTAGACCCTCACAACTGAAGCTGCATTTGGACTGATTACACAGACTATACATACACCTCTCAAACACAATGTTGTTGCTGAGTCTTGTCTACTGTTTATGTGACACTACAACACGTTTTCCTTTGTCTTGCTTTGCCGTGTTTTTGATCCTCGCCTCGTTTATTTGTTTATTCCTGTCTGCTGCCTGCCTGTGATCATCTTCCTGCCTATTGACTACGATTCGAGATTGCCTGTAAACATTTGTTTGCCCCTGTGTTGACCATTGCTTGCTTGACCATTCTAATAAACCTGCATTTGGATCCGCACCCCTGGTGTCAGCGTCACTTCCCTGTTTCAGCACTGATTTGCTGACTTTTATTTTCAAACTGCAATTTTTTTTCAAGATCTGAGGTAAATATGTATGGCAATAAATGTCACGTAAAATGGTAATCAAACTCACATTGTTAGCATTTAACAATGAATAAAGCACATAATCTGTACCTGAGGGGATAATTGTCTTTGTAGTTTATGTTGTTGTTTTGTTGCGACGTCACAGAAACTGTTTCTCATTTTAGCATTGAAAATATGTTTGTTGGTCAACCCTTGGAAGCCACCTTCTGGCCCGGGGCCTCAAACGTTTTCCTCCCTTGCCTGTTGACTAGCGGCGCCTTTCATCCACAGCCTCCGCAAACAGTCTTAAGTGTGTTCATAAATGTTTTTAGATTTCTTTAGAATAATGTCAAACTCAAACATGAGCCAATGCTATTGTTTACAAAAAAGAGGGAGGAAGTATTCAGCAAAATCCTACTTGGCTTGGATGTTATGACCAATATTTAAAATCATTATGCGACTGGAATCTCATGGTGCTCATTTCACTTCACAAGACTTTAGCGTATCATCAGGCTTCATGAGTGTTAATTTAGTTTGCCTGTATATATTTTTTTGACTCTCAAAGTGTTGATAGATGTTGACTTGATTTTTGAATCACCAAGGACACTTTAGTTGTTGTCACGATTCACAGTATTAACAAACCATTAAATAACACTACTAACTTAATTAACTACTAATTAGCTGTTTATTAATAGTTAGTAAGGTAGAAGTCGGGTTAGTTTTGGGTAGGATAAAATCATACTTTATAACTACTAATGAACAGCTAATGTCTTAATAATAGTAATAAGCCAGTAGTTAATAGCATGAATTGTGACATAAACTAAAGTGTTACCGGACCATTTTCAGCGTCAATCTTCTTTAATGTTCTACAGAAGAAAAAAGTAATCTTAAATAAGACGTAAGTCGTCATTTTAGAACTGATAATCTCTTCAGTAACAATAAAAAAAATCTCTAACATGCTTACAACATTGCTACTAAAGGGATCAAAATTCATTCTACCTCCCGAACAGGGCCTGTGAGAGTATTGAACAAAACCGTTCTCCCCCCTCCGCTTTAATAACAACCAATTAATAACAGCGATCTTTCCTTTCTCTTTTCTGAGAGAGCATCACGGTAGCGACATTATTCTCGTGTTATCTCTTTAGGGAGGGGAGAGAAGAGGGGATGGTGGTAAAATTTTCAACAATGAATGGGCCAACACAAACACAGCTGTTTTATTGTTGTGCTGTTAAGATGTGCTTTTCAAAGGCGCGATGATGAAATCAAACAGAAGGGGAGCGGCGAGCGGCTCTGCTCGTCATTATGGCGCGGAGGGTGGCGGTGGGGCGGTGGGGGGGGGGGGTTGACCCCACCTCCTGTTCAGCGGAGCCGCTGGAGCAGTCCAGGCCCGCTAAAGTGCCTCTTTGTATCAGACTATAAATTACAGCAGAGGCCGCCCCGCTTCCTTCCACAGCGCTGCATGAGCCACAATAGCACGAGCACTGCTCTTTTCTCCCCACGCGCACCTTTTTCCGCCCTCTTTCTTTGCAATTAAGATTGTCTGTTGATGTGTGTATTTGAAGCACTTTATTATTATATTTTATCTCCCCCTCAGATTGTTCATATTAACCTGGTTGAAATGACACCACTGTAGTGTTTTGTTAAAAGACAGTTTCATCCAGAATTGTGATATCTGATGAAGAGGACCGACAGTGGGTCTATTAAACCTCAATTAAAGAATGACAAAAAACAGGCTTGATTAGAAATTTGATTTACATACTGTAGGAAAAAGGGAACGCGCATTTCTTTCCCAACTTCACAGGTATTATTCCAGGTTAAGCACAAGTTTAAATCAATTGACACCATTTAGAGCATAATGTGGATTTATAGTAAAAAATACATTCAACATGTCCTTGAAACACTTAAAATGGAAGGTAATGGGCCATTTTTAAAAGAAATGAAAAGCAGAAGATTGTTTGTTTTATTGTAGAAAAAACCTTGCAGTTTTTTTCTGTTGCCGCTATTTTTTTGGAGTTATAGTAATTTAGTTCAGACTGTGTGAAAAAAGTACACTAAAGAAAATCAGTTATTTTATGTTTTTTTTTTCAGCTAGGGTGCGGAAAAAAGTAAAATAATGGCCATTAAAAAACAGAAATTTACTGTAAAATAGCAAATGTAAACTTACAGAAATTTACTGTAATTTAATTCAGCAGAAAATTTCTGTAATTTAATGTTCGCTATTTTAAAGTCAATTTCTGTAATTTAACGGCTGCTATTTTAAAGTACATTTCTGTAATTTAACGGCTGTTATTTTACAGTAAATTTCGGTAATTTAACGGCCGTTATTTTACGTTTTTTTTTTTTGCACCCTAATGGATTTTTTACAGTGTATGTTTGGCTAATATAGTACTAACTTTTTATTGTACACTTATTATGTATGTACATACATGGTTTTGGATTGTGCTTATGTTTTTCTGCATTTAATACGTTTCTGTAATTACACAAGTAACTACACTGTTGACTCCTCAACCAAGCCTTAAACTCATAATACTAACCTCAAGGGCAGTGTTTTGAAATACACCATGAACATTGTAAGTTTTCTGTTAAAGGTTTTTGAACCTGATTAAGTTGTATTTAACTGTAAGGTAGCCAAATGTTACCCTTGTTTTACAGTTTTGAGTGTTTTGCTATAATGCTTACATGAACTCTATACAGTTAAATAGTATTTTGCCATTTAATTATTAATCATTTACATTTATTTTCATTGCTAGTGCCTCACTGTAACCCATATATACAGTTGAAGTCAGAATTATTAGCCCCCTGTTTATTTTGTCCCCAATTTCAGATTTTTTTCAACACATTTCTAAACATAATAGTTTTAAAAACTCATTTCTAATAACTGATTTATTTTATCTTTGCCATGATGACAGTACATAATATTTTACTAGATATTTTTCAAGACACTTCTATACAGTTTAAAGTGACATTTAAATGCTTAACTATAACTTGGTTAATTAGGGTAACTAGGCAGGTTAGGGTAATTAGGCAATTGATTGTATAACGATGGTTTGTTCTGTATTTATTGAAAAAATATATAGCTTACAGAGGCTAATAATTTTGACCTTTAATATGGTTTGTAAAAAATTTAAAACCGCTTAAATTATAGCCAAAATAAAACAAATAAGACTTTCTCCACAAGAAAAAATATTATCAGACATACTGTGAAAATGTCCTTGCTCTGTTAAACATCATTTGGGAAATATCTGAAAAAGAAAATAAAATTCAAAGGGGGGCTAATAATTCCGACTTCAACTATATATATATATGTGTTAATATCAGAAATGACCAACAAAATTATTTTATGTTTTGGTGAATTAGTGGCCAATTTGTATTTCTTATTTATATAATATTCATAGGATCTGTTTATGCCCCAGTGATGGATCTGTTTAGGGACAAGTTTTCATGCTAACATTAACAAATGTTTTTATAGTAGTCAGTTTTGTCAGTTGAGCCTAACATTATTATATTTTAGGGTTCTGAGAATATTTCTACTTGCAGTTCTTCTGGCATCACAGGGCGACTCCAAACCTCCTTTATATCTCTCCGATTAACATGCTGATCTAAATGATGACAAATGGCAAAAGGAAACACCTGATCTAGGACTTAGTTTTTATTTTGCACAAGCTTGCATATATACTGCACATACATTCAGTTCCGAGGAGATGGAAGGCACACGAGGCACTTTGACTACTGTATTGTGTAGGTGGTAAAAAGCAAAGGTAAAAGTCTGATTAAGTGATTAGAAATAAAAACTTCAAAACACACATTTTTTTCACCTTCCAAACAAGATAGAAGAAAAGTTTTGTTGTACATCTTTTTTTTTTCTTTTTCTTTCCTTTTGATTTTTTTTATCAAGCGTCTTTTATGACTACAGTGTCTGAAATTACAATGGCTACCTGGACATAAGCGTCTCTTTATGTCTCTACAGAGTTAAGGAGCTTAGGAGGGCGTTTATATCGTCTCTCTCTACCAAATAATAGTACAATACATCCCCAGAAATACCAAAAATTGTACACCATCACCAAATAAATTATGATAAATTAAACCAATAAATTATGAAACTTCTGCATGACAAATCGACAACGAAATCCACAACGCTATCCCGTTAACAGTGTATGTGTATCCTTCAAAACATATCAAAGAAAATTGTAACAGTTTCAGCTGGAATTACCATACTAGAATCAAAGAATTCTTTCATACAAAAAAAGCATAACAATGCTATGTACATCATATTGCTAAATCATAGAAAGGCAGTGTTTTCTCATTTTTCGGTTTGTATTTACATACATGTCGAAGCCAGTGAAATCATGTTTAAAACCCTCCAGGGAGCACACACTTCATAAATACAGCATCGAATCTACAAAGAGTCAAGAGTCTTGTACAACACATTGCATTCAGTACAAATAATTGTTCCCCTCCCAGAAATATAGTCATATACAAAGTTTCTTTCTTCCTTTTCTCTTTGTGAGCATCTTCTTTGTAATAAAAAACAGTCCCAAACTGAGTTTGGCAATTGATTTGTACATATCACTACATGAGAGATTTTTTTTTTTTCTTTCATTGCATGAAAACAAACAAAAATATTCTTATGTCAAATGTAAATGTAGCACAAGTGAGATGAATGTGTACTTCATACCCAAACTCGAAATCAGAGTGGAGTTTTTTTCCACTTAATGGAGTGCGAAATGTACACGGCTACATTTAGGATTTTCGACACAAAGCAACACAGCAAGTGACCCTGTGTAACCACGCAAACAGATCCATCTCATTTCAATACCAAATTAATGCTGACCGATCGAGAACACCTTTGACGGGCAACCCTGAAGAGGTGGCGAGATGAAGGGGAGGAAAAATAGTGGACTGAGAGCACATTAAAAACATCATAACACTTCTAGATGTACAATATCAAGAAAAAAAAAGAGATCCTGAAGATGTTGAACAGACTGTAACCTTCCTCTGCTTTGTCTTAAAGATGCAGTACAGTGATAAACACAAATAGAGAAACAATAGATAAAAGGAAATAAACAGAAGTCCTTGTGGGAACTAAAACTAGCGCACTATCATGCGTGTGTATCACACACTCCCTGCAAACACGCACATGCACGAGTAAGCACGCACACACACCTATGCACACGTATTGCCTCTGTGCTACGATAAATGGCTTAAAGTACTTCAGATTCATGGGGAACCAAGCGTCACACTTGTTCTTCTTCAAATGAGCCGTAAAAGTTAGTTTTCCTGGACTTTGCATGTAGTTCAGAATATATTAGTGTGAGGTCATGTCATTTTAAAAGCGAAAACATAACCATCTGTGCTAACTTTGTTGGATTAAAGAGTCAAATGATGTTATTTATTACACATTTTGTTTGCTGGTGTATATAATGTTAGGCACAGGCATTTATCAGATACACAATGCCTGATTGTGAACAGCTGAATTCAACTAAGCACCATTTTATGTATAAATTAAAATACTGTAATGACACAACTTCCACTTTTAGGTTGAAAATGTCAACTTTAAATGAATTAACAGCGATAACAGAATTCCTTCCGGCTTCAAATAGTCATTTATTCCCTTACAATGCATGTAAAGGAGAACGCATGTCAACACAGCCTTGCGAGAGACTTGAGAATAGAACAGGGCCAAACATCATCTAACTTTGTTTTGGGTTTGTTTTTCCTCCTCTTTACAATGCATAGTGAATAGCTTGGCGTTTTGTGCGTTGTCCGGGGGCTGTGGATGATGCCAGCCCTGGCGACAGAATGACAGCACCTCATGCTCTTTTGTGCCCATTAATCTAGAAGTCAGCAGGTTTTTTAAGGCATTGTGCTGACAATAATTGCCGGCCTGCGTTTCAATTCATCAGCTGGATTTGCCCAATGCAAACGGCACAGGCTTCCAGAGCAGATCACATGTCCAGCCCTTGCCCTCTACTGCCGACTCTTATTTATGAACTAGTAGGGGATGCACAAAGAGTCTGAAGGCCCCCTTTTCTTTTGCGGATGCTGTTTTTAGAAGAAACTGTGCTTTTCTTTATTTCCTTAGGGTAGGCTAATTGTTGGTTACATTTAAGTGGATCTGTTAATAGGCTTAGCTACTAAACTTCAAATCAAAGAACTTCATTTGATTTATTTAAAGGTACAACTGAACAAACAAATTCTCTCTCTAGCATTATGTTTCACTACTGATAAACTGTACACTTCCATAACATAATCAGGTGATTGTGAATAATAAGCAAAAAATCTGTACATTTCTAACAAATAAAATATGTACAATCCAGTACGTAGAAAGAAAACGAAATAAAAAACACTTCTCAGCTAAAACGTCTGCTGTGTAAACCGAATTTGAGATAATCGACCAAATTTACGGTCCAATTATAGAGGTGTTCCCAGCTATCAGGTGGAGGAAATCAGCGCCGACGATAATTCTCTTGTCTTGACGACGTACGCCACGTGTTTATGTTTGTGAATTACTGTGTTTGTATGAGAGCGTGTGTGTGTGTGTGTGTGAGCAGTTGTGACAGTGTGCTTTTTATAAGCAAGAATGGTTTCTCAGTGGGAAGGCGTCCATTTTTTTGTGCCGAACTGGCTTGCCCCAGTATGAAATGGCCATGTTGCTTAGTTACAGGAGAGGCTGCTCTGTCAAGGAAAAAAAAACCTACGAGTAGGCCTCCCTCCCTAGAGCCAGTGCTATCAATGTGGACACAAAACACAAGAACATTGGACCCTAGCCAACACAGAAGAATGGCTAAACCAAAAAAAGAAAAGAAAAAACAAACAAACAGTTAATGCTGTTTCTTTCAAGAATAACATCAAATATATATATATATATATATATATATATATATATATATATATATATATATATATATATATATATATATATATATATATATATATATATATATAATATATGAATTTCCCACATAGAAAATGTATATCCCTCTTTATTATTATAATTTTTTGTCCAAAGAATAATTTATTTTCTGTAGCATTGCCATGAGAAACAAGAATACCACATGTCAATTTTTTGCCTTTCTTTTCCTTCCTTTTTTTTGCAGCAAGCATTAATAACATTAATGGTAATAATTATATTAATCATAAATAATAATTACATCTATACAAGCTACAAATGCAAAGTCTTATTCAGCAATAGTAAAACCATCACACATTGCAAACATCCTGGGATAAAACAAACCCCTCAACAAAAAAATGACCAATGAAAGAGAGAAATTCAGGGTGTCAGTTCCATTTGTTAACCGTTGTAAGGTAAACATAGTAATGCCCATTTTAAAGGCAAGGGGAAATGGGGTGAGGATCGAATACAGTCAAAACAATCAAGAATTTTATAGACTTTCCCAAAAAGAAGCACAAAAAAATGAAAGAATTAACAGCTAAGTCATTCAAAAGTAGCTGGGACTTAAAAATAGGAATGCTACCTCTTACTTTGTAAAGATTCGGGAAAAGAAGAAGGGATGATAACTTGGTAAGCAATTCAAAATCACTACTCATGCAGAAGCTCCTGCAGACAATTGGGAGATTTGAAAATCTCTGGGACCTCACTGTCCAGCTTGCAGATGACCTTGTATATGGCCTTCTTCCAGGAAGGATCAACATCTTTGCCTGCCACAATGGCATTGAAAAACTCCCGTAACGTGATCTGTGCCACTTCCAGGAATCGCTCCGGAACCTGCTGATACACAAGGAGACAATGACATTAATAAACATATTGTGTTTCCATCCTAAGTCTCTGATTAAGAAAAGAAAAGAAAAGAAAAAAGAATGAAAAAGAAAATTTTGCATTGAGGCTCAAGCAGGACCCTCCAAGATCTGAAAGCCCCTTCTGACAGAAATTGTGCAGAAAAGCATCAGGCTGCCAAGTCTGAGGGAACATAAAGAACAGCCCCAAACATGAACTACTTGAATGCCCACGTTGGAGTGGAACTTAGCTGTTAAGTCTTTCAAATCTTTTGTCCTTACTTTTTGCTTCTAACTGCAACAGTGTGGGATGAGAAAGTACCTAATTGCATTTCAATGGTTACAGTGAGTTTTTTTTTTTATTGAAATGGGACAAACCATCCCGTAACAACACCTTACAGTCAATGTTTTGAATTTGTGAGGTTGTAACCAAGAGGAACTCATTGGGTTAAACATTACCTGAGCTGTTCCTCTTTTACAGTCTACTTCCTAGAGGGAGCGAAACATAATTTGTTGACTTCCCTTTATTTGACACAAGATTGTTAGCGTGTGTCTCATAAAATGTCTTTTTGTCTCAATATGCTTCCACTTCTAGAAGGGGAAGGAGAAGATTCTACCACTGATAGTGACCCATAAAGATATTAAACGCTGCTTTGCTTCTTATCGAGTTCCAGAGAAACTAGATTCCAGTCTTGTCACATACAGTATCTTATCTCTCCAAGTTTCCAACCAAAGTTGTAGTGTTTGTTCCAAATCCATTTTGGTGACTTGTTTACTAATCTTAAACTTAGTTTAAATTTAATATACTATCAAATCTACTCTACAGCTACAATACAGCATCATTGGTGGAAATGCTTGATGCTCCCGGACAAAGTCTGTATCTCACTCTTTAGTGTTTTCCAATGCAAAGCAGTCAGGTAGTGTGTAGGGCGCTACTGAAGAGTTTGTTCTCTACAACCAGAACACATTCTCTCTGGCGTGAGGCTGTTGTTCATGAGAGAGGGCCAAGACCGGGGGCGTACTGTAGACTGGCCCTGTGATCTCTTTAGCACCAGTGACAGTCCCTCTCCCCTAACACTATAGAGATGATTAGCCAGGCAAAGAACTAAGTCACCTCCCCTACAGCTAGACAAGACACTTCCCAGACATGGTGCTTACTGCCACACACACTCACAATCACCCACACGCTCAAACACAGATGGAGAAGCAGGCACACAGACGCACAAAAACAGACACAAAGGTTGCATATGAGGACCAAAAACACATGTTTGCTTATTAAACGTGTTAACATAGACGGATAAATAGGTTTTTTAATTTTCACTCAAAAAGAAGTTGTTTTTTATTTGAGCTGATAGCCTTGTTGGCAGTGCTCTGGCTTCGACGACCTCGAGTTTGAGTCCTGTTTGGGACCATTACCGACCCTACCTGACTTCAATTTGTGCCGAGTCTGTACTGTCCTTAAACAATAAAGGAAAAGATGCAACAACTCAATGTTGTTTTAGGCTCCGGTACCTTTTCAAAAGGGACATTTTTGTTCCTAACAGGTCCTTAAAATGTACATATTAATACCTAAAAAGTACAAATGTGTACCTCACAGTAACTTAAAGGTAAAAATGTAAACCTTAAAGGTACAAAAGTGAACCTTAAAGGTACAAAAGTAGACCTTAAAGGTACAAAAGTGAACCTTAAAGGTACAGAAGTGAACCTTAAAAGTACAAAGTTAAAACTTAAAGGTACAAAAGTGAACCTTAAAGGTACAAAAGTAAACCTTAAAGGTACAAAAATAAACCTTAAAGGTACAGAAGTGTACCCTTAAGGTACTAATGTCCACCAGTATAGTACAAAAGTGTACCTTTTGAAAAAGTACCACCCCAGTGACAAATCTTGTACCTTTATTTCTGAGAGTGTGCTTCAGAATATTTTCTTTTGTGTATGAGTGAACTGTCCATTTAAGAAGCTTGTGAGGGTTTGAAAAGAGCCAGATCAGTTTTTCCTCCAACCATCCCAAATCAACACATTCGCAGCAAAGCTCATGGCACCATCTAATATTCATCCTTCCTTGCAAGGTTAAAGTCCTATACTGGGTTTTATCAATGCAGCCCTCCCCCATGGATCGGGATCAGCGCTTAGTTTGGCATCAGTACTATCAATCAGACTCTGACTGCTTCTCAAAGGGCCTGCCAGGTGAGCAGTTGTCTGGACAAAGAATCTCATCCATGCGACCCACACCATCCCCAGCTCTCTTTTTTTCCATTAAGTGTGTTAAATATACTGTCATCAAAGGCATACCCTTGTCTGGAAGGCCTTGACCAGTGTGGAAGATGTTTCACTCTGCCGCCACTATCATAAGTGCTTGACTTTTGGTTGTGATGCAGTATTAAATTATAGCATGGCTATAAATACTGAACTTATGGCAGTTAAACTAGATGGTATGATTCACCATAATGTAGTTGATGGCTTGATTGGGTTTATATGCTGTAATGCGCATGGGTCTACCTCCCTTTTATGATGCGCTTCGGAGTAAATAGCTAAAATTAGCTTAGTTGCTAACTGAGTAGTATAACATAATAGCATAGTTTTTCCAGTAACAAGTTGGACTGTATTTGAAATCGCCCCCTGTTCCCTTTGTCACTATTCCTTACATTTGTCCACTAAAATGAGTGAATTAGAGCATTGAGTATTGTGTATGCCGTTTTGTTTGTGCTTTGCAAGTTGATAAATCCCTCAGATGCATTGGATTTTCAACTTCTCGGTCATACCCTGTCATAGAATCTGGATTTCTTGTATATAAATGTAAATTTAATAATTCAAAAGTAACTTGTTTAGAAACTAACACCGATAGGATTCTGCTGTGGATGCCTTTTTGTGGTCAGATGTGGAAATTCATTCAGCGCAAACCTTTTGAGTGTATTTTGGGTATTCTTTATCAGTTGAGTGTACATTGGTTGTAAACTTGTTATTGTGGTGCATTGTGGGATTGATTGAGTGCAATTCAGAATGTCCACTATGGTTTTAGACACCACTAGAAATGGCTGCTCCACCAAATAGTGCACTTTTTAAGGGTATAGGGTGCAGTTACAGTCTTAGCCTTACAGTTTGCCGGCAGCTAGCTTTCTTCAACTCTCACATGGTTGCCCACTGAAGCTAAGCAGGGCTCTGCCTGGTCAGTACATGGATGGGAGTGGTGTTAGTGAGCCAGCAGGTGGTGCTCAACCTGTAGTCTGTGTGGGTCCTAATGCCCAGTATGTTGTAAGGGACTCTATACTGCTCAGTGAGTGCCGTCTTTCGGATGAGACGTTAAACCGAGGTCCTGACTTTCTGTAGTTGTTAAAAATCCCAGGATGTCCTTCGAAAAAGAGTAGGGGTTTAACCCTGGCATCCTGGCCAAATTTGCCCACTGGCCTCTGTCCATCATGGCCTCCTAACCATCCCCATATCATAATTGGCTTTATCACTCTGTCTCCTCTCTACCAATCAGCTGGTGTGTGGTGTGCGGTCTGGTGCAATATGGCTGCCGTCGTGTCATCCAGGTGGATGCTGCACACTGGTGGTGGATGAGGAGATTTCCCCCAAAAAATGTTTAAAGCGATTTGAGTGTCCAGAAAAGCGCTGTATTATGTAAGGAATTATTATTATTATTATTAGTGTTTTCAACAAGTAGCATTAAACGAAATAATCATGCTTGAGGTCTTGAGCTTTTGAATGTCTGATTCATTTTAGCATGTGTGTTCATTTTGGTGATTCATTTGAACGAACTGGATAAATAGCAATCAGTAATGTTTATGGGACAATTTCTTTGTGATTCAGTTTAGTGCGTTGGTTCAATTAGATGATTGAATGAACTGATTTTAAAACGATTTACTTATATATTCTGATAATTTTGTAATTATGATAATAACTTCATTGGCGACACAGTGGCGCAGTAGGTAGTGCTGTCGCCTCACAGCAAGAAGCTCGCTGGTTCGAGCCTCGGCTGGGTCAGTTGGCATTTCTGTGTGGAGTTTGCATGTTCTCCCTGCGTTCGCGTGGGTTTCCTCCGGGTGCTCCGGCTGCCCCCACAGTCCAAAGACATGCGGTACAGGTGAATTGGGTAGACTAAAATTGTCCGTAGTGTATGTGTGTGAATCATTGTGTGTGGATGTTTCCCAGAGATGGGTTGCGGCTGGAAGGGCATCTGCTGCATAAAAACGTGCTGGGTAAGTTTTCGGTTCATTCCGCTGTGGTGACTCCGGATTAATAAAGGGACTAAGCCGAAAAGAAAATGAATGAATGAATGAATGAATGAATGAATGAATGATAATAACTTCAGATTTATAATAAAATATATATAAAACATCACCCATCTTGCAGTGTAATGTTTTATTCTTTCTTATGGGCATCCTGGCTGTAGTTGAACTATTAAGAGCAGCTAACAAGTTTTAAAGTATCTCCGAAATGCTGCTGTGCTCAAACGCTGTCCGTCTCAAACGGGTGACATTTTTGTACAGTGCCGTACAGTAATTTGTCCCCTCCTCCACTCTTTCTCCTGGGGCAAGATCATAGGATGGGAGGGGGGAAGAGAGAAGAGGAGATAAAAAAATCCTGCCCAAGTGCTTTTGGCCAGAGCTCTGTCTCCTTCTACTTCTCCCTCCCCGAGGGGCACAGCCTTCAGGGGTCATTTGTTTGATTATGCTGACTGTCCCCAGCCTCGGCAGTACACAATAAAGGCCTGACATAGCAGCCTGCTTGCCTTCTGTGTCCTGCAGATACTCATCACGAGTGTCAGGACATACCAAGGTTAGTGGTCACTGGGACGGCGCTCATAGGCGAAGGGCTTGCCAAACGCACTTGGCTGATGAATGAATGTCACATGGAATGGAGGGGGTGAGAAAGAAAAAGAGAAGAGAGGAGGTGGTGGTGGTGGTGGGGGGGATTACAAAGGTTATAGATATCCAACCTCCCCAACACCCCAACTCGCAGCAAACCCACTCCCCTATTTTTTTCACGCTTTTGTAAGTCTTCCACCCCCCAGACAATGGCCAGCAGCTTTCTGGAAAACAACAGAATAATTGCACACAGGAAGGAGGAGAAAAAAAAGTGATAAAGGTGCCTTTCTCAAATTTGCATGGTCTCAGGAGTCTGTCTCTTTTTGATACGCCCATAGTCCCCTAAAGGCAAGTCAGTCTGATTGGTGGTCATCTTGGTAATGTTTTTGGCCAGCTGGTTTTATGGCGAGACATGTAAGCGCTTCACTTTGAAGTTTCTGCAAACTGTCAAGATTGTTTTTTTGAGTAACATATTTGGATTCAACATTAAAATGACAAAGATTTAGTTTCAGTGTTGCTCCCAACTGAATAGTGTAACATAACTGCTTCGCTTTACACAGAACAATCTAGTGTTTTCACAAGTAGCGGTGTGATTTCCCAAAATCTGCTTTACTAAAATGTCTCTCTTGAATGGTATTGGGAGGTCTGTTTTATTTTAGTGATTTGGTTTAAATAGATTATTCATTAGATTTAATTTAATAAAAAAAGAATTGATTCACATGAATCATCACTCAGTTTTGTTCATGATTGTTTTAGTTGTCACATACTTGCGCACTTAAAATGTTTGCACATAATGTTGCTTTAACAATTTTTTCCCCATGGAGGTAATAACTATCATTTTCCAAAAACTTGCACTTTGAAATACGGTGTTAATTTCGTTGCTGAAAAAAATTTTGTTATAATTTTTATTCTGCCGACGTAAACTAAATAAATTATGTGATGATGACGACGACTATAATAAAAATATACTGACATTTTCATTGACTAATAAAAACGAGATGAGAATGTGACTAAGGAACGTATTTCTGAGAATATCCAATCAGAATTAATCTTGGTGTGTGATGCATGACGCACACACATACACACATTTGAAAAGTAACTGATCCACAGTAGAGGAAAGGTGCGATTACGTCATCTTCCATAGGGGCGTCTGTCTGTCTGAATAAACTATAATGACATGGCAACAGCTGAGAGAAAAAGAAGATTCGTTATTTGTATGTTTGTATGTTTTATTTGTATAAATAAATGTATACAATATTTTAATAAAATTTCACTTAAATTAAACCAAATATATTTTAGTCTAGACTAAAATCTTATGAAATTTAGTAGACTAAAACTAGACTAAAACTAAAATGATTCAGAAGACTAAAATATGACTAAAACTAAAATAAATTTTTAGTCAAAAGACTGAGACTAAAACTAAATCAAAATTTGTTTTCAAAATTAACACTGTTGACAAAGGGCTAAGCGATTTGGCCTAAAATCTAAATCTCGATTAACTGAACATTTTATCTCAATTACGATTAATGAACGATTATTTTATTTATTTATTTAATTTTTTGCCCTCATAGTTTACCGATAAGTTTTGTACAGAAAATGTGCTTACATGTACTCACAAACGTAAGCAACTGCATGAAGGCTGCATCAGACCATACTTGTGCGTTCGACGCAGAATATAAAGTAGCCTTAATAGGGCAGGGTCACGTGACTCCACTTGTGGTAGTGAAAGTACTGTAATTAAAAAACTGACCTGAAAAAATTAGATCGATTATAGGTTCTGAATGTCTAATTAGATTACTTTTCAATTAATCGCTTAGCCCTACACTTTTTAAAAGTTAGCTTTTTCAGGCTTCCAAAAAATTCCTACAAATTTTCAGTATTTTGTTAACGCGCATGCAAGTCCAAGAGTAAAAAACTTGTTCGGTTCTTTCAACCAAAAGGTCTTGCACAGGATTTCCATTGTTCCTCTACAAAATGTGTCTGTATGATGCAGGTGTGTGCACCTGTTTAGCGCTAATGCGAAAATCGTACAGCTAACTGATTTGTCTTTATCCTATTTGCAGCAGAGATATGTTCGCATCAAATCTGATTCTTTTGCGTAGCTGCTGACGTGAAGGTGGGGTAAAACCCAGGAGTGCTGCATTGCTAAGAATATTCCTATGAGGAATTTCTCCAACTCATTTTTTTTACCATAAAAGGGCAGTAAAATGCTGACTATGGAAGAAGACAATGTCAAGGAGAAAAGGGTATTGGTATTTTGGATCCTCTTGACTGCTTGCCTTGGAAAGAGAGAGAGAGAGAGAGAGAGAGAGAGGAAAGGAGAGAGAGAGAGAGAGAGAAAGAGAGAGAGGGAGAGTTATTCTTGTCACAAACCCTTTTGTCTGCATCTGCTGACTGCTTGCCCATAGCCAGCAGCATGCTTTAACTGTTTTGTCACCTCCTCGCCTCACACGGATCAGCTGTTGTTCTTTTGTTACGGCTATTGTGTAGGCTAAGCCTCTAAGGCCGCTCTGCTGTGCGGTAAACACAGCTGAATCGCACGGCAGACAATTCCACATCAATATTTCATATGCCCTCTTTAGGACTCCTGATTCAGTCAAGTTGAGAGGAAAAATACGTGGGCCACGGTTTAAATGGCCCACAGAGCCCCCGGAGAAAATTAATACTAATAAAGAAAACACTATGTGTGTCGGTGGCTGCCGTGTTTTGTGCAGGCTGTCACGCTGCGTTTCGCTTCTTGGCGGTAGATGATGTGAAAGTGTGAAAGCGTAAGTGATTACTCAATTACTTCCAGCAGTTCCAAGTTCCGATTTTCTTTGCTATACGTGGCGATACATTATATTAATACATTAATATCCATGGAGAAAAAGGGGGGTCACACCTTATATTACATGTCCTTGTTTGACACTTTAAAGCTACCTATTATAGTGATAACAATATATTACATGCAACTAACCCTGAATCTAATCCTCATGCTAAACCTTTCAACATAATAAACTCAGTAGTTAAATGTTTGGGGTGACACGGTGGCGCAGTGGGTAGCGCTGTCGCCTCACAGCAAGAAGGTCGCTGGTTTGAGCCCCGGCTGGGTCAGTTGGCATTTCTGTGTGGAGTTTGCATGTTCTCCCATGATCACCTCCACACTCCAAAGACATGTGCTGTAGGTGGGTAAGCTAAATTATCTGTAGTGTATGTCCTGGTCCTCCAGGTTGAGCATTGGGCTAACAACCCCCCTCATAATAACTAGATGTTACGAAGCACCAATATGTGTGGCTAAATATCAACTTTGATATAAATGGCCCTGGGAATAATTAAGTAAGTAAGTTTAATGTTTAATTACACTGCAAAATATAGAGTAAATAAATAAATATATGCTTCTAAAATGCTACTTCCATAGTATAGCAACAAATTGAAGAGTTCAGATGGAGTGCAATCAGAAATTTTTCTTCTAAAATGAGCATTGTTTTCTCAAGATCCAGTGTGTAGGTTCGTTTTCTTCACTTTTATGGCAAAGAATAGGATATTTTCATTGCCTTTAATGTGAAATAACTGAACATAATCGTGAATGTTTACATTATTTTAGTGTACAAATATGTGTTTTTATCCAAAAAGATAAGTTTTATCTAATATTCTAAATTAATTCCTTTGGCAATGCAATATCATTCACCATAAACCCTTAAATTGTCAATTGACAAAAATTTTCATTAAAATATACATATAAAATTGCTAGCTTAATGTTTCTGCTTCAACTACCCCAGAACTCCTTCCATTGTGACTTTGTTATTGTGACCTTAGTTTTTACATTTTTTTTAAGCACAAGTAAAAATATTTTTTATTGCAGATAAACAATATTTCTCAATTTTATCAAATGAACCTAATTTGTGTTGAAAAACCACTTTTACTTTTTCACTTTCATGCGTAAAAAAATTATAATAGTTGCGTATGATTCATTCACCCCACTGCGTGTGCACTTCGGCCCTTTTTACAAACTGCCCCCGAATCCACTCTGCTTTTTACTTACTATAGTAATAACAATAAATAAAGCATAATTACATGCAACTAATCCTAAATCTAATCCTCATTCTAAAACTTTCAATAGTTAACTCGGCATTTAAATGTTTAATCGCACTGTAAAATGTAACATAAATTAATGCGTATAAAATGCTTCCTCCATAGTATAGCCACAAATTGAAGCCATCTGAAAGTCTCCTAAAATGAGCATTTCTCTCTGGCTTCTATGTGTAGATTCATTATCTACACTTTAATGGCAAAGAATGGGATATTTTCATCGCCTTTAATGTGAAATAACTGAACATAAAATGGAGTTTTAAAATATTTTAGTGAACAAAAATATATTTTTTTTATAAAAAAAAGATTGGTTTTATCCAATTTTACAAATTAATTTCTTTGACAATGCAATATAATTTACCATAAGCCCTTAACATACTTATTATTATTAATATGTTTTCACTTAATGTATCATGGATTATCAGCGTGGTAGACTGTTTTAGTTCAATTTTCTTTCAAAATAAACATTTAGAAATACTTTTACTTTTATTACTTAAGTAAACAAAAATAAAGCACTGACTGAAGTAATATTGAAAATATTGGAGGACTTTAAACTTCTACTAGAGTAATATTTAATAAGCATATCTGTATTTTTACTCGAGTGTCTAAGGCCCTAAATTGGCAATTTACAAGTGTTTTTATTCAAAAATAACTCCTTCCCTTTACTTTCATTGTGACTTTGTTATTGTGACCTCAGTTTTTGCTTTTTAAGAACAATAAATATATTTTTTTGTCACAGATAAAAAACATTTCATGATTTTATCAAGTAAACCTAATTTGTATTGAAACATCACTTTCATTTTTCACTTTCACTTTCATGCTACATAGAAAATAATTAAATAAAATTGTGTATGATTACAAATCAGGCTAGCTGGCCACCGGTTCCTGCCCCCCAGCTTGATCAGTTTTCTGGCAGCTCTGCATCCTCAGCGCTGCTGTTGCCAAGGATGAGAGGACACAGAGACCGTCTTATGAAAAGAGGGATATTATATCGCCCCTCCACCGAGAAACACAAGACAAGAGGTGAAAGAGGAGGGGGGGGAAAGACATGTAGAACAGTCATGATCAGCAGCCCCGGTACTTCAACCAGCATTCATTCACCCCACTGCGTGTGCACTTGGGCCCTCTATACAAACTGCCCCCGAATCCACTCTGTTTGTTGGGTAAATATTGATTGAGGAGAGACTTACCTCCTGATAACTGCCATACAAATCAAGGACTGCGTGGGGAGGGGAAGGAGGAGGGCTGTGGGAAATGTCACTGCTCCATCAAGACCTGTTCTGTGAAACGGTCTGTATCTCAAAAGGCCACAACGTGGAGGAACTGAAAGCATAGACGTGCTTGCTCTGTCCCAGCCAAGAGTTTCTTCTTGGGAGGAAAGTCCTGGTTTCCTCACCAGAGTTAATTATTAAAGGGGAAGAGTCTACTTTCCATTTCATTGCGGCCGCTGTTTGATATCGCCTCTGGTGTATCTCGTTTGCTTGTATTTGCTCAGGCCAAGCCATTCAGACAAAGGTGATAAATTCATCTGCCAGTTGGTGAGATTTCTCAGAGATTGTTGAAGAGAAATGGTATCTCACAGTCAAAAACATTTGCTTTCATTTTACTTTTGTTATTATTATTATTATTATTATTATTATTATTATTATTATTATTATTATTATATGTTTTATAATTATTATTATTATGTTTATTATTATTATTATTATTGCTATCATTATTTGTTTATTATTATTATTATTATTATTATTATTATTATTATGTTTATTATTATTATTATTGTTATCATTATTTGTTTTATTATTATTATTATTATTATATTATATGTTTCTTCTTCTTATTATTATTATTATTTTATATTTATTATTATTATATGTTTATTATTATTATTATTATTATTTTATATTTATTATTATTATATGTTTATTATTATTATTATTATTATCATCAAACATTTCTGTATATCAGATTTTAATCTGAGAATGAGTTTAAATATGTTTTATTTTAGTTAAATTTAATAAATATTAGAGTTTTTTTAAATAGTTTGGCCATTTTTGTCTTCTATATTTATATTGGTTATTATTAAATATTTTTTTTGCTATTCTATATGTTTATTGTGTTTTTGTTTTTATTACTCTTTTTTATGTTACTATAGTTTTACTTTAACTTTTTAGTTATTTTAGTTTTAATAGTCTTAACTATTTTGAAAATAAATGAAAATAAAATGGTTTACGTTTACAAATTAAATATTTTAGACATTTTCTGAAGTGGTGGAGAGTAACTAAAAGTAGTTTTACTTCACTGCTGTACTTATTGTTCATATTGTTATTGTAGTTTAATTTGTTTTCACTTGAGTAATCATGGACTATCAGTGTGGTTATATAGATTGTTTTAGTATTTTCTTTCAAAATAAACATTCAGAAATACTGTTTTATTTCTTAAGTAAATCAATTACTTGAGTAAAATCAAGTACTGACTGAAGTAATATTGAAAAAGAGGACTGTAAACTTCTACTGGAGTAATATTTTATTAGCATATCTGTACTTTTACTTGAGTGTCTAATTTGGGTATTTCGACCACCACAATTTTTCTTATTGTATTTTGATTTAAAGTATACAAGTGAAACATTATCAACAAAATTGAAACCTTTTAAAATATATATAACATCTAAATGCCGTAGACTTATCCAGAAGATTTGATGTTTTTTTTTTCTTTAGGAGATAATGGATTGACAGAGAGCAAACAAGTCTCAAGGCCAGGGGGCTGAAAGCCTAAGAGTCCACCCACTCCCTCCCAGTTTCTCTCTCTATCACTGCTTGTCCGGGAGCTTGACTGAACTTCAAAAGAACAACATCCCACCGAACGAGAAACGTTACACTGAATGCTGGACATTCGGCTCCAGCTAATCAATAGTACATAGAAAGCAAAACCTTGCAGTTTGATAAACTCTTGGCTGGAGTGTCAATCAGGCAAACAGATTGCATGTTTCCCTCTCTGATAAAGATTCTTTCAAAACCCAGTGTGATGCAACTGAGCTCCACAAACTGTCCCGGCAACCTTGAAGCAGGCTTAGGTTCTCACTGCAAGTGCTGGACAAACATGCGCATGCTGCTGCTGCTGATTCTGCATTGGCCTTGATGAAAACTATTTTTCATACTTAAGAAAACTTTGAGCAAGCACCATATGCCCATTTCTCAAGGCACGCTGGCACATAGCGAGTGTGTGCGTGAGTGGATATATTTGCGCTCACCTTTAAATAAGGTCATTCGCTGGGTTGTGTTTTCTTTCACAGAAGACGAAACAAGCATTATAAAAGCAGTAGTTCAGCCAAAAAAAGGACATTGCCGTTTTTAACCTCTTTACCAAAAAATGTTAAGAATAAGCTGATAAGAAATGTATCGTGTTATTTTTCTGTGTAAAGGCCCTGATATTCTTGACTGACAAGACCATCATTTTGAACAGATTCAGACCAAAACAAAGTTGCCAACGTGAAAAGTTTGGTCTGTTTGGTTTTAGTACATTAAAACATCGATTGATCCTTGCGATAATGCAACTTATATATGCGTAATTCTGCATTCTTTAGCATGAACATTTTCTTCAGATTTTATACTGTAGAAATCTGTGTAAAAAAACAAACACTGAAGAACTGCTTAATAATTGAATTTGAGGTGTAATTCTAGTGGGCTATATGCACAGCTAGTTTTTTTCAGCTAATGATGCACTTCCGAAAGGTTTACGTGACTATTTTCAATTTCATAAGGTTTCTTTTACAGAATCGATGTTGTAATGTAATTCAAATATAATCGGTTAAATAGACTTGAGCATCCATTTGGTTGTTTTAAGCGTAAAAAGAGACAGTAAACCGCTTAAACGCAGGTGCCATCATTAGCAGCAGGCTAGCGCAGAAACTTCATTGAAAATACTAGGGTAAAATTAATTCCCAGACATGGCACAGAAAAAAATATAATATTTAATACAGTGCTTCTTGTTTGGTTTGATACCCACTTCATGTCATATCTCAGCCAGGCAGTGAAGATCACTGTTTTTAAAAAAAAATCAGATCTTAAACGGGGCGATTTTGTATGGGAGGACAATTCACCGGAAGCCCTGGGGCTGGCTGACTGAAATGAAAAGTCTGTGTGCATATACCCCATTGAAAGCAACTCTGATACTTTAAAAGTTTAAAGGAATAGTTCATGGAAAATTCAAATCTCTCGACATTTATTAACTTTTCGTTTGTTCAAAACCTATTTCAGTTTCTCTCGAATTTTGAAATATGTTGGTGGCTGGGACCCATTGACTTCTATAGTATTTTTTATTCCCACTATAGAAGTCGATTGGTGCCAGAAGAAAAGAAAATAATAGTTTAAACTCCCATGAGGGAGAGTAAATGATGAGGTATTGTAAATTTTTGGGTGAACTTTCCATTTAATACTATAATTGCTATTAAATACTATTTATTCATGTACAGGTAAACGATGCTCTCAGTAGCATGTTCACTCACCACAAACTACTGGTCAGTTTTTGTTGTTGTTGTTATTTTTATCCCCAAATGATTGGTTCCAAATGATCGGTTCCTCACTCTGAGCATATGCAGGGTTTAATATTGTTTCAGTCCATAAAATCTGAATAAATTGTTTACAAATTTGACTAAATAGCTATACGTTTCCATCCACCTATTTTTATGCGCATAAAAAATTGGTTGATGGAAACCCCAATATTACCATAAATTTTGAAAATGCGCATAACTGAGTAGGATAAACTTTTTATTCGATAAGAAAAGATGCACATAAACTGCGATGGAAACACTTTTACCGAACAAATTCCACTATTTGCATTAAAATAGGTCATTTTGTTATAAGAGATCATGTGATTATAAAAATCTGTGTAAATGGATAAACCAGCAGGCTGACTGCATTGTAAAACATCTGAAATGTGTTTTGGTCATTCTAAAACGCCTTAACTATTTCAGTATTAGTGTTATTATATTATAATTACCTCCAGAACTGTCAAGAGCGTCTGTGCTCTGCGTTTAACACCTTCAAATGCCACCACGTGTTTATTGCATGTCGGAATTATCTTCTGTGGCGCAAGTCATTTATTAAATAAAGAAAAGATTGACACAGCTTCTTCTACTGCAGCTAATTACTTTTTTACTGTTGATATTTGGTGCCAGTTAATCAGGAAGTGACGATTTTGTTCTCTTTGACTTGTTGGATGGAAACGCTGCTTTATTCGCACGTTTTTTATGCGATATTCTAGTTTTGCGCATAAAATTACCTTGCATTTTTGGATGGAAACATAGCTAATGATTGTCAATGAAATTAGGACTTGGTGTAAAAACTGTTTTCACCACTTTGATAATACTTTAATAATTGTTCTTCATCCTTATTAAAGCTTGATTTCAATGTCAATGAAGACAAAAATCTAACAAAAAATGAATCGCTTTGTGTTTTATGGCGAAACAAACTCATTACATCTCTGTAAACGAAGATGAGCAATAACGAGTTTTAATCTTTGCTTGAACTACTCCTTTAATGACGAGTGTTTATTATGCATATGCATCTGATTCGCTGCATGAGCGCGATGTCCTTTCACCCTTCTATATCGTTGCATTTACCAAAGCAAACAAAGCCACGATGACATGTGCACTTCAAATTCAGGGCCAGTGGGTCTCTGACCTAGAGGAGGGTCTGGGCTCAAACCTGCTTGGGCTAAAGGTTATGAAGTCATTTGTCTCAAATTGCAGTTGAACCCCATGAAAGAAGAGAGTGTTTGAGGGAGGGAAAGAGAGAAAGAGGGACATCTGGAGGAGAAGGAGGGGGGAGAGGGAGGACAGAATGGCCTAAGGACTGGAGCAGGCATGGGGAGGAGAAAAAGGCAGCTTGGAGTTGGGTCTTTCTTGTCTGGCTGAAGAAAGGATCTGGCACCGAGACTAATGAAGAGAAGAGGGAGGGAGACAGAGACGGGGCGGTTGGGTGGGAGATGTGCCAGGGCTTGGAGAAAGCCGTGCACGAGAGCTACAGATGTGTTTGAACCCCCTGGAGCAAAATAATGACATAATCACCAGTGGTGTCACTGAGCAGACTGCACACAAGGTGACATGGGAGAACATGCAAGGAGTCTGGGAGGAGAAAGAAATAATAAAAAGGAGGCCCATCCAGCGTGCGCAAGAACTTTCCATCAAAAGCTATTTGTAGGGAGCTATAAAGCCTGGCAGGTGTTTCTCGGTTTGTGCCACTCCAGCAACTTATCTTTAGGAGGAAGGAGTTCCAGCGAGCTCGCAGGCCCTTTAGAAACTACTTAATGCTCTGTTTATGTTCTGTCACAGGTCCCTTCATGACAACTGAATTCCAGCCCATGGCAGCCAGCACTTAAGGCTGAGAGGCAATTAAAGGAAGTGGATATTCAGCGTCACAATGTCACACTTTAGGGCAGGAAGCATGTGATGCGTGTTGGTGGGACACGGTCAAGTTCATCCTGCGTTCTTAGGCTGGAAAACAGGTTAGCTTATATATTCAGATACCTTGAAATTCGTTCCTTGATCAGTGTTCTACCTGGTTTTCCAGTGCAATTCTGACCATCTTTGAACAAAACTGACTAGTTTACAGAGAATATATTTTGAATTAAACTTAATTTGATGCTTGTGTTAAGCAGACTGATATTAAAATTGTGGCCAATAACAATAAGCTGATTTTCATACAATAAATTAATTTATCTACACTCAAAAAAATAACTCATTGGATGAACTCAATTTGATTGACGGCAGGATTTCCATCCAATAAATCTGTTTAGCACCAACTAAAATAAAATATTAGCACCAACAGAATGCAATTGAGTTGGTCCAACATGATTTTATCAAGTAAAAGTTTAAATACGTTTGTATTTTTATTTAACTGAAACTCAAAGGTCTGATAATATCATGTATGTCTATTATGTGTCGTACATTTCGAAGTCTCTTAATGTGCCTCCCAAATCGCATACTTATGCACTATTCTATGTCATTTAGTAGTATAAATAGTGTAAGTAGTGCATTCACACTGAAAACTCTAAAAATAATAAGTGCACTTTAATTATCCGGATAATGCACTTATTCAACCGGTAACATAAAGTGTGGAATGATGGACACTTCACGCACTCAACGATCTCAGCTTTGCTCACATAGTGGAAGGGGCGGAGCTATCGAGTGCACATGTTGGATTACTTTATTTATTTAGGATTGCGAAAGCAAAATTCTCTTAAGAGAGTGATTATACCGCCTGCCGATAGTAATTGTGGTTATACTCATAGCAGGTATTATTTGGTACTTTGGTCATTTATTTCACTAATTTGGCAACCGTCAAACGCCATCAGGGAAAGGGTTTGAATTTCAGCTTAGTAAAAACCATTAGGGAGGACACTACATTTAAATACTATGCTGTTAAGTGTGTAAGTACATAAGTACAAAGTGCATAGTGTATAGTGCGCCATTTGGGATGCAGCTTTATAGTTTTATTTGAAGTTATGAACTGAAAGAGCCATTTTTAAGCATATTTCATGAGTTACATATACAGTTAAATGAGACTGATATCAGAACTCATTTTAGGACAGTTATTGCTCACTGAGCAAAGCAACAAACTTCATTTTTGCTTATTAAGCTGCACACACCCAAAAAATGGATGCTTCTGCAAGGTGGTAATCTCAAAACTCGAAGCATTACTTCTAAATCTTCAAACTAAAGTGAAGATTAAACTCTAACAGGTCTTTCTATTAACTTTAAACACTTAAGATGACCTTTGTTGTCAACATTTCCCTCTCTTAATTCAATCCCATGCAAAGCATGCTGAGAACTACAAATCCCCCAACCAGGTAGTTGGGCCAGCACAATTCCTTCATGTTGTCCCAACACAAGACACCTAAGTTACCTTGATGGTTTACAAATTTAAGTGGACTGAACATAATACAAACAAATTAGTCAAAGAAATTACAAGAATTGTGTTGTTTCAGCTCATTTTAAAAAGGTACTCTGAACAAGCTGCAGTAATCATGTTTTTGAGTGTATATTCTAAACCAACATTATAAATATATAGTGAAAATTAGGTAATATTTTATGGTGGTGTTTTTATTAAAACTATATTTTAACTATGTGTTAAATTAAATCGCCAAACTAGACCAAAATCTCTACTATGAGGCAGTAATCAAGATGTTCCTACCTTTAACTTTGAATCTAACAAGCTGTATTTCATTTAATTTAATTTTAAATAAATTATTTAGTTTATCTTAATTTTCCAGAAAACAAGATAAAAAAATACAGCCTAAAAAAATTGTGTTCTGTACAGAATATTCTTGAATGCTGTCAGTGTGTTGTAATGTGGTTAAATGAAACACTGGTATTAGATTTATAGTGTAAGGGGAAGAATCAAACTTGAACAGGGTGTACTACATCTATGATTTATTCTGTACCGTATGTGCGAGTGTGAGTGTGTGTTTAGTAGCTTTCTTTGGCTGCTGCTGAAGACTGCAGGGCTTGGTCCCTCTGTGCAACTTAGTGACCATTAATAAGTCATTTTGTCTTGGAAAAAAAAGAAAGCAAAAACATCGCCTGAAAGCATCACACACTCTTATCTAATTTCTGTCTCTGTTTCTCTGAGTAATATACAATATAGAGTGCCTACAGCAGTTTGGCTTTAAGTCCCTCTAAACTGCCATTGCCAGAGAGTTAGACTGAAACACTCTTTGTGTTTGTTAAGTGAAGCAGTCTAAAGTAGGTGTGCTTTCGTTGAATTAGTAAATTACATCTCCTTGTTGATGTTGCTATTTGCGCTATTAACGAACAGAAGATAAGTCTTTAATGCAGATTTGATGGCAGCGATTACGATGTCCCTTGGTAAGTACAGTCAAGGCCGTTGAATGTAATGTGCTGTACTGTAGTGTTCTCCAGGTCACCTCCACTAATGATTAACCAAAACGCTGAGGAAGTTCAGTTCCCACAAGAGTCGCATGAGAAGAAATCACACAGCCCCTGTGAGTGAGCTCATCAACAAAGATATGGGAACGGATATTCCCTTAAATGGCAGGTGAAAGAAACAAACTACTTCTGTCCTACATGATTGTGGTGAAACTGGCAGTCTGTTTTTAAAATATTGTCTTCGATAAAGACATAAAGAGTGTGAGGCTTATTCTATCAGCGACCGCAATGGGAACAGAACCTAAGGGTCGTCCTATAACTAGATTACTGGAGCTCCTCTGACGTGAAGCATGGTAATAACTAAGCTAATATGATGGGAGTTTGTTTTCATAGAGCTCTATTACGTTCAGCTAGGGATGGTACTGTGTGACAGGGAGCTGTGAAGAGAAAAACGAGAAAATGCTTAACAGTCTATCCATCAGCTTCCTCATGATGAATAGATTCAGCACTGAGTAGCCGCGTACCGCTTAACCAATTGTATTTTACGTTAAATCATTGACATCTATTTGAAATTGGTCTCTTATTCCTTTTTATTTGCGAAAAGATTGCACGCTGCCACATTGCAGAGCTGTTTCTTTCCTGTCGTTGTAAGTGTCAGTCCATCAGACAGTATGATCTAATTAGAGAGAGGAAGATGATTGTGACCCAAGAGCCCTTGAAGACAATAGTCTGCATCATCTGACCACAGTGACTCTTGATATCACATGACGGGCTAAGGGTTCACCACAGAACACTTATTGTGAGGGGTGCCATCCCAGCTGCATGTGCGCTTTTCACACAATAGGGCACCGAGTCCGACTTGTCTTCAGTTTCATTTAAGCGGATATTTTCTTTTGCTGCATAGTGGATGCAGGTTTGAATTTTCAGAAAGTCACTACAAGATCTTTTGTTGGACATGATGTCCTCTGCTAATGATGAACTGAGTATTGAAGTATTAATTGAAGTGTTATTAATTTAATTAAAATGTCTTGAGCACGTGAGAGCTACAGAGAGAACTGTAAGTAAGCTATTCATTGGTTGATTTCTGCTAAATTCATAAACCACTGCACCTTTGGGATGCTTTATCTGAATGCCTGGTCTGAACCCAAGTTTGATAGTTCCCCCTCAGCTGGTTTGTGTTCACATTGTCTTTTTTCCTCATGAACCCTGGTATGCTTGCGTCATCAAGCTGCTGTTTTGTGTACAGCTGTTGCTAGGTGACGGCCATAAAAGCAAAGTGCCAAAATGGAGATGTACGCATATCACAGTAGTTCTGCTTTTACTGAATCTTTTGGTTTTGTTTTAAAAACCAAAATACAGAGAGCGACTTGTACCTATCTGTCACAATAATATTAAAAACCATTCCGAACATCAGGTGATGTCTGCAGAAGTCGTTTTTGGACTAGACAAGCAGACATTATCACTGTTTACACTGGGTTAGTATTGCTTGTCGTCAAGGTAGGTGATACACAGACACACACACGCGAATGAACGTTATAAAAACAAAATTTTTGTTGTGCAGTTGGCGTTTCACTTCCGTTATTTGGTACGATTGCATTCATATCAGAAGTAAACCATACTAGAGTTTGCACGAATCGTACCCCAGACCACCTCTTTCAGGTGGACTTGGGTAAGGTTCACGGGTGCTCATCTGAGTTCAGAAAATAACGTTCATGCTAGCTAAACGTAACGTACTCTGACGTCAAACGAACCTGGGTGTGGACCAAAAGTGCTAGTGTGAAAGCACCCTTAAGAAGTATACTTTCTTTTTTTAAACTTTCCAACCTGCCCAATAACAGCAACTTTGGCTCAGCCAATAGCATGAGTTGGGGAGGGCCAAAGACAGATGGTGGAATGTTCAAGATAACCAAAAATTGTATAATGTCTTGTGTAAGTAAAATGAAATAAATTACTTAAGATTTGTAACGTAATGGCACTTTGACTCTTGGTAGTAGTCTGCTGTGGAGCTTGCCATAGTGTGGGAGCACATAGTGGCTGCATAGCCGCAAGCACCCTTGTAAAAGCTAAAATGACAAATGGGACTCCCTACAGTCTTGTGGACTTAATGAACAGGTGCACGTGGCCGCAATTGTAAGGGCCCATTCACACAGAATGCGCCTTTTCATTCTAATGTGCTACATTTCCATTTTTTTCCCATCTAAGCTTGTGCTTGGTGGACATGCATGATTGTTACGTTTGTGCCTCGTTTTTAAGATGCCATGTCAGATTGAAAGAATGTCAACTTTTACACATATCTCCGCTTCATCAAAGGGAGTGGACCAATCAGAAGAACCTGGAGGTGGGGCAAGCATTGCAAGCTTCTGTTTACAGTAGCAAGTGTGTTCATGACGACTGTTTTATTTGACGTTAATATGGCGGAGCTTATTTTAAAACCATAAATTCCATCTCACGTTTTTAGATGGAAAGACACGTTTTGTGTAAATAGCACTTCAGAATAATGGCGAAAGTAGCGAGTCTTATGGTACCTTTTGCAAAGACGTTCTATGGCATGCTTATTGGTTTTTACTTCTATATGCTAGTGAAGTGTGTAATTTTGCACATGTTTTGTTCATTACTGTCATGTAGAAAAAGTATACACCAGACCCCAGAAGGCAAATCAGATGCTAACGGGTTAAAATGCAACTTAAATGACTGTAAGATTAAGCTAAAGCATCCCTAATGTATTCTTTAAGCGTCCACTGTTATCTCGTAGCACCGTCCGCAGCTTTGAGTGGCGTTATAATGGGAGCGTGAGGTGAGCTGGCAGACCACACCGCAGGTCAGTGTGAGGTCAGAGAGGAAGAAGTGAAACCAGAGCCTGATCCTAAGATGTTCTAGTGTAGCGTGGCACAAGCTAGCAGCTCAAAGATAAACAACAGTAAACTAGCCCTCTGTGGGGGAGCTGTGTGTGGACTTGGGAGGCCAGGACCTCCTGGCAGTCACGATGGCAGCTCTCTACGCTCTTATTGATAACCTTCTTTTCTCATGAGGCAGGGGAGATAATACACTCCTGGAACAAGGGTAAAGGGAGATGAATGTTAGACAATAGACGGTCGCAGTAAAGGGACCATCCGCGCAGTCTTTGAACTTTTCCCTGTCTCCAAAGGACAATTAATAATGAAGGCCTTTGGGGTAGGTCACACCAGACATGGACAAGAGGAGACGAGAGAAGAAACAAAAGGGAAGAGAAACCTGGAGAAGAGGGGGACGTGTTGGATAATTGATCTTTTTTTTTGAGAGGGGGTGTTGCTGGGTGTTTTTGCATCATTAACATTATTTTAAATGTAAAAAGTGCGTAATTCTTCATAGAATGTTCCACCCTAATATGATCTTATAAGTAAACCTATGTGTATATACTGTAATGTATATAACTAAGTACATAGATTTTCCCTAAAAGTGTAAACTGCAGTATTTTTTGTACAGCCCAACAACAGCAACACTGGCTCAACCAATTGCACATAAGATGGGTGGGGCTATCTGTTTGACCGGCCAATGGTAGATGAAGGGAGAGTTTGTTAATTAAAGTCATTAATTTTGCAGTTCCGTTTGTTGACGCTAGCGGCGCAGAAATTACACACTTCACCTTTAAGTATTCCCTCAACTCTAACGGTATCTTTTTAACCTTGGAATTTTGCCACACAAACAAAACTAATTTGTGAGTAGGAAACAAACTAAGTCTCAAAGTTGCATTCACCCAATATGAGAACAGCCACCGACACCTGATAGCTAGAAGATACCAAGACTAGAACTCTCGAAGTCAAAGGAGGTCTGTGTGAGTGTGCTGTGGGTATATGGCCACCAACACTTTTTCAGAAAGGCTCAGAGATCACAGAGACCAAAGAAAAAGAGCGAGAGACTAAGCCTCCTCTATGCTTTCCTCAGCCGGTTCATGGGAGGAGGGTACAAGGACTGAAGACAAGGCGGGTCTGGGGCAAGTTGGGGGGAGGACACTCAGGGGGTTTTGACAGAAGAGCCTTGAACTATTTTGTGGCCGAAAGATGAGACCTTCCCAGAGCTGTCATAAAAATGTCTCCTTATCCCAGTGGAGCCCGTCGACCCCACCCCTCTTAGAACTCTTCAATTGTGCCTGTGATGTGATACAGTAAGTGTGAAGACGGCTCCTGAGAACCAGATGCCACAATTGCAGGGCCAGGAAACGCCACTTTGGCTAACAATGCGTAACTGTGCTGCAAGATTTAACAGGTGTTCAGTTTTTTTTTGTACGATTAAATGCTCTGTTAATGTTTTGAGAGACTTCAGTTTTTTCACACTCCTGTTTTTCTAACCATTAGGTAGAATGGAGGAAGTAAATAATGAACCTTTGAAAAACTGAATGTCAACATTTTAAATGCAAATGTTAAGAGTATATTTCAAGAGTTTACACTTAGATAATGCTGTCCCGAGAGAGAACCCTGAACTCGGAGATAGATGAGCCCAAGGCTCCTGCCTGGTCAATGAGCATTAAGAGGGAAACGAAATCAGCTAGTTCTCAAGAGCTCCCCCGATTCGTTTGGCCTATACCTTGATTAATAATACAACTCTATAGGAATAGATTGCCAACCACGCCAGTGCGTAAGCACAAGTGCTTGTGACTGTTACTATTATTTATTTCACTTGTGTCACATGTCTTTAGACTGTGGTAGGAAATCGGAGTACCCAGGGGAAACCCACGTTAACACGGGGAGAACATTTAAACAGAATTACTGACTGGCTCAGCTAGGACTTGAACCAGTGACCTTGCTGTGAGGCAGCAGTGCTAGCCACTGAGCCGCTGTGTTGCCTGATCCTAGAACTGAGGAGGAGAGAAAAGGGAACGAAGATAGTGAGTAAAGTTAGGCTGGATATTTGTGTTAAATTTGGATTAATCCAATTGGCTGGCTAATGATTACTGATAGGGACCAACTGCGGTCAATCATATCACGTGCTCCTCTCGAAATTAGTTTGTGAAACCTCACAAAGTGTACATGTTAGTACCTTAAAAGTACAAAAGTGTTTATTTTGAAAAGGTTCCAAGCCAGTAATCCCAAGGTGCTTTTGTGCCTTTATTACTATGAGTGTGACATCGAATTTAGAACACTAGTCATTAATTTTGTATCCTATAAATGAACTCTAGGTGTTGAAAAAGAGTTGCAGGACTATCCTTCAAAAGCGCCTCTCCTTGGTTCCATGGAAAAAATAACAGTATACAGTTTTCAGAAGGTCACGGAGAGAGCAAACAATGACCAAATTTTCATGTTTAAGTGAACTCCCTGTTTATTAAAATATCATTCTAATGTGTTCATTTAGCTATGCTGGATAAACAAATGATGTTCCCAGACAACAGTTAAGCAGCCTGTTAGGCTTGATCATATCTGGTTTGTACACAGAAAACCCCTTCAGCTAAGAGATAACACTTGCCACATTGCTGGCGGCTCTGTTTGGGAGAGAAGACGAAAAAGGGGGATACTCTCTCTCTCTCTCTCTTGTCTCTCTTTTTTTTTTTTGAAGGGGGAACCTTTTAGGGTCCGGACATCATAAGCTGTGTCTATGCAAATGTCCTTGATTGTGTTCATTTGTGCCATTGTCCAGCTAAGACAAACAGAGCAGTAATTAAGAGAGAAATGATGGCGTATCGAGACCGCACGATGGAGGAGGAGCCGAATGAAGGATAAACAACTTGAAAGAAAACAGCAAGCTTGGTGAGCACAACACAAGTGCATTGAAGGCAATTAATGAAGCTCCTTTAATTACGGCCTTTGCTCATTCCACCATGAGGAATGTGACAATTATGTCATTAAAAAGTTTGTAATGGGAAAGTGAGGGGTGAGTACATTCGAAGAGGATGAAAGACACAAGGCAGCGAAAGGAAGTGCAATGAAAGAGAGGGAGAGAGAAATGACAGGGCCCAACTACAAAAAAGCAAGTCTCAAAGGAGGAGGAAGCACATTACTGGTGCACATTGACAGACTAGATTAACATCAAACGATCAGCACAACAGAGGGTATATTCATTCAGGAGGAGCTAGCAAGGTGGAACTTTGATGATGCTAAATTTGGCAGAAAGAGCGACTTGCTGAATCGGCGAGGGTTCCAGTTTCATGCCTCGCAGTCTGACAGGTGGAGAAGAGAAAATTTAGTACAAAAAAGCCTCAGCATGAAGTGTCCCTTTGCACCGCCAAAGGTTGTGTGACCTCGCTCTGCGGCACGGACTTGCTGGGCGATATCGTCGCACGCTAGACGCCAGCCCGTAGGAAAAAAGGAACAGACTAGGGTGGCCAAATTTGCATTAAAGATCGAGTGTTCCTCGCATGGAAAATGAGCATTTGGGAAAGTCTTTCAGGCGGTCCTGCTTGTACACCTGTGCAGCCTTTGTGGCTCTTGATATGCAAAACAATCTCTCCCTCGGTTCGACTTCTCTACCAACAACAGTCTTATTCATGGTGCCCTGCACTTTCTTCCACAGCCATGCAAATCTTGCATTTATATATGAAAATAGGGATCATGTCCCTAAATATCTTCCTGGTCGCCAAAGGTGTGGCGTGCTGCGTACCTGCAATCACAATAAACCTTGGCTTTGACCTGATCTAAATGAAATGAAAGGGAGGGGAGGGGGACAGGGAGATTTTTGCTAATAGTCAGCTAAATGATGATGATGTTGTAAGGATAGTGTTTGAATGACCAGAGTCCCAGTGGGCAGATATTGATAGTGAGCTGAGCGGTAAATGTGAGCTCTGCAAATTGTATTTGACAAGGACACTTGGGCCTGAAGCATCGCTCCCTGTTTGCCTCATCAAACAGACAGATGCATGACTGTGTTTCAGCCAAAAAAAAAAAGAATCTTGTTCACTTTACCCCAGGAGTATAGCAAGAGAGGGGGGGTGAGGCTTATGGGATGAACAGCTTGCCATTCATTGTCATATAATCATATAAAGAGATCATTTAGCTGTATTCATTTTAAAGCTTTGAACGCCGTAATAACTAGCATTGCTGTGTGAAGACCACCTTATAATTCAGAGTGCTCTGATAAATAGGTAAAAGCAGTCGCTCAGTAGAGTGAAACACAGAATGGACGAGGACCCACCTCAAAATCGTTGGCCTTGTTGTAGTGCATGTTGAGAGCGCGGAAAAGCTCGCAGTCTCGGCTCACGCTCAGCTCTTCTGACCCTGTCACGCCGTCATTGATGGCCTGCCGGGCGAATTTCTCCATCTGAATGTAGTAGAACTCGCGGAAGTTGCTGAACCACTTGATCAGCTGGGATGTGATGCAGCGGTTGAACTTTGAGAGAGAAGGGAACAAAAGAGACACTTTTTACATTTGTTGGTGTGGGTTCAATATAAAAGTGTTAATATTTAGAGAGCATTTTGGTACATTTGTAGATTTGTAGATAACACTTTATTTTGATGGTCCATTTGAGTATTAGTAGACTGTCTGCTTAATATCTGTTGATACTGCTCCTTCAACAGACATTTAACTGACTATAAGAAACTTTGCAAGTACATGTCAATTTACACTAACCCTAATCCTAACCCAAATCCTAGCCACAACCTAACAGTCTACTTATAATTTAATGAAAATTAGTTGGCATAGATGCAATGTAACTTAATTCAACAAACGGACTATCAAAATAAAGTGGACCAGATTTGCTCTTTATTTGCTATATTTGAAGGCTTTTATAATTGTTGATGTCGCACAGTTTTACCTGGCCCTAAAAGACAAGTTATTTAAAGCAAAGATATCATAAAAAAAAAAAAACAATATTTAAGAGTCGTACTGGCTTTCCAGATTCTTCCAGACTGTCAAAACACACACACACATACACACCAGAAGGTTCCCAATGTTCAAGTCTTCAGTCTGGTATTAGGTATTACTAACCTCTAATCTGGTTAGCCAGTGAGACCCCTAAATGTCAGGACAACAGATAAGACATTTGTTTCTACAAACGTGTTTACTTCACATTGTCCTTGAGGATGATGGGTAAGCAAACAAACCCGTAGCTGAGACAGATTGGTCAGGGGGGTGTTTTTCTTTCTTTCTTTTTTTTTCCTCCACCAAGGCTTACATGGTCGACACTGATACTGTATTTGCTGTTGTGTGCAAATGCAAACAGTTCAGGGTTGAGTAGATGAAATTATAATTGTGTCAATAGCCTGTAATGCAGCGACGGCAAATTTACATATCAAGTAGCTGACTTAATTCTGATACGCCTCAGGGTTTATTCCCTTCTTTTCCCACATTAATAATCGAGCGAAGTAAGTGATCAAGTGAAACTGAGTGAAGGAATCAGAATTATACACAAACCTTGCAACAAGTACAGCTCTACACTGTAAAACCCAACAGTCAACTTTATCAAATAAAATGAGTGTAGTTAACTCAAAATGTACTGAAGGTTAATTCTACTCGTTTAAAAAGAGTTTTGAACTCAGTGTTGAAGGTAATGAATTAATTAAATACCTCATTACTTCAACTTAAATGGAGTAAGGATGTACTCATATAGATTCGTTTTTTAACTCAAATGGTTTGTAGCAATCGCTTTCCTCAATCGGTTGCCTTAACTTATTGGGTTTTACAGTACTCAGTTGGTTTGAGTTATCTTCATTTATTGGGTTTTACTGTGCTCAAATTGCTTCATTTACTCAATGGATTAAGTTGACAGTACTCATTAGGATTAGTTTTTGAACTTAAATGGTTTGTTGCAATTGGTTTCCTCAAATAGTTTGAGTTACCTTAACTTTTTGGGTTTTACAGTGTAGTTAAACAGCTCAGAGCTGCTGTGTGGGAGCTATATTTATAGAGCCTGATCCTAGATCAGTAAATACACAGTACTCCATTTGCCCTGTGTACTTGCCCCATGACCTCAGCAAATGACCTGTGCGTCGGCCTTTCTGTGTGTGTGTGCAGCTACGTTCGTGTGTGTGCGAAAGCTATGGCTGCCAAGAGTGTGAATGTACAGGACAGCTGAGTTGAATGTAGCCAAGTTAAAAGCTATAAATCCGGCGGGCTTTCTGTTGGCTGCTCTGACATGCAGCCTCCTGCCTTTTGTCATTACGGGTGTTCATCAAGCCTTCATTGCCTTTGCCTCCCCTCAAAGAGCATTAATCAAAAATCAACAGTGAGCACTTATCTATCTGTGGCCATGAGAACATGCAGGCCTCTGTTTAGATGACAGCTGAGGAGAGCGAGAGATCGAGCATGAGGAGAGAAGAAAAAAGAGAGAGGAAGGACAAGGAACAAAGAGGGGGGAGGAGGACGAGTGTGTTTTCTGAGGGGTAGATGTAATTACCGTGTAGAAACTTGTCTCCATGCTTGCAAATTTAATATAATGACGTGAATGAGAATACATAGCGGGGAATCCGAGTCCTTAGAAAGAGTCAGAAGCCACGACGGGCTGATAGGTTTCCCCCAAAAGGCCAGCCGAGAGCATAATTACCGCCAGGGTTCTTCTACCATAATTCAGCAGAAAATGATTAAGTCGTCATCCCGAGGCATCAGTCTGCAGAAGTTCAAACATGTACTTAACCTATCCAGGAATTATACATTTGGCCTGTGTGTCGCCTCTGCCTTCTTTCAGTGAGAAACAGGGGGTTTGAAAAGAAGAGGGAAAAAAAAGATCAACCAAAGAAGCAAGGCTATCTGATCTCTCGCCTGCCCCCGTTTCAATAGACGTTAAACCTATTAGGATCTACTGAACTCGAGGGGCTTCTCCTTTTTTTCGGCTTTATCTGCGGAGCGAAATGCACTGTCCAAATTTCCAGACACTGAGATAAGGACCCCCGGCCCCTGTGACGACTTACTCCAGCGCCCCCTCGCCACCCCCTTAATTCTTTTAGAATAAGAAACAAAACATTACAAAATGATAGCAGACTGCTCACTGGGGAATGAAAATTGCTTTGACATGGAGATTAGGCTCTTCTATTGTCATAAGACATTGTCTCATATGAGTGGGGCTTGCAGAAGAGACGGATAAAAGGCGAGAAAGGGGGGAATTTTTTTTCTAGAATGGCTAGTGGATGACATAATGGAGAGCGCAGAAAAGTAAGTCCGCATGACATCGTTTGGCAGCGCTGTATAAAGGGAGATTTAAAAAGCATTGTTGCCGAATAGAAATACCAGAGATTCGGGGGACAATGGAGCCGCGTTGCTGGAACGTGACAACTCAGCAATTAAGGATCATGTCATCTGCTTGTCAAACAAAAATAACCAGCCTAGCTCTCTCTCTCTCTCTCTCTCTCTCTCTCTCTCTCTCTCTCTCCCTCAACTCTCAGCCACCTCATGCATGAAACAAAACCCTAAATGATATGTTGCCACATAAAAAATAAAAAAAAACACTTGCAAGCACATTTGATTTTCTTAGTGGGGTAGAATGCGATACAAGTTGGTTTTAGAAAAAAAGTTTTTTTTTTTGTTGAGAAAACTGAAATCTCCCAAGTAACTTTTTAAATGCTCTGAAAAGTTGAGGATGAAGTTCAGCTGCCACTTAGGCCTGTCACAATATCTATTTTTTGTTGTAAGATATATTGCACCAAAATATATTGCGATAAACGATATTATTGTCATTATATAATGCAAGAATGACAATATAATATCATCACAATGCAAGTACACTCTTCCAAAAAACCCTTCATCATATTTTATTCTTAAGGATATTTAATTGAATTATAGTCATTTTAATAATTAGGCATTGGAATCAGAATGTGAAAACGTATATCCTAAATAAATAAATAATAATTAATGTTAACAAAAAAAGTGATCGGTAAAGTAACAGAGGCTTCAATATCTGTGGGTCAGACACCCACATAAAAATATACTAGAGTAATTTATAGTAAATACTAAAGTGTATTTTAACCAAACTGACACTGGTACCTCCAACAGAGATAAAGATGTTGCACAATCAGCTAAAAAGTTGCTAGAATTGGTTTTTATGTATGGGCGATATATATATTGCATCACCAAAAACGATTGAGGTTGTGTCCATGTGTTGTGCGATAAGTCGATATATTGATTATTGTGACAGGCCTACTGCCATTTTGTTTGCATTAATTATAATAATAATAATAATAATTAGGGCTGCACGATATTGGAAAAATCTGTATTGCAAGATTTAATTTTGCTGCAATAAATATTGCGATGTAAATAGTTTTACAAGATAGTTGGAATAGCACTACTACTTCGGGTACAGAAATTGAAAAATAACAATGTAAAAAAAATGCTTTTCCTACTTTGCTTTGTCTTGTTTCTAGTCCAGATATCTAAAAATTCTTAAAGAAGTAAAATGATCTGCCAGTGGAGTAAAATAATCTTTTTTTTTGCTTTGAAAGGTAGACATTTGTACTAAAAACAAGTCAAATTTTTTGTTGTTGTTGCACAAGTTCATAGAAATACAGTAATTAAATGCAATTCTGTAGCTCCTGATTAAGTAAGACTCAACACTGCGTATCTTGCGATGTGACTATTGCAAATATGCACATTGTGATATCAATACTGAAACAATATATTGTGCACCCCTAATAATAATAATGAGAATAATTAATTCTAATATAAATTATTTGACTTTAAATTTAAAGAAAAACTGAAATGGTTTTTTTGAGGTGGGTTTTGTTTTTTTTGACTCTTTTTGACATGATGGTGTGCAGAAGTAAATTTAAACTTAAGCAGGTAGCTATTTTTGTTAATCTATAATAAAGGTATAAATAACTTGATTTGTTGCTCTATATTTATTCATTTTATTTATTTATATTTTTATAAATTTACAGTGTCAACATAGAGTACACCTCATTTTGAAAATGAATATTTTTTTCCATTTGTCAGTGAATATAGGCAATGTATTTTGGTGCATTTAAACAAAACAGCTTTATTAAACAGATATATTTATTAAAATAATATTTTAGTCACCGAGCATCTTTAGAAATTGAAAGATAAAACAATTAAATTCAAGCAAAATATTGCAAAAAAAAATTACAACCTACACATTTTTTTTGCTTCTCTTGATTTTTCCTCTTTTAAATTTGTATTTAATATTTTTCTATAACATATAAATTTGGCTGTACTAGTTCTTGGACCGTTATCGCAAGTTATTTTGTTAGATAAGCTCCAGATTTGGCTTCAGTACTGACTAATCTAATGCACATAATATTAGCTTCCTATTATAAATATGAATTTGAAAGATAGATTTGTGAGAGGTGTACTTATATATGGTGAGCACTGTATATTAATTCACTTGCTCACTTGATCGTTCACTCATTCTTTTTTTTTTTTTTTTGCATTGTTGCAATCACAATCTTTCAGCACTCTCACAATATTTCCAATCCAACCTATGTTTCTGCCTCTAATATCCAGCGCTGCTCGAAGAAACGCCAAACTCAAGCCCTCCCACGGTGCACCTCATCCTGTTATTCACCAAACCTTACATATCCACTGAGCACGCTCAAAAGATTCATAAAACAAATCATCCTGACGCCTGTAATGTGTCCGGGCAGCGGTTGACTCAGAGAACAAGTGCGTTTCACACAGTCTTGCTCACGGGCCTGTGAAAGATTATTCCTCTGGTGACAGAGATCCGCTCTTTCCAAGACACCGGGGGAAGACTTGACCTGTCACTCCGCACGTTTCCTCTGTTAGCCATGGACAATACGGGCTTTCACACACGCCTGGTGGGGACGCTACTTATACGGGGGTCTGTGCATTTTAAGTCTCCCCCTCCCCGAACACAGCATGCACTTAGATTGAGAATCTGGGAAAAGTGAAGCTCTATAAGGGGGAAGTAAGCTAAGTGCCTCGGTAGGTTATTTGATATTCAGCTGTTAATGGTACATGGTATGCTGTACGTTTAAAGGCAGCCTGGTGACAAAGCCGGAGCGGCTAAAATAATTTCCCTGACCCACGGCTGACCTTACTGGAGCTGTCCTGCTGAAACGTATACGCCTCGACCCTTATGGAGTGACATAACCCCCTGCTCATGCTTGCTTTGACTGCTCATAATCAGTGTCACACCATCTTCCTGCTAATACTCCTCTTAACCCTTGACCCTCTCTCGTTTAGCCCTCAAAGGCTACTGTAGGCAGGCCAGCCGACCACCTCTGCATGCGTTATGTGAATATGCCGTATGGGATTTATGCTGATTAATCTGTACAGAAATAGAAGTGGCGAGAGATAACGTACGCTCTAAAAAGAAATGCTGGGATGTTTTAACTTAATTTTGGGTCAAATATGGACATACATGTGAACCAATTGCTGGTTTAAAATTTAATTGAAAAAAAATAAAAAAACAACAGGTGGGTTTGTTCATCCCAAGAGGGTAACACTTTATAATAACTACACCCTATGAATTATCTATTAAGCATTAGCAAGTAGGGAATTCATTATCTGTTAAGCCTTAACTCTACATTAATAGAAGTTAATAAGCAGTTTATAACTGCGATTACAAATGCGGTAATCTTGACTTATAAGCACATTTATAATGTGTTTAATGATTTTTTTCATACTTTGTTAATAATTATTTTTATATGACTTATTTAAGTATTACATTATTTACAAACCAGTTATTTAAGAATAGTTGGTGCTATTTTAAGATCAATCCGAATGCATAAGTAAATGATTAAAAAAACTATTCAAATTAACATTCATAAATCTTACTAATAGTTCATTTGTATGTTAATAAATAATTTATTAAGTCAACTTCATCTAGTTTTGTGACCTAATCTGAAGTTGGTGACTGTTTATGCTTTATAAATCCCTTATAAATGACAATTAAAGGCTTAGTTATATACTAAACAGGAAAAAAAAAGAAAATAAACGACTTTACTAATTTCTATTAATTTGAAGATACACAAAATAAACTGTATCAAATGAAAAATAAATCTTCGCAATCTTAACTAAAATCAAGTTATTTGCTAAATAACTTTGAAATGTTGTATCATAATATATTGTTAAAATTAATATATTGTTGTTGTTTTATCCAATTTTATTTAATTGTATTTATTGCTAATTGTATTTTGACACTCCTGTTATTCGGCAATGTTTAAAGTTTACAATAATTTTATTTTGCAAAGATTTATTGTTAATTTAATACTAAGCCTTTAACTGTCATTTATAAGGGATTTATAAAGCATAAATAGTCCTCACTTTAGATTAGGTCTCAAAACTGCATGAAGTTGAGTTAATAAAGCATTTATTAACATATATAGCGACCATTATTATATGCCTGAATAATAAAATATATAAATGTTGATTTGAGTAGTTTATTAATTGTAAAAAAAATGTAAACAATGCATGTTTAACTACAGTTTGATCATTCATATATAAAAAAGTGTATATATATATATATATATATATATATATATATATATTTTTTTTTTTTTTTTTTTTTTTGCTGTTTTAGTATGCTTTTTTGTTCAAATATTTATTTTGTTTATTACTAAGAGGTTTGCAAAAAATTTTATGTAATCTACTTTCCTCTGGTCAACACTGGAAGTGTTCTGTTAACTCTGTTAAAGTACAATTACTAAAACAGAAAGTGATACTGAATATATAAAAGCAAAACAAAAAAGCAGATTTTAAAATAGTATCAAAATAAAAACTAATTTAACCGTTCTCCATTTGACAATAAACTGAGTTAAAACAAACTCACTGTAGTTTTACTGTAAATCACATTATTATACAAACCCATCGTAACTGTACTGAGTGTCACAAATATGACAAGAGATCAAGGAACAAATGTGAAAAAGAGATGCTGAGGAGGGACGAAGGTATTATCTATTACATAAGAAGTCAGATCACTGTTTCCTGTTGCTTTCCTGTGAAGGGCAGTGGCATTAATCTCTTTATGACCACTGGCTCACTCTGTGTGGTCATACGTAGGAAATGATCTCACGTACTTCTGCACTACCTGTAAGAAGAAGCTTCCTCTTTCTTACAGAATAACAATCTATCATCACCATCACAATCCTTTTGATTATTTGATTAGGACTAGGATTTGATTATTCAAATTCTTTTCGACTCACCCTTTTAGCTATCATTCATTTATTATTATTATTATTATTATTATTATTATTATTATTATTATTATTATTATTATTACATTTATATACAAGTAAAGAAAAAGGCTGTACATTTACGCATTTGAAAAACAATTTAAAAACAATTGTTTAATTAAACATTTAAAAATACAAATATAAAAAATATGATTATTTACCATCTTTTAACTTTTAAGTGTTTTATTTTTAAGTTTTTTTTTTGTCTTCAACTTTATAAAAAAAGTATAATAAATTATTATTATTAATTATTTTTAATTGATTATTTTTGTCTTTATATTCTTTGTTGTGTTTTATTATAAAATTCATACAATGTGGCATCTACTGTATAGAGTTTATTATAGAGCAATAAGAAAGCGAAATGTGATTATCATTATTAATATTGTTGTTGTAAGTTTTGTTCTAAAACGTCTTGCTTGATGTTATACAATTCAAAACAATAACATATTCTTAGTCTGTATTTTGTATTATTAAAAAAAAAAAAAACATTCAATTAGGCCATTAAATAGTCGCTCTAGTACAAAGGCAGAAGGTCTTTTTTTTTAATCATCCGATTACAGACAATTTAAGGAAAACAGTTGTCAAATCAACCTATTTCCCACAGTCATTATTTCCTATTTAGATCCCATCATTATGGTGCCTAAACGTCTTTAATCACTAATTCCTGTAACTTTCGTGGGCTTATACAGCCGTAATTAGTCAGTAATTTATGCTTAATTCCCTTACATACATACTAGTTGATCCAACAAACACATGCCACCCATTGTTCCCTTTTGCTTAAGCAGCCCTGAAAAACCATCTCTCCCAGGACACTGACCTTGTTTCGGAAAATGTTAATTTAATGTGTACAGAATTTCACAGCCTTGTCTGAAGGGGAATTGTAATTGGGCCGTCTTTAATTTAAGGCTTTGATTAACTTTCTGTTCAGTGGTTTAAAATTAGGGAGCAAAATATATGAATCGAGGGAAGTATTTAAGATGTCCTCAAAAAAAAAAAAAAAAAAAAAAGATCATGTTTAAAATGAAAGCTACGAATATATGAAGCTACGAAAATGAATCTCTACGAATATATCAGCTTTTTTCTAAAAATGCCAATACAATGATATAACTTTCAGTTGGAGCATAAGCGCTGCGAGCGAGCGCTGAATGGCAGCGTGTTCTCATGAGTATTAAGCTGCTGGCAGATTTAGATGGATGCAACAGAAGCATGTGTGTGAGGATGAGGTGGTCACCCTGGACCCGGCACAGGGGCAGCTGGGAGTGAGAGGACCCTGCTCTCCTCATTTAAATAATGTGGCCTGAATCTGTCACATTATTTCTCCTCCGTATGCTCCCTGTATGACGCATCAACAACAAATTAAGTTGTAAATAAAAGACAATCGGTGCCATTGTTTTGTTTGTGTTGTTGTGCTCCATTTTGTTTGTTGTCTCCCTCCTCCTCCTCCCCGTCCCCTCCCGCTTTCGTTTGTTCGTTTCTGCCCGAACCTCTAATTTTCTCAGCTCTTATCACCCTCTGCCTCCCACTTCCACACGGGATGGGAACTCTTGGAAATGACCGTCCTGACAAGTTAACAGAAACAGAGACTAGTTGTCTGTGCTCGCAAACCAGCAGTGAGTGAAGTGACAGAACTTGAATGTTTTTAATAAAAGCGTAAGTGAGTAAAAGGGAAAGTGGGACTTGTGCTGTGTTGTTCTCTTGGAGGAGATTAAGGCCAGTTATTTTAATTGGGGGGAGGTGGAGGGGTGTGTGTGTGTGTGTGTGTGTGTGTGTGTGTGTGTGTGGGTGGCGGGGGGGAGCTGGCCGTCTGTTTGGGACCCATCTGGACTAGTGGGACAGCGCTACTTCACACGACATAGTTAACGGTCAACGGCAAGCTCACCTTCACGTCTGAGAAGAACATCTTTAGCATGTTGGAGCTGGGGTAGCGCGTGTAGAAGAACATCAGCTTGGCCTTCTTCAGATGGTTCGGCGAAAGCCCCTCTTGGATGTGAAATTCGGAAGGTGAAGGAAAAATTTGTGAAGACATATAGACATGAAACAAAACAAATATGCGCTTTCATGTAATATTAGGTATGATGATTAAAAACCAGATTATACCACCCTTACATATATTTACCGCAAGGATAATAATTACACCGATAATTATTTCCATTTTGTGACGACTTCATCCTAACACCTACAGAGTCCCAGTCAATGTAGCATCGCGAGTCAATAAACGTCTGCTTATCCCAATAAAAACGCTATTTATCTGGAGGTGGCACTGCCCTCTAGATTGGTAAACAGAGGGCAGCTGAGGGGGGTCCCAGGAGAGACCGTGGCTAACCAGAGCCATCTACCCATTACAATTAGCCCCAACCCCCAACCCTCCACCCTGAGCCTCCTGGCACGGCCCCCGCTCTGCCAGTTAGGCCGGCTTTAGCCACATCTGCGCTCCAGACTGGCCCAGCCATTTCCTCTGCAAATTAACGGCTTTATAATTTATCAAAATGAAGATGCATGTGGGGCTAAATCAATGGGCCCCCACAAGGTCAATTAAGAGGCTCACCCAGCACTCGCCCACCCCCCTTTTCTATAAAGCATGGCACCGTCATGGCAGTGCCGCACAGAGTCTGTTATGTAAAGCACCAAGTTACCGAAGCAACAATACATTTATCTACATGTAAGAATGGCTAAAATTGACTGTCGGTGCTATTTGAGCCTCTCTAATAATGGTGTGTATGTAGATTGACGTGCTCCTTCTGCCAAGAGAGGAGGAGAGGAGGAGAACCCTAGGTGACCTCCATTAGGCTGATAGGGAAGACCAAAAGAGCATTACTCTCTTTCCTACCATCTGTCATAATGCATACAGCAAATAACAGCAGTGAATGACAGCGCGGGAGGGAGAAAGAGAGAGAGTTAAGCTGTCTTTTTCACAACAAGTCAGATTTTTCAAGGACCTAAAGGCTCATTTAAAAATCAAGAGTAGGGAAAAGCCCAAACAGCGGAGCTGCTTCTTAAAAGTGCACCTTCGTGAAATAAAGCGAATAATGGAGTCTGGAAAAAGAGCACTGGTAAACGCCTTCATCGTTTTTTCTTTTATCATTATATTTCGAGAGATTAATCACATCGAGATGCTCTTTAATCTAATGGGCGTTGCACTTTGGAAGCGTTCGCAGTTGCCACTGTTCAATCTCTTCGCAGTATTTACAGAGCGACGATCATATCAGTTCATTCTGCCCTGTCTTTGCTCTGTTAACAGCATTCATAAATCCCAGGTATCTCATTACTCAGTGCCATTAACATTCAAGACATTGACTTTTAAATAAAACAAACAGTCGCAGATCTTGGGAACAACGTGCGAGGACGACTCGACAGGGCTTGACTCACATTTCCTACAAGTAGACCTGGCTTCCAAGAAAAATACAGCCGTTTCTAGGATACGTAAATATGCGAAATGACAAAATAGATCGAGTAAACACCGGCCCACTGAGTGTGTAAGACAACCCGGTACATAGTCAACATGAATGAAGGACATAATGCAAACATGAATATGAAGTATTTCAGGGGAGGAGAAAAATGAGGCAGCTGTGGTTTATAGCCAAATGAGATACTACATAAACAACACCGCCATAGATGCACTGCATCATTAGGCTTTTTTAGGGCTGGTTTTGTATTAAGCATGTTGCATGTAAGGGAGACAATAACTAGTGAAATGTGATCCTGCAGCCAGGTGTAAGGAGAGAAAGGAGGGAAAAAGGACATAGGGATGCTAAATCCATAAATTAATGCTAGACATCTGTTCAGCAATATGAAAGATTAGAGCAACAAATGTACTACAGCTGAGACTTCAGCTCTTGCTTAGAGGAGGAAATAAATAGGAAGCATTTTCAGATTGTTGGCTCGGGGGAAAAAAAAAAATCTAACTTTGATGACAATCTTTTGACATAAATCAGAAAGGACTCAAATTTTGTCATTCCACCAGCAGAGTGATTTTGAAATCGAGAAGGTCTTTTATTAAACCACTTTGGCAACCGAGTTTGAAAAGTGATCTGAGCAATGTCTTCATAGCGCATTTTCTTTGCTTCGCTTTAATTGATGAAACCTGAATCTACGTGCAATAGCTGCCTCAGCACTTGAGCATTGAGCTAGCGCAACCATGAACCTCTGTCCTCGTCTACTATATTAGACATGCAAACTGGCTTCACCTGCCGCCCACCCCCCACCCCATTCTTACAACAGCCCTGTGCCAGAGCTGTTCGGTCTCTCTATATGCAAATGATGGGGGAAACTGAACAAGGCTATTTTTCTTGAGATGCAAAGAGAGCACGTGACAAGGAAGATCATGCTGGCCATGGCTGAAGATAATTGGCTGCTTGTTTCTTCTAGAATTTGAATAGAAATTCATATTTGATTAAACACCCTATTTTGCAAATATTGAGATGTTGTTGTTCAGGTCCCAACTGTGCAGGTGTGCAAGTACACTTAGAGAAATAATAGACTCTTACATGAGCTGAAGAGTGCTTACTTGGGGAATTATCTTTGCGTTTTTACAATGGATCGTTTTGCTCATTCTTTCGTGTAATCATTTATTTTATTAAACTATTTAACATTTAATCTTAAACTTCAAAAGTTACTCTTAAAAGAAATATATTTTTATATCACATTTGGTGTTGTTCGTTTTGACTTGCATTCAAAGCTTATCAAAGATCTAGTAGCCATTTGGCAAAAGGTTAAAAAGAGGGAAAGGGATGAAAGAAAAGCAGCTACCTGCAAACACCTGTTCACACCAGAGAAACAGGATGAAAAGAAAAGACCCACTGCCAGGCAACAGCTATCAGTGCACTTTTACCTAAAGCAAGCTGGCGATGTTCACAAGAAATACGCTTTGTTGTGTTCTGAGATCACATGTTGTGCTAAAAAGCTATTTTTAATTTATTAAATTATGAAGCTCAACAGTATTGGGACATTTTTACCCTTGCTGCGTTCACTTGACGCTGAATGAGAACCAGTCCTCCGAAATTAAGCTTTCCTCCACTGACAGAAATCTTTTACCATTCTTCTAACACAACTTTCTAGGGCCTCTAAGCAAAGGATCCCACTTGTCCTTTTACTTCCTGGCTTTGAAATATGATTTGCTTTGAGCATTTATGTACAAAGTCTTGCATGTGCTGTGATGAAAGAGGAGGTTTTATTGTGAGTCTCCCTGTGATAGTGTGAGAACAGAGAAGATGGGAGGTATCTTAGCCACGGCGGGGCCTTTCAGCACTTCTCCATATAGCGCACACTTAAAAGCCTCCGTCCACTGAGTTCTTTTTAATCTGCACTACTAGAGGAACACTGCTTTTTGAATGTGGCAATTAATGGAGATTCATTGAAATTAAGTTTATATCTTTCAAGATGTGTTTGTCATTTGTATGGCATCCAAGCTGCACTCACGCCAAAAGTGTTTCATCTATCTAAACAAATGAAAATACAACATTTGAAACATTTGGTTTGAAAAAGGATATTGTACTTCCTGAATATGGAGAGATGTCTGACATGTCCTGAAGGTCTCCGCATTCTGACTTGATGAGGGACAAGGACAAGCCTTCATTCCCTGGGTGTGTTGGTGAGATGGAACGATGGTGGCTGAGATGGTTGGACGACATCTTGGTCCGTAGGCTGGTGGTCTCTCTGGACAGATCCAGAGACTCAGGAGAAGACCTATCCTTTCCTGGGTAAGGCCCTGTTGGGGCACCTAAGGGGCTTTGGAAAGGGTAGCCCATTAGAGGAAGGGGGAAAGGATGGCGGAAAGAGGGAGGACTAAAGCCCATTGTAGAAGATAAAGGTGGGGGGTGCAGAGAGGGATGGTGGTGGTGACCCCCAGGTGTGGGAAGAGACCCAGTCTGATCTGAAGAGTTCTTTCTCACCACCAAAGGCAGGGCCTCTGTTTGGTCATTTGAGTTGGGCACCTGCATACTAGCAAAAGTGTCCAGGGGATTAGGAATGATGACATCACCAAAACATTGCAAGCGCTGGTTGGCAGTATGGAAGTTTGGATTTTCTCCATTGACTGCGAAACGATCAGGGGATTCCATGTGCAGGGGTGGGAAAACCTGAGGAACTGGGCGTGGAGGCTTGGCAAAGACCTTCACCACAGTGTCCACTACCTGGGACATTGCTGTATTGAGCTCTTGTTTTAGCGTTTCTGCCAGCTGTTTGCCCTCTGCATGCATGGAGGTTGGTCCCTGGCTCTTTCCTCTTGACCCATCACGCTTGGGTTTGTCCCCCTCCATCATGCTGTGCTCCCGAATAAGTGCGCGTGCTCGATCCAAAAAATGCCCCGGATCCAGGTCAGACATTTCGTTGTCGGAACGATCTGGGACAGAGTCGTGGGCACGATTGTCCATTCCATCCGAGCGCATGCTGTCTTCAGAGAGGTTTCCATCTTCATCGTTTTCAGAGTCAGTGCTGTCGTAAATCTGGTAGAACTTCTCTTGCAGTTGCCGGAGCTGCTTCTGCATGTCCTCCAGCTGTAGTTTGAGTTGCCGCCGTTCTTCGTGTTTCTGTTCTTTGCGTGCAGAGACGAGCTGCTGGAAACTCTGCTGCTGCTGCTGTGGCAGTTTCTGTTTGCGCTTGTTTTCCCGGTAGTTCTCACGAGGACTCGGGGGCTGGGCTGCCCCCTCACGGTCGTTATCTCCTGCTCGAAGTGTGACGCTGGGAGAATGGCTCATCCCACGGATGATGTTCTCCACCCGGGCTCGTTTGGCCCTTAGATGCTCATCTGTTAGCCTCTCCATCTCAAATTGGGTCATGGAGGGCCTGCTAAATGGTGAAAGGCACTCCTGAGGGCTGCCCCGTGAGGAGTTGCTGCAAGCATCCTCCTGCTGGATCTCTGAGCCGGTACTCGAGAGGCCACTTCCCTGGAAATTAGGCTCACTGCCTCCATTTTTGGTCAAATTGTTTTTCAGAAGCTGAGATATGATGGTTGCCCCTGGAAAGGGCATCACAGCGTCTTCGTAAGAGTTTGCTCTCTTCAACAGCTTGCGAAGCACGTTGGACTTCTCACCGTCTGCGTGCTGCACCACTGAACACTCAACATCCTGCTCGGAACCGTGGGGATTCATGGCACTAAGAAAGGTTGCTTTTGCGCGGGTAAAAACCACAGATGCTTGCCCAACAGTCCTCTTCACTCCTATGTCAACTCTTCTTCTCTTGGTTTGTCTGCTTAAGAGGGATGTGCTGTCATGGTCAGGCATCACTGGAACTGTTATTGTGCCATCTTCGAAAGCCTGTCAGCTGGGCACAGCTCGAGAACCCTGGGAACCTAGCCAGAAAGAAAGGACTGATGAATAATTTTCTTTATATGTCTCCAAGTTTCTTGTGCCCAATTCTAAATGCTATTTGAACAGGCTAATGTCTTAGACAACATCACGCAAGGATTAAAAATGCTTGAAATGCTAGGCCTACAGTATTTTAAATGAAACTGACAAAAAGCGTATAGCTTAAAATACATATTTTAAAGTCAGTTACAAAGTTGTCATTTGAACATTTTTAAAATAATCTACAAAAAGGCTGCATGCCAACAGTCTAATTCTCATGTAAGACCCCATTTAAAAATCAAACTGCTGTGTTTAGCTAGACATGTCCTGCCACTATTGTGCTCACACAGCCAACTTGCAGGCTTTGTTCACTTTGGTAAGTGTCGATGTACCATTTGCCAAAGAAACAGCTACAGTTGATATTTACAAAGACACTTAGCAAATAAAGACACTTAATATTTTCTTTTAAAGATTAACTGCCATTTATATTTCCCATGTACTTAAAAAAATATAATACAACAAGTATAATACACCACAGGAATTAAATTCAGGGTTAATGAATTGAATTCAAAGAAAACTCCTTTTTGTGTGTAATGCAGTGTAATAAACGCTAATTGCACGTTTTGCACGTTTGTTGACGGAGATCGGCCAACGTTATTAGCCTAATCTCAAATCACATTTTAAAAAGTTTAAGCTCTCCATGCACATTAGAAAAAAAGCTAATATATAGCTTTGCTCATTAAAAAGGCACATCATCTCACGCATGACTAAAGTGCACAGTTTTGCTAAGCACATATTAATTAACGCAACTACTTCTCCAGAACACACAAGTATAAATGTTATAGATTAAATATTACATGTAATAATATAACGTGACAGTGTATTTATTCTGATCAGTACGGCTACATGATAAACAGTCGTTCGCTATTTTTAGAAAAAAATAATAATATTCTGATCCATGCACCTTGTGAGACATAACTTTAATTGTTCTTCAAGACGCACCGATTAATGTTGTCAGAAGTTTACATTTAGGATATGAAATACAGAGAAAACTTGCTTTAGCTGTCTCTAAATATAGACATCTGACAAATCAAGACAACATGGCAACAAAATCTGTTCGTTTTGGATGTCTTTCACCTCATACGGACACTGCGTCCTATGCGCACCTCTTCTCGCCAAATATTTAAAGCCGTTCAGCTTAAAGCCGAAAAAGTTGTCAAAGAAAGAAAATTAAACTAATTCAATCAGACTCATGTGACCACACAAATCGGATAACGCAGTTGATGCGTTAAATATCCTAAACATTTATGTGCCCATCAGGAAGTTCTCGGAAATAGTAGTTTTAAACATTTAAAAAACCAAGGACCCTCACTCAGCCAACTTAAAGACCCATGGAAAGCATTAAAACTACTAAAAATACTTTTCTTCTGAAACATTTGAAAATTATTTTAAAATTCTGTTAGTTAAGAAATTTCAGATTAGTTTCGACAAGTCATAAAAACCTTTGAAAAATATATTACCACATATATATTTTCTCCACCAAACCCTGATCGCATCACTGACTAGTAGGAGCACAGTGATACACTGATCATCAAACCAAATATATTTTATCAACAACCACGTGCGTGACATTCATTTTGACAATATACATCTAAAACAGACTTTACGGATATGTCGGCAAATCTTTCCTAAACATATGAATCTTCTGTGCACGTAAACTGGAGCTTTGATGTCTACTATCTGACTTTCACGTCATGAAACGATGATGATGATGATGAAGTAACGCGTCAAGCTGGAGTGGCAGTGAAAGTGAGATGCTAAGTATAAGCTTACGTTTATAAAAATAAAGGTTGATCAACGGTAGCACCTTAGATTCAGCAAAAGCCATGTTCTTATCAAGACGCTTTTTTGTAGTTGAGGTAAAAAAAAAAAAAAGTTATGACATTATAGGTTCTCAAGTTCAGTGTTGTTGTCACTCGGCTCTTTAAAGCACTACAACAAGGCGTTAAAAAAATAAAGAATGAAAGCGGCATAATAGTTCTTTGTAACACTTAAAAGATTCTCCAGTGACATCTGGAACCTTTTTTTTCTATTTGATTTTTTTTTACGAGCGAAAGCGTCTATGTAAATGACGAGGAAATTTGTTATTGGCATGAAACAACAGACGACTGACCAAAAATGTAAAATAATAAAGATGCGGATAGTGCACGCGGTGTACATCCGAGAAGAGAGCGACTGTCCTATTACGAGGAATAAACTGCAAGTTCAGAACTGAGCGTACATGTTTTGCGTTGCCTCTCCAAAGTCTACAAGCAATATTACAAGTGCGTATTTATACTTACTTTACGGAAAACATTGAGATGTTATCCCTCCGAAATGGCACGAATTTAAGGTAAAGTTAAAACAACCGCAACCCGAAGACAGTGAAGGATAAAGCGATACAGCGCATCAAATGGAAAGTCATCAGAACAAAACTCAGCGCGAGCGCAAATGACAAGGTTACTTACTCTGAAGATGAGAGCGAATTGAGCTTCTTCGCGATAGTGTAAGAGAGAATACAGAGGGTTGTTCGCCCCGTGATGAATATTGTAATTTCTCGGGACAAGCGAGAGCGAAGAGAGTGAGATAGAGAAAGAGCTCTTGTGCGCCGCTCCTCTCCCTGCATGAAAACTGTATGTCTCAGCGCACGCGGCCAGGAGGAGGCTGAGAGCGCGCTCGCACCAACAAGATTCACTTTAAGACGCGGCTGAAGGAAGCAGGAAGACGGCGCGTCATAATCATTGTGATGTAACGCTCGCACCTACCAATAAGAACAGTCCGCTGGATTTAGAGGAATACAAAACAAGTGAAGTTGAAGACTCCGCTCGAGCACAAACGAATGATACGGAAACCTATGTGGGATATCTGTAAGGATATGCACTTTTTTAAACAATACGTTCTCTGTGCGGATTTTGTTAAAACAGCTATTTACATTATGTTAAAGTTGTTTATGCTCATTGAAATGTATACACTGTGTGGATGCATGCTCAGCATGATGCTTTTGAAATATAAATATTAATGTGTAATATTAAGTGCACTTATTATTGTTTTTTTTCTCAGAGAAATACAATTGAATTTTATAACTACTTTTGCATCATTTCTGTTTTCTGTCATCAACTAATGTATCATTGCGAATAGTATATTTTATCACCACGTTTAAAAATAAGACAAAACTCACAACATTCGTGAAATGTGGTATGCAGGCCCCGAGAAATGACCGCAGCCTCGACCTCGTGCGTGCCTGGGTCCGTGAAAATAGTTTTGCTTGCCAAGGTTGTCTTTGAGCTATGTGCTTCTTTCTACTTAAGACCTTGTTCTTACTTTAGATCCCTCCTCCTAGCCTCCACAGTCAACAGATGAAGGAATACGCTGATGCTTTGACATGTTCTTATAATTGCTGTTTAATAGACTTCTTCTTGCAGATATAAAACCGTAAGATTACCTCAAAACGCATCCTTTAAAATTAAGGCACATATATCCCTCCTGCTTTGTGATCAGTTATTAAGACAGCTTTATATATTAAAAACAATATCTAAATACTTTATTAAATATTTTATTGTAAATATCTGCTATAGAAACGAATGTAATTGTGTTGTCTTTACTACAAAGTTTGATTTTCACCGAACACTTAGACTGTTGATGCGCAGCGCATGTGAACATTATCAATTATCTTGCGTTACTGTCAGTCTGGTTCGTAGATTTGAACCAACACGCTAAAATAAAGTTATGCGTTATAGAAGAAAAAAAGGCATAGGATTATTTGGACACATTATTTAGAGAGCCATTAGCCAATCAAATGATGATTTCTCACCATCCTATCAGGTGCTTCAGCATGTAAGCAGATTTCCCAAAGCCTTAACCTACTTTTCTGTAGTCGCTTTTACTGCTCATTGTTGAAATTAAATTGTATTCAAAACGTCGCATTTTACTCCTTTTCTGTCATAAATGTAAAAGTTTTACCCTTTTAAAATTTTGTAGTCAAAGCCACATCTTCTTGTGCTCTTGTAGCTGTTCTTTTGAACGAAATGTGATGTGATCCTACCATGGTGTCTGGAATATATTTATTTATACAAATCAAATTTAAATATATTATCCAGCGTGTACAATAAATCGTGTACTTCGTGTGATACCAGACGTATTTAATTATGGTATTCTAAAAAAACGATATTGAAAAACCATCCAAGCACATTTCAGTGGTCTCATTCATTCCAAAGCATGTTTGGGCTGTCAGAGCAAATGACAGCAGCGCAGCTGTTTGACCTATTAATGAGATTATTTACTGTAACCCTGTTGATCTGAATTCTTTTACAAATTTGGGTTAGAAAAGCCATCTCCAAATCCATTCAAAACAAAACCTGTCAGCATCAATGATTATTATTATTATAACTTTTATTATTATTATTATTATTATTATTATTATTATTATTATTATTATTATTATTATTATCTACTATTAACCACCGATGGTATTATACATTTTAACGAGGTGATTGTTACATATTTAAATAACATTCATCCCTAGAGATTTTACCTGATGGTGAGCATATTTTCCCGACAGTGTTCCTCCTTTACGCATTGAATGGAAGATATGTTTTGTTATTCGTAACTACAAAAAAGGGGAAAATAACTTTTCTTCAAGTTTAGAATAGGATTCACCCTCACAGCAACAAGCTCTTTTCTTTTCCTTAAATGAGGACAAAAGGAAAGGCGTGTTGTTCAGTCAGTTTCCATGTCGCAAGCAAATGTTATTGTGAGTGAATAAACGACTGGGAAGGCAGGATTTTTGCAGCAGTGAATATCTTTTCCAAAACAGGTGTTCCAACTTATTTTGTTAGCATCTTTCCCCAAAGGCACGCTCGGAGTGCGAGCTTAGTGGAAAAATACATGACAACATTAAAGCAGTGGTGTTTGGAGAAGGAAAACGCCTCTTAGGTGTAGAGGAAACCTGTTTATTAACACCGCCACCTCTGATCTCTCTGTCACCTTTTTGCTGGACGCTCACTCTCTAAATGTCTTGGACTCGCTTGCATTTCATCTGGGATAATGGCTAAACACTTCAATATAATACCGAATAGTTAATATTAGATGTCTGCGCAAACTGACTCATTTAGTTTTACGCGTCAGCTTATAGCAGTCATTGCCATTGCCAACTGAACTATTGTTGTATTAAATTGCTGGCAGAAAAGAAAATATAATTAATTCACAAAAGGTCTGCAAAAATATATATAAACGAAACTTTATCTCAGCAAAAGCTTTCTGACCGGCGTCTATTTGAAAATACAGTGTTGCTCACCTGCTCTTCCACAGTCCTTTTTTCCACTCAGCCCTCAGAGATTACGAGAAAGCAAGGCGTTAAAGATATTCGTCACCTAATATTAATTTTAATTTACATCATTCGTCTATTTTGTTTTGTATTTGTGACAGCACATGAGTTAAATTCCGATAGTATTGCAACTTATTTGTTTTTGCGCGTCTGACTTTCAGCACCAACTGTCTTGCTTCCACACAACTCTGAGTAACCAGCTTCTCTGTGTGTACAGACTACATCTCTCCATAATGCGAATTATTTCAATGACTTTCAGCAAAGTGGATTTTTTAAAGCACTTTCTCTGTTAAACATGTTCTTAATTCATTTGGTTAAAGTTCGTCTCACGTAATCCGAATTGTCTTTTGGCGCCCCTAGCGTAGATATGGATACAGAAACTTGAAGCAACTTCAAGAATGTTTTAAACAAATTTCAAAGCTGCTTACAGCTTTGAAGATAAATAAATAAGATAAATAAATAATAATAATAATAATAATAACAATAATAAATTCGATCAATTTTAACAGTAGCTAGGCTACGTGTGGTTTCTGATATGTAGGCTACACTGATACCGACAGCAGTGGAACAGCAGTTGCTATGGTTACATCTTCACCTAATGGCGAATTCGGTTCTCAAGCATTTACATTTGCAGACTCTAATTTTTAATTTAATTGTTGAGGTTAATGGTACATTATTAAAAGGCTTGTGTTGATGTATGTTGATGTATCTGTACACACATACTGACAGCAGTCTCTGTTGGTATTGTTACATCTGCACCTGAAGCCGAATTCTGTTCGCAAGTGTTTACATTTGCACACTCTAATTTAAAATCACATTTTAAAGTTAATAAAACTAGTTTAAAATGGTGTTGAAAAAATATAAAATAAGTTGATGTACACTCATTGAACAGCTACAACAATGGTTGAATTCACCAAAATGCAGTTTCAGTTCAAGAGAGTTTACTTTTGTGCATTCTAATTAGTCAAGTTTGTGAGTTTAACAATACATTGTTTAAACTTGAAATGCATAAAAGCATAATCCAATTAAGACATAAGTACCGAAATCACACTTTGAATCATACATTTGTTTAGTAATTTGTTAAAATTGTTAATAATGTAAACGACTTTTAGTGTCGACTTTTATTTTATGCAATTATTGGATATGGACATTAGGCCTACATATAATAGGAATTTGCTTTTAAACCAGAAACAGGTTCAACCCCACAATCCCTTATTTACATTATATGAACTACAAAAAATAAAAAGAATTTTTGAAAACACCCTCCTTTCCCCAATTCTAATGATGCATTCATCTAGTATTTGATTAGTAATTGAGGTTGAATGACGTTATGTAAACCTGAGTAGGCTGAGTGTTTATCTGTTTATGTAATTATTATAGACTGTAAACTTAAAATAATAGCTCTTTGATTTCAAACCAGAAAGAAGTTCAGCCACACAATGACTTATTTCTATCAATTTTCATGGGGGTATATTTTAACAGAATTGCACAGTGGATTTTACTTATTTTTATGAGCACCTCAACCATTTTGTTTTATTTTTTTTTTTATTTTTTTTTGTGGCAACATGGCACTGTTGTGGGTAGTTTTTATCTAAAGGCCATCCGGAAAAGCAGCTGACACAGAGGTGCATTTTTATCCTATTTAATGTGTTTTTCTCAGGATAAGTTCAAACTGTGGTTTTTCCTAGATGTGTCAGTTATACATAGTAAGCTCCCGCGGTTTGCATAACTGACTGAGAGAGGGTTTGTATAACTTTAATCCATCCCGCAGTTAGAGCATGCATTTATTCAAAGGACCCAAAGTTGATAGCCCAAAATAAATTAGCAATTCAGATACAATATCAACAAACAAGGCGAAAAAAAGAAATCAACTGGGCTTCATATGTCACTTCTGTGGATTACAGATGTCCTGGGGGCTACTGGTAAAGAGAGGATCAGTGGGATAGACTGCCAACAGATAAACAGTATCTAATGCTGTGTGGACACTGACATCGCCCTTTCATGCTGATCTGTGACCTGCTACCTGAACCCTAACATGAGACCCCAAAGGAGAAATGTACTTTAAAAATAAACAAACAAAAGTCCTATAAGTACAGTTGAAGTCAAAAGTATTAGCTCACTTGTAAAATTTAAATAATAATAATAAAAACTTCAAAACTGTTGTTCAACAGAGATGTTTTTTCAAATAATTTTAAAAATAAAATTTTTAATAACTAATTTCTAATAACATTTATTTTGTCTTTGTCATGGTGACAGTGCATACTATTTACTTCAGATAACAGTATTCAACTCAAAGTGCAATTTAAAGGCTTAACTAGCTTAACTACAAATTAAGCCCCCCCCCCCGAGGCTTTAAATTACAGAAATTTAGAGAAGAATAACGGACATCAATTTACAAAAATTTACCATACAATTACAGACTTTAAATTACTGAAATTTACCATAAAATAACGGATGTTAATTTACAGAAATTTACCATTAAATAACAGACGTTAAATTACAGAAGTTTACCGGAGAATAACAGACGTTAAATTACAGAAATTTACATTAGAATAACAGACAATAAATTACATAAATTTACAATAGAATAACAGACAATAAATTACAGAATTTTTTTAAATGTTAATTTCTGGTGAAATCAGCTGGGGTGCCAGAAAAAAGTAAAACAACGGCAGTTTAATTACAGAAATTTATCGTAGAATAATGGCCGTTAAATTACAGAAATTTACCATAGAACAACGGCTGTTAAATTACAGAAATTTACCATAGAATAACGTACGTTAAATTACAGAAATTTACAGTAGAACAACGGCCGTTAAATTACAGAAATTTACCATAGAATAGCGGACGTTAAATTACAGAAATTTACCATAGAATAACGTACGTTAAATTACAGAAATTTACAGTAGAACAACGGCCGTTAAATCACAGAAATTTACCATAGAAAAGCGGACGTTAAATTACAGAAATTTACCATAGAATAACGTACGTTAAATTACAGAAATTTACAGTAGAACAACGGCCGTTAAATTACAGAAATTTACCATAGAATAGTGGACGTTAAATTACAGAAATTTACCATAGAACAACGGCTGTTAAATTACAGAAATTTATCGTAGAATAACGGACGTTAAATTCCAGAAATTTCTTTAAATTTTACTTTCTGGTAAATTTCTGTAATGTAACGTCTATTATTTTACGATACATTTCTGTAATTTACCGTCCGTTATTCTACGGTAAATTTCTGTAATTTAACCTCCGTTATTCTACGGTAAATTTCTGTAATTTAACGTCCGTTATTCTACGGTAAATTTCTGTAATTTAACGGCCGTTATTTCACCCCAGCTGCTGAAAAAAAAAACGTAAAATTATATTAATTAAATCTTAATGGGGCTAATTATATTGACCTTAAAATGAAAAATTTACCTTGTGAGGAAAAAATATTGTAGGAAATACTGTGAAATTTTCTTTGGTCCCTTAAACATTGGAAATATTCAAAAAAGAATACAAATTTTAAAAGAAAGGTTATTAATTTAGGTTTAACTGTCTATGTACTCAATTTGCACATTTCTTGGACCAATCTCAGGGAGCAATATTGGTTTCTTTGTCTCTAGTTGTAAAGCACTACATAATTGTAATATTAGTCTTGTTCCATAATATTCTGCCACGTCTCCATGCCGAACAGATAATATCCTGCACCTTACTAATCACACTAAAATTGAAAGGCCATATGAGGCAAAGAGAATAGAAGGGGAGAGATGTAATAAGACTAGATTAGGGGTGGCAGCACACAAGAATAGATATAAAAAGGGGAATATTACTGCACTGTAGATGCTGTTGTGCACAAATTCAGTCAGCTTCCAGGGGCCATCAAGATTCAGGGAGTAGCTATTATTCTACACATTAGCGCGGGCTAGCTAAAAGCTCTTATGCTTGAAGGGGTCTTGGAGGTCTTCAGGAAAAAGGATGTGGCACTAAGAGTGGGCAGTGTTTAAGAGACCCCTGGTACTCTGCGAAAATGGGAGGCTCTCGATGTGACAATGTGACATGCCGGATTCATTTACAAGAATGGCGGAGCAGGGAATCGAATATGGTATTGGGACATGGAAACGATGTTATGACATGTAACCATTACCGTCACGAAGAACGAACAAAAAAATAAGGAGGGAAAACAAAAGAAAAGAAGATGTGAGGTAACTGAATAAAACAGCTTTTTGAATATAACGCAAGATATTCTCTCAAATGTGACCGAAGTAAGTTCTGGACTCTTATGGGACCGATGAACCTCAGTCTGTGCTATCAGATACTGGCTTAATTCTACACGATTATACTTCATGTTTACCAAAAGCGTCCCTGGTAAACACTAACAATCAATGCTGCTTCGTGCCATGGACAGAGTGAAGCTTTAATGCAAACATGTTCTAGGTTGAAAGGTCAGTTTCTTCAGCTAAAAAAAAGTGATAGTAGGATTGAGAGACAGAGAGAGATAGAGATATTTATTAAATTGGCAATTTGAATATTAAAAATCGCTTTATGGTGGATATGGATATAATGAACGAGATTGCAAAGAAAACCATATGCTCCTGCACTCATGGTATTAAAAAAATCCATAGATTACGGTGGAATAAAACGCTGTTGGTAGGACTGAGCACTAATTCGGATCATTAGATTTTGAATGGCAAGCTTGTTTTGATTCATTTCTTGCCTCCAGTTGCAATTCATAATTTGATTCAGTGAACAGAGATTTATTTTTAATGCTATTGGTATCAATTTGCATTCCTTAAAATACATTTCTTCTATATTTCGAATAAAAATAAAAGTCTTAAATATATTGACTGATTTAATGCTAGATATTGCCTTCAAAACGTGTGCCTTCTGAAGTAAAAAGGAGTATTTTGTTGAAATAGAAAAACATTCGAATGAACTGAATACGCCTAAAATCATGGCTCCTATTTATAGGGATGTCCAGATCCGATCACGTGATCGGAAATCAGGCTCGATCACGCGGTTTCAGACACGATCAACATCGGTTACCTCCCGATCAGGACTCCAAAGCTTATATATATTATATATATTCTCATTTTTTTTTTTAAACATCTGTAGTTATGCAGTGGCACAGAATTAGACCTCTTTCTTGACTTCAGACAGAAACAGCAACTCGTGCGGTAATGACATCATTTTGTTGCAGAGAAGCTATTGGTAAAATTCTGGCAATGTAGAACACGGAAGCAGCTTGAAGCGGAAAGCACGAGTATGTATGCGGTCTGGAGGTATTATAAAGTTGATGATGACAACATTGCCATAGCAAACTGTGAGAATGTAAACTTGGGATTCCCTGATGGGTATTTTAAATTGACGTGCTATTTGTTTTTATATTAGATTTTTTTCTTTATATTTACTGTTGCACTAAAGTCCAAAAGTGAAGAATTTATGCTATTTATTACTTGATTGTTTAAGCTACCTCACAGAAATGCAACAAGAGTTGTTGAATGTTAAAATGGGGTGAATTAAATAAGAAATAAGGAGCATCCTGGATCTGTTTCTTCACTCTTCTTTATTTTTATTTTTTGCTATATAGAAGTAGCAGATCGGGTTTCAGTATCGGTAGATACTCAAAATTAAATGACTCGGACATTAGGCCAAAAAAAACCTGATCGGGACATTCCTATCTATTTACAGTGATTATATAGCATTTATACCAGTTTCCTGAAGAATGTACAGTAACTTACTGGCAGCAGTTCGCCGGTAACTTACTTTTAAATAAATTACAGGTAAAATACTGTATTTACAGCACCATTTATCTTGCTGTATATGTATTTATAGAATTTTACAGTTAAATACTGTGTAATTTACAAATATCGTTAACAGTGTATGCCCAGCCCAAGTAAATGCTTCAGTGAAGTAAAGCCAGTTAAACTATTTTCAAAGAACATTACTTTTTTAAAATGATTATTATACATCCCATCCTTTTTCCTCTCTGTCAGTCTCAAGGCAGTTTCCAAAACAACTCAGGAAGACTTTTTAAAATGAATTCATTTGTGCAACCTCTAAAAAACAATCCAATCTTTGAACCAGTTGCTCATTCCATAGCGCCCATATGTATTTATTCATCTCTCTGCTGTGTTTTTCCCCCTCTTACATTCACTGCCGAGGTCTTAAACTTAACACGTAATTACACAATGGTGAGCCCTGCCTGTGATAAGCTTTTGAATGAATGAGTAGCCGCTGAGACTAAATTGCTCTCGCTCTCCTGCTCCCTCCTGTCGCGTCTGGCCGTCAGGTCAGGGTTTGAGGCGAGTTGGCAGTGCGGAGAGGACCAGGCCTGGCCCCGTGCCTCAGTGCCTGCGGGACCCTACCCAGACTGCCACGGCCCCTCTGGCCTTCACAATGAATAGAGGTCTTCAGACACCAGTGCACTGAACTGAGGCAGCCTTTTTAGCAAACAATCCTATCTGCTTCCTCTCCACTCCAGTCCTCCTGCAACTTCACTCAACTCGTCCAGTTTGTCAGGGGGGCTTATTTTTGTTGTTTTATTTCCATGTGTTCGGGAGGAAAGAAAAAAAAAAAAAAAAGAAGAAGAGCTAGAATGCTGGAAATGGCCCCGAAAAAAACACTGAGGGCAAAGGACCTTTTGAAAAGGGTTGTTGCATTATGGTGTTAGCCTTGATGAAATCGTCAGCTCATGCATGTGTTTAAAGTGAAAATAAACACCTTGTTGCTATTTAACAGGCTTTTTAAAGAGCGTGTTTGTATAAATGATTAGAGATTTTTTTTTTACAGTCTGATCTAAATGACTGCAGAAATGTTTCAGCATTCATGTCTGCATTTTAGAGGGGATCTCATGTTCAGTTTAACATGAAAATAAAAGTTTATTTGCTTAAAACATTTGAGAATCTTTTTACAGTCTGATTTGTTGATCTAAATGATTGTGAGATTTTCAACACCTGCTTTTCAGAAGAGAGAATCACAGGTTCTGTTGCTTGTACACAAACTTTTGTTGAGGAAATGATTTGTGGCTACAATTTGTAATCGTATTTGAGAAGTACAATATATTATTCTGTGATATGAGCACTTCAGTAGTAAAATTGTATGATGCGCAGAGATACGGAGAATGAATAATCATAAAAACAATAGACAATTAGTGTTCGTCCTCTGTGTGTTTTTTTCCCGTCAAATTGCTGAGGACAAAAATCGCTACTGAGACAGTCCTTAGGATTTTCCCCCCTTTTTTTTCCTCCTATAAAAACAGGGATAAGGGATTAATTTGTACGTCGGGAAAGTAGGCCAGTCATGGGCTCTACAGCAGTGCATTTAATGAAAATCAATTAGGATTATCCTTATTCTTCCCTCACTGAAATCACAATACACTTTGCCTCTTTCTTCCGATAAGCACGTAAGGAAAAGCCTTAGGCTGTTTAGGCGGTAATAAGGATATTACGCTAGTGAAAATAAGTAAATAATTATTAATTAGGCTAAAGCCCAGTCTACCTGAAAGAAATTTGTCTTGAAGGAGGACATGATACTTTACTCACTATACTGCACACATAACGGTTAATGTCTGATTATGTTAATGCACATATTAATATGTCTATTTCTGACTCGGGATCAAATAATGCAGTGCTTAAATTGACTCAAGTGGTAATCTCTTTGATTGAGGGTGGAGCTACGTCAAGTCACAGCTGTAAGCAGCTATAGCTAATGAGGATTTGTGCCTGTTTGATAGGTTAAAAGGTTAGAAAGGGATGTCATTGTTGTTGTAGTTAAACTACTGTATGTTAAATGAAATGAATGCTAGATACGCATTATTGTATTCATAATCTTTATTGTATTTATAATAAGTTAAAGTTTATGATCCTGTGGTATTCAATTTCACAGTGGCATTCCACTGATATTTGGTCAAAACAATATGCACGTCATAATTTTCAATTTTATCAAACAAATAATTACAATTCTTGATTTATAAATCGATGTATTTTTACAATTCGATATTTGTAAAATATTGGTATTTTTATATTAATTATTCTCTCTCTCTCTCTCTCTCTCTCTCTATATATATATATATAATATATATATATATATTATTAGCCCCTTTAAGCTATATATTTTTTCGATAGTCTACAGAACAAACCATCATTATACAATAACTTGCCTAATTACCCTAACCTGTCTAGTTAACCTAATTAACCTAGTTAAGCATTTAAATGTCACTTTAAACTGTATAGAAGTGTCTTGAAAAATATCTAGTCAAATATTATTTACTGTCATCATGACAAAGATAAAATAAATCAGTTATTAGCAATGAGTTATTAAAACTATTATGATTAGAAATGTGTTGAAAAAATCTGCTCTCCGTTAAACAGAAATTGGGGAAAAAAATAAACAGGGGGCGAATAATTCAGGGGGGGTAATAATTTTGACTTCAACTGTATACTGTATATACACTCACTTACACTTTATAGTGAGGCCGCTAACATTAGTTAATAGATTAACAACGACCAAAACATAATTTACATAATTTATATTATATTATATTTATATTACATAATTTATTTAATGCAAGTTAATAAATGTACAGCATGTTTATTATTTGTTTAAATTAGTTGATATTCACTAATTTATATTTACAAATTCATTATTAAAATCAAAATGAAAGTTTTAGAAGTATTTTTAATGTGAACTAATGCAGTTAATTAATGTTAATAAATGAAAACAATGTAAAGTGTTTCATTCATTCATTCATTCATTCATAACACACACACACACACACACACACACACACACACACACACACACACACACACACACACACACACACACACACACACACACACACACACACACACACACACACACACACACACACACACACACACACACACACACATGTTTGTTTTTGTGAAAAGTGGGTACATTACATAGGCTTCCATTCATTTTATACAGATCAAACCGTATATTATATTGCCCTCACCCCACCCTACCCCTAAACCCAACCATCACAGGAGACAGTGTACAGCTTTACTCCCTGAAAAAACTCATCCTGTGTGATTTAGAAGCTTTTTGAGAAGTGAGGACGTCACCAATGTCCTCATATTTCACCTGCTTTTTGTAATACCTGTGTCATACCTATGTCATTATACAGATTTGTGTCCTGATATGTCACAAAAACACGTACACACACACACACGCACACACACACACACACATATATATATATATACACATACACACACAGTATATATAATTTTATTTCATCTGTGTGTGTGAAACATTAAGAACTTGGAATTTTTAATATGATATGAAATAATAGAGTATTTTTCCATTATTGTTCATTTTACCTCCCGAATAGCATTTTTAATGCCCTCATAATTTCCATAATTGTAATTTACAGTGCAGAATTCAGATATCACATTTATCTGAATTAGCTGATTAGATAATCAGATCAAATACCCATTATAATGTGATTAATCAATAATCGCATCAGGCCTAAGAAGCAAAAATTTGTCTAACACCAAAACCAGTTAATTATTTTGTAACTAAAATCAGTATTAGATGATCAGTATCAAAATATCCACTGCAGTGAAAGAGAAAAACTAGGCAGCGATTAAGCAGCAAGGTTTCCAGGTTTTGCTCAGAGCATACTGCATTTATTTGGGTCATTTTCCATGGCTTAGTAAAACGGAGAGGTTTTTTTTTTTCCTTTTTTTTTTTTGGCCACCCATCCACCATATTAAGCACCCCACCTGCTGATGATTACCCATAAACACTTCTTTCTGCTGAGATGTACCTGGCAATTAGTCTTTGAAATGCCCCATGCTTGATTTACCTTAGCAGTACAGGTGAATGGTGATGCACTCAAACTGCTCGACCTCTCGTGGTGCTTTGCGGTTTGTTTACAAGCTCTTTTTTTTTTGGCGCTGAAATGAAAAATGAAAAAAAAAATGCTTATAATTATTCTCCCAGAAGATTTGCTTCCATAATTACAATGGAATGCTGACATTTAGGAAAAAATTATGCATAGAGATCTGCCCAGAGTTGTCATGCAAAATATAAATACATGTTATTATAGATTGCAATATGGCCTGCGTCATAGATGTATACAAAAAAAAAAAAAAAAAAATGACTGTGCAGTTCTTCAAAGCACTAATAATGAAAAAAAAAATCCTTCCTGTGGTTGAAACTCTCGTGGATATGAACAGAAAGCAGGACATCTGGCTGGTACAGTGTGGCAACAAGTATTGTATTTTTTAATGGTATCTGTGTTAGTAGGCCTGACTGATTCCTCTTTCACCTTGCCTGCCAGATACAAGATAAGACAAGCTTCTAAGAGTAATCGTGTGTGTGATGGAGTTCTTTATTACAAAATATACATATACATTAAAAATAGTAATTCAAATTTTAAGATGAAGTCATTTGGTGGCAGGGCTTTTAGTCTTTTTATTACTAGAACTCAAGCGGCTTTGACACAATCTACATTGTAAAAAATAAACATGAATTTAGATGAATTTAATTAGTTGCACTTCACCAAAGTTATTGAACGCCCTGCCCTTGCACATTCATCAGGTGGACTCTATTTCCAATTTTTAATCTCCGGTAAAAACTTTCCTTTTCAGGATTGCTTTTAATGATTTCCTGGTCTAATATCCTGTGTACTATTTTTTTTTTGTGAGTGTTTTGAAAGGCACCTATAAATATAAGGTATTATTATTATTATTATTATTATTATTATTATTATTATTATTATTATTATTATTATAACTCTGCTGAAACACTTCTACTAAATTTTTGTAGTGTGAAACAAAATGTAACTCATGTAGTTTTGGATCTAATGTAAACATAAAATAATAGTATGTAAGTATTTCTCATAAAGAAGGGGTTCTACACAGATTTTTAGTTTTATTCTCAGATTGGTGTGAACTCTAATTATTTTGACAGTTGTCATATATACTCACAATTTTTAAAACGTTAATTTTTAGTACATTTAATACCAATTTTTTCTTATACAGTCTGCTAACACTCTGAGGAGAGTCAGTTGACATGTAAAGTTACTTGCATATAAACTGTAGCGCTTTTTTTTTAAAAAGGAATTAGTTACATATTCTGATGTCTGTTTTGCAATACTTATTATTCATTTCAATAAATTCACTTCAGAATTAAGATTCCAAACGAGAGTTTGGTCACACTTTTTTTCATGGTACAATTCTTATCATAACAAACCATTACACATCATTTTAGCACAATGAACTACTGAGAACAGAACTAAATGAGCTGCTTATTAGGGCTGCACAATATATTGTTTCTGCATTGATATCGCAATGTGCACATCTGCAATAGACAAATTGCAAAAATATGCAATGTTAAGTCTGGATTATAGCCGACCAGGAGCTACATAATTGTATTTAATCACTGTATTTATACGATTTACGCAACAATTTTTCTTACTTAATTTTTGTCTTTGTTTCTAGACCAAATATCTACATTTCAAACTGAAAAACAAGTTTATTTAACTTTTTATTAAACTATAAATTTTGCCTTATTTAGTCTAAATTTTAAAACTAAATATTTTTACTTAATCTAAGACTTTTGTTTTAGATATTTGGACTGGAAATGAGACAAAGCAAAGGAAGAAAAACATTTATTTGCATTGTGATTATTCAATCTCTGTACCTGATTACTGTTAGACTTCCCAGAAAACCGTCAAACTATCTTGTGAAACTGTATTTACGTCGCAATATTTATCACAGAAAAAATAAATAACGCGAAATCAGATTTTTCCAGTATCGTGTATTAATAGTTTTAATGTAGTAGTTGGGTTTAGATACTGGGTTGATTGGTGATATAGAATAAGATCATACTTTACAAGTAATAATAAACAGTTAATATCTTACCAATAGGCATGTAATAAGCCAGTATGGTTAATAGTGTGAATTGTTACATAATATAATGCAGGGGTGCCCAAAATATTTCTTATGAAGGGCCAAAAACCAAACTTGATTGAGGCTAGTGGGCCGGAGGTAAATATTCACCATGGGTAATTTCCTAATTTATTTAATAGTGTTTAACAATGACTAGAAAACATATATTTTTTTACATTTTATAATAAACTTATTACAGTAAAAACAAAACAATCCCATTTATAACAGACATACACTGGTTTTTGCATTGATTTGCTCACGGATGTCTTCTGCACAGTCCTCTATCTGTCGAGTGACAGAATTTACATTTTAAAATAAAATAAGATTCATTTACAACATTTAATTGGAACATTTTCAGTTTGCTCTAAATAAAATAATTAAAAAGCCATAGAACAATCAAAAAAAAAAAAGTTACGTTAAAGGTTAAAGGCATTTGTCCCAACCCTCTCCATCATTCTCATTCTCCTCTCAGATGGGACGGTGGGCCAAATCAAAGGTTACAATGGGCCAATTTTGGCCCACGGGCCCTACTTTGGGCATCTTTGATTTGTAGTGTTATATTTGGAACTTTCAGTGAACATCTTTTTATCTGTGTGAAGAACATCTTAATCATCTAAAGAACTTTTATTTCCACTATAAAGAAGTTTTTTTTTGTCGAAAAGAAAGGTGTCAGAGTTGTTAAAGGTACCAATGAGCGTGAATCCATCAATGCTAATAAAGAACCTTTACTTTTGAGGAAGTCCAAGGTATGGCGTTTTCATTTTGAATGACTTCTTTAATTTGATTGTTTAATTTTATAGTTACATTATAATACCAATACAATATACTGAACAATAATCTAATTATATAATGATTCATGCTGAATTTTATAAAGACAGGCACAGGTGGTAAATCTGTGTCTTCCAGCGAGAGGTGATAACAGACAGCAAGAGGGGGAAATTAAGCCTGTGTTGTTCCTTATGTTAAGGTGATGTGTTGTTCTGCTCATTACCAATGTTTGACCGTATGACACGCATCATCTGAGAGTAATGCATTATCCATGAGCTCAGACTCTCCAAGGAGCCAATCGACTTTCTCAACCTGTTCCTTCTGGAGAAAAACAAACAACAGGTGCGTGTGCCCGTGTCCTCCTCTCTTTCATGTCTTATTCTGTCCGCTGCCAGCCTTATCAGCAGGATGATTTGTGCGCTCATTTGTCAGTAGTTTGACACGTTTTCAATTGCTCGTTACTTTTCGTTTGACTATTCGCCTTTAATCCTTTCATCTAAAGCTTAACTACTTGATCTTAATAAATTTCCTTCCCCCGTCCATTTCCGTGCACCTGATTTATGGGCTTGCAGACACTAATTTTGCCCAGGTATAAAAGGAGACCCCCCAAACCACAAAGCTGCATCCTTCGTTAAAGCTCTCAAAGACTTCCTAAAGGGAAAGAGTGGTCATTTGTGCTATAAATCATGAGTGGAGGGCAGTGCGCACCTTGTCCGTACACCAGCGTGAAGCGTTAAGTAAACCATAACATCCTGCATATTGTGTGTCAAAGCCAGAAGGGGTCACTTCCGTACGTCTGAGCACCCGAGCACGTGTCTAGGGTTCGGTCTTCAAACGAGTCTGTCTACTCAATCCATTTTGAGGAAGACCTCTTTTTCTGTCTCTCTTAGTGACTACTTCCTGTCTAGAGCTAAATAGGGGAAGTGGTCATTTAACAGATAGATGGGCCTTTCACTGTCTAATTCTGCGGTGCTTTGTCTGGTGGAGCAATGGTACCTGGGGACTAATTTTGGCTTGAAAAATAGTCCCTGCAGGCAACTCTTGTGTTTTTGGAACAGAAAATACGTAAAGACTCTCTAATTACGGCAGTATGCTCTGATGCCTTTTTCTTTGGGTCAAAAGGAGTTAGAGATCAACTTTTTTAGATGGTTGAAAGTCAAAGTAACTGAGTTTTTTTATCACTTTTATCACTTTTTTAACACTTTAGTCTTTTATTTTAAAATCTAATCTACATTATCTACATTAATCACCTTGAAACAAGTTGTATAATTTATTTTGAGGTTCCAATGTAATTTTTTTCTCTCTTTTCTTTTCTGGTTAGTGTCACAGTATTTCACTGTGAATGGATCTTGTTTTTATTTTCTTCAGCATTTAAAAGAAGACTTGATACAAACTAGGGTCTGACTGAAACTAGCACTGTCAAAAACACAAACATATTTCAAAATGTAAATCTCTCATAAATACAGTTGGATATTGCTTTGGGTATTGATAAACAAACAAAGGTATCCAAGCTGAGCAAATCCAAGCTGGCCAGTTTTGAAGTCTTTCATCTTTGCATGTGCAAGTTGTCCTTGTCTCGTGGTCACTTATATTAAGCTTGCCTATTTTGTGAAAATGATTATACTTTGGCCAATAAATAAATAAATAAACAGGTCTAAGTAAAACAAAACTATACATTTGTTCAATATGTTTACTATACACTCTCAGAAAAAATGGTACAATGTTGTACCAAAGAAGGTACAAACCCTTGTCACTGGGGCAGTACTTTTTTATGGAACAGAATTGTACCTTAAGACAAACGGGGTCGCACACCACATTTGCGACGCAGCGCCATGCATTTTAGAATTCTAGATATAGGTTTCTATAAGGGGACGCACACTGGCGCTGCAAGTCGGCAGCTGTCCGCGGTGCCCAGTAACGACTCAGGACACTGTTCATATTTCTGCCACGCCACAGAGCGCCATCTGAATAGTTTCATTTTGAATAACATGCGAATGTGCGCATCTGATGTGATACTTTCAACTGTCATGTGCGCGGTGTGTTGTGGCGCTGAATGGTTTGTACCTTTATTGACATGATTTATATCATGGGAAACCAAAATGTACTTTTGGTTTTTAAAACCTGTAGATACAATATTGCACCTTCATCAAAGTTACAAATCTGATCCATGAAGGTACCACTAAAGTGACAAGACACTTTGTAAAATAAAATTTTACATAAATCAAAAGATCTATTTTTTGCTAAACATTTCACAACACTTTTCACAAAAATGTCACAGAAACACATTCTCCCATGTACAATATAAAACATTTTTTTTTTCCAATTTTCACACAATACCTTTGTAATCACTTAAAAGTTCATTTAATTTACTTAATTTTAAAATAGAAATAGAGTTATGCAAAAGTATTGTAACGAGATATGCACAATGTTTGATTAGTTTTACAATACAAAAAGGTCTGCATGAACACTTTGCACATGCAGGACTTTTGCCAGTTCACTTGCGCAGTGGAAAGCAAATGCCAAAATGTGCGGATATCAATAATGAAAATGTATTTATTAGAAAATGCTTACCAAATGTTTATTGAAAATACCTTAAATGTTTAGTTTACAATACCTATAATTTTGTTTTACCAGTTGTTTGTATGATAGAACTTAATAATTAATGTTTATGAGTTTCTTTAAACATATGCTTTTAAACGATGATTCATGTTATAATATGGGCGACGCAGTGGCGCATTAGGTAGTGCTGTCGCCTCACAGCAAGAAGGTTGCTGGTTCGAGCCTCGGCTGGGTCAGTTAGCTTTTCTGTGTGGAGTTTGCATGTTCTCCCTGCGTTCGCGTGGGTTTCCTTTGGGTGCTCCGGTTTCCCCTACAGTCCAAAGACATGCAGAACAGGTGAATTAGGTAAGCTAAAATTGTCCGTAGTGTATGAGTGTGAATGAGTGTGTATGGGTGTTTCCCAGTGATTGGTTGCAGCTGGAAGGGCATCCGCTGCGTAAAAAATGTGCTGGATAAGTTGGCGGTTTATTCCGCTGTGGCAACCTCGGATTAATAAAGGGACTAAGCCGAAAAGAAAATGAATGAATGAATGATGTTTTAATATGGAAATTATTCATAAAATCACTTTGCCTTTCCAGTAATATTTATTTTCATAGGTATTGTAATAAAGGAGTTGTCCAACACTTGTGTACCTTTATTTCAATTGTACCATAAAAGGTACAGAACAGTATCATAAGAGGTCTTTTCTGTACCATATAAGGTGCAATTTTTACAAAGGTACAAAACTGTTCCTTAAGGAACATTATTTGTACCACCGTGTATCTTTTTTTCTAAGAGTGTAGCTGCTTTTATTAAATAACATTTTGTTAATGAAGTAGGATAACTTTGACATCTTGAATATCAATTCCAATCTTCTTGGCACCCCCATCATATTTGCCTAGCCTCCCCTTAACCCCAGTAGAGAAAATTCAAAAAGGAAAAAGAAAAAAAAATGAAAGATGAATATAAAAAAAAATAATAATAATATTGCCCTTTGCCTGGTCATAGCAGATTACCCACACTTCATGAGCATTAGCTCTACACTAATTTGGGAAGTGCTTATTGCATTGGTTAATATGTAAATGAGATTTTACATCTTTGTTTTAAAAAAAGTTTTCAAAATGATATTCATAAAAGTGACCAAACATGCTCTACTATGTATGCCAGGCCAGGCACTGTCACTTTCTTAAACAGTACTTGTAAGGCTTGAATTCAACGTTTTCAAAGACTCTCATTTTCAGGTGTTTACACAGACACAACAATGGCGTCGTTTAAAAAAACAAATCAAATTTAAAAAAATTTTGAACGCAAACTTTCATGATTGTTGTCATATAAACAAGCCGGCAAAATACATGAAAAGCATAAAAAAAAGTGGAAAAGCTTCCACAATCAAATCCAAATGATCCCAGCTGCAGGACACAACTACGAACTTGAGAGAAAAAAAACATTCTTTAGCACTGAGTAGATCAAACTTCCCAGCGAGGGAGACTGATTTCACATTGTCCCTAAAGAGGAGATTTTCCCTTGATCCTTAACTATGGGTTGAGGACAGTCACTTATGTATGAAGTTGTGACAAGCCATAATCCCTGGTGATCATATCTCATAAAATAGAACAGAGAGAAGAGGAATCAGTTTGGAGCATTGGCCCATCTGCCACAATCACCCCACTCCAAATGACTTGGCATCAGCTTTCCTTTTCAGCTCACAAAGACACAGAAGTGCCCGATATCTTGACCCACTTCATCGCTTTGGCCTCCATGAGGATGTCAGCTGAAATTCACCAAAAGAAATAATCGCTGTTTTTCTTTCATACTTTGTTTTAAGATTCTGTGGCGAGGAATGGACAGAGGACAGGAAGGATGTTAAAGGGGATTATGTATGTTTGGCATAATGGGCCAGCTTACTCAAACCAACACTAGCTTCTTTGGGTTCAGTCAGTCATGAATAATGGGGATGACACGCCGTTTGTTTTGGATGATGAGGTAATTTGGAGTGGTGGTTTAAGGAAAGAACTGATAGATGGTTGTAGCGATAACCTATTGTTCATCCTATTATGGGGAAGTGTCGGTCAGTAAAGACAGAGGAAGAACCGTGTGTCTTCCTATTATCGTCAACCGGCCGTAAAATGTTATGTCATGAGAAAAATAAAAGCTTGAAGAAAGAACTAAAGGTCTCGCTCTCTATAATTTTTTTTAACCTTTGGGAACGCATTGTAATTCAGGAGATCATTTGTCCAAATTTGAGTGACCTCCCGAGCCTGACAGCAAATTCCAGCATGCTTATTTGCGTGGTTAAGCACAAGCTAGTTTTTAATAGTCATGTTTTGATATAATAAGTAAACATCTGTCACATCAGAATCATTAAATGACACCAGGGAGGCTCGGTGCATATGCCTCACATAATGCATCTAAATGAAACAACAAACATGCCTTACATAATGCATTTTGATCTTTGTTTTATTCTCACATTGTATGCAATTGGTTGGTTCTTTTAGAAAACAATGGTTTTCTGTTCTGTTTCATTCTGGTTCTAAATGTACAAGAAGACAAAGCAAGTGCACAAATTTTTATTTAAAGGGGTGGTCCACTACGATATCATATTTTAAACTTTAGTTCATGTGTATTGTAGATGTGTGAACATAAACAACATCTCGTAAAGTAATATGCTCAAAGTTCAATGCAAAGAGATACATTGGCTTTTACAAAGTTAGCTTAGCAAAGCCTACAGCGAACGAAGTTTGGGGACTACAAAAAAATACATTAAAAATAGCAGAGAAAGCTAAAATGCCGTCCAAAAGCAGCTATTTCCACAGAGCTTCTTCTGTTTCAGTATTTGGACTTTCAAAGGACATGACACAAAGAGAGAAGTGCTTGCAGTTTAATTTTAATTATGTCCCAGAGAATTATAAAAAATATAGCTCTAGCATTTGACAAAGGACAGCTTCCAAAATCTCTCTCAGTTTAGTGCTGGATTCGGCAAAAAAACTCCTCCAACCGACGAAGGTGTGGATTGTGAGCCACAACCTGTAAGTAATTTTATTTGTTAAAATTGATCAGTTACATCCACAGGAAATGGTGTTTGGCACCACTAACAATATAGCTACAAATTTATATTTATGTGTCAAACCCATAGACTGTAAAAGATATGGACGTAGTATCCGTGACGTCACCCATAGGTTTCTGAACACTGCAAAAGAAGCCACAAGTAGGCGCGGCCAACCGTCGCCATTTTGTTAGCGCGTCATCACACCGAACGCGGCATACCAAATAAGGGCAAAGAGGCGGAGAGTGAGCGGAGCTACAGACGCATGCTTGATTCTAAGCCTTTTGCTTAGACCTGGATTAAAACAGATTTATTACTTTGGGAGAACGCTTAATACTTCATTACCTGTGACTCGTTTGTGTTCTGACCACATGTGCTTGGTTGTACACTATATCAATAAAGTGTTTAGACTTTTAAAAACACTGTTGTAACACATTGAGCCACTAAACATTGTTCTTATGACGTTTTTCGACAGGAGGAAAACGTGAATTACTATCAAACACTTCAGATATAGTCTGTGTTAGTAAATGCAAGGCTGTTTATAAAATCCAGCACTATCACTGTATGACAACGCTTCAGATGACTGTTTTATAGCCTACAGCTAATCAATCTGTCAGATTCTGGAGTGCAATACTGGTCTAAAGAACATTTAAATGATAAATGATCTTAAATAAAACAAATACATTTATAGAGATGGTATGGAAGTATATCATTTCACTCACCTGTGAAATGAAGGCAACTTGAACGGTTTGTAAGCACAATTAAATCCACACATCATGCCATATCATCTGATAATTGCAGGAAATAATTCCAAAAGGCAAATGAAGGTGTAAAGAAACATTAAACAAAACAAATACACGATTTATTTGCCGAGCTCAGCGGCTAATTAGCCAGAATCAGCTGAGGTGACGAGACAGCGAGCAGCGAGGGCTAGCTGTCACTCAAGTGGCCACGCCCTTAATTATGCAAACTTAATATAACCTAATAAAAACGAAACGGATGAGTTATAAAAAAAATTCACCCCCCTCAGAGTTGTCATGAAGGGTAATCATAGCTATATGCATCAAAGCCATCGTTTGTACCAGGCTGTAAACATGTTTTTATCAGCTGTAAAAATGGCCAATTTACCAATGCAGAAAGAAAGCCCTTGGACTTCATGGAGCCAGCCCCCCAAGGCGAGTCGATGAATTGCAGTTTTAGTTACTTCCGTATTGGCTTCCCGAGGGAGAGCGGGAGGTTGCCGCTTGGTCAAACCGCTGTAAACAGCCACAATCTTCAGCAGCGCTGCAGTGTCTTTCTATGCGACTGCTTTCCGTGCGTTCTACATCTCAAATTACGAACTCGCAAAAGATCTGTGAAAGTTTCATATTACTTACACATGCTTATTCCAAATGTATGGGAAAGACACTTGGCAGATTTTACTTTAGAGAGCAGGAGTGAGGTTCAGCTGTGTCCTCTTCATTTTTTGTCTGATTCAGGCTCAAACTGATACGGCTAACAGTTACTTTGACTGACTGTTTACACAGCACAAAAGCGCATGCTTGAAGGTATGGCATTTTTCTTGTGATGTGGAGCCGATCCACGAATCACAGCACATTATGTTAGCTGACCAATCAAAGCCTCTTGAGGGCCTTTCAGAGGAACTAGGAAATATTTCGTCGTTTTCATGTTGCTGAGTAGCTGGATATAATCAAAGTAAGATATATGAAAAAATAACAGGATTTTTTTTTACAAATGAAGCATGAGCACACATTGCTGTGCATCTTATAAACACAACCAAGCCTTAAAAATACACTGTGGACCACCAGTTTAAAACAATAAATTAAATATGTTAAAGTGTATATGATTTTTTTGTAATGCAACTTTATCGGCATTCTTTGAATGCATTTGCATTGATATTTTCAGATTTATTTCCCTGATGTGAAGTCAAGTGCACCCTTTGTAAGATATCTCCAAATGTTATTTAACATAATACCGTTTCTCTCCATTTTCTAAATCCTGTAAAATCTGTGTCAAGGATGCAAAGGATCTCTTGAGCTGAGCCAAAATGTTGCTTCTCAGCAAAGTAAATGGATTGTGCCAAAAAGTGTCAATTAGTTTTAAAAGGCCTAAAAAAGCCTGCACAATGGTCCTCTTAATGTATGTGAACTACACTTACCAGATGTCCTTTTTGTTTCAAACAGTTGCCTTGTTTTATGTGAGATTGAACGGTTGGAGTGGTTTAGAGTATCTTTTCCAACCATTAGTCATGGCTAACTCATTAAAACAAATACTTGATTCTTCACCTTTAAACCCATTCTTGTTAAAATAGATGAAATAACTGAGGAGATTCAGCAATCCAGCAAGAGTCCGCAGTGGGAGGAAGAGACCAGTGGCCATTTCTGAGAATTAGCTGGATTGCTTCCTCTTTTTTGTTGTATCTATTGTCTGAAGGAGAAATATGGTTTGCAAAAGCAGCACAATCTTATTGAAATGATTCGACAAACAATAATATTTGGGCTGAGTTCATTGTCATTGAATGACACAATTAATAACAGTCATTTGAAATGTATTAGTTTATTATGTAGGCTTAAATACTGCACTACAGATACAAACTGAACATCTACTTGTTAATGATGTATTTTAAATGCATATCAAGGAACAGGTAGGTGTTGACTTACTAGTTATTGCGTAAGTTAAATTGGATTGCTTTATCATAAAATGTAAATAAGCCACATACTAATATATTGTGACCTGCACCTTGCTTATGATAAGAGGATTTGGCAACACTGAAAATTGAACAGCCTGAAATTGTCATGATTGAGATTGCGGTAACTGATGTTTTGCCATGTTTGGTGTCCCCAATATGTTTTAAAAAAGTAAAGCTTCACTTTGAAGGGGGTCTTCATAATGCTGTGATGAAACCTTTATAATCATGATATGACACGTGTCATGAATATGAAGATTTTACACATGCTTATGACAGCTTTTATTAAGTGTTATTAGCTCAGATATGTCATTTTAAATGCAAATGTGACATTGTTTGTGATGTCTTTGTTATGACAACTTAACATAGACAAGTACACCATAACCTGTTTTTGTCTTTGACTTTAACATTACCAAGACAGCATAACTTGTCATACATTTTAGGGATGTCCAGATAATGTGCATAAAATTATAGTCCATAAAAATAATGAGAATATATATATATATATATATATATATATATATATATATATATATATATATATATATATATATATATATATATATATATATATATATATATATATATATGTATATATATATTAGACCTCTTTCTTTACTTCACACAGAAACAATGTGAGCAAACTGTGAGATATGTAGAATTGGGATTGCTGCCGCATGTTTTGGGTTGAGGTGCTATTTGTTATATATTAGATTTTTTTATATTTACTGTTGCACTAAAATCCAGAAGTGAATAATTTATGTTATTTATTACTTGATTGTTCAAGCTACTTCACATCAGTGCTCGGTTTGTTAACAGAATTGTTGAATGTTAAAATAAGGAGAATTAAATAAAAAATAATTATCTGTTTCTTCACTTTTCTTTATTCTTTTTTAGGTATTATAGAAGTATCGGATTGGGTTTTGGTATCGGTAGATACTCAAAATCAAACAACTTAGACTCGAGGGCAAAAACCCTGATCGGTACATCCCTAATAAATTTGAAATAAACATAATGAGGTCATAATTTGTCATGAGGCTATTATAACAATATAGCAATCACAGACAGGATATTGTCAATGATTTTAACTAAACCATCTCCAACAAATATGTTATCATAACACAATGTATCTTTTGAAAATCATTTAGTTTAAATAATTTACCATAACCAGTCTGTGGTTGCTATGTTGTTATTTTGGTCAGAAACTTGGGATACCAAATATGTCAGAACATTGGTTCATAACAATGTCAATCATAGCAATTTTAGGAGTTTTGTACATGTTTAGTGACTATCATAAAAATAGTAATTTTATTTTTAACAAACAGAACTTTTTCTGATGTAATGTCATTAAATGATAACTGTGAATATATTATTATGCAAAAATAATAAAATAAAATAAAAATATTAAAATCTAGTAAGAAATAAAAAAATGTAAACTATCATAGTACAGTGCATCATTTGGGAAAAGAACGATGTAGTGTCGAGTGTTTCCCAAAACTGTAGTTGCTTTGTCGTAGACCCATCGTTTGAACCACGTTAATTATAACATAAAACGTCCATAATGACATTCTTAAACAGGGTGGAGTAACTACTTAGAGAATTAACTTTAGAGAATAACCCCATAATTTATTTGTGGAAATTATGTTGTTTTAATTCAAATATATCAGCACATATAGGACCTATATATGTTTCCTTTACAAATATTATTGAGAATATTCCAAATAAAATCACTTAGCAAACATGTATTCTAATCTCATAAATAAATCATATAAATCGTTAATGGTTGTGATTTACAGTAGGCTATTTTTTAAGAAATGAAAAAAAAAAAAATCCTACTTAATAATAATAATAATAATCATCATTTTTATAATAGTAATGACTATTATTATTATTATTATTATTAAGTTGGATATTGTTTATTTAAGTTTATTTAAATGCCAAATCAATGAACTATGTTTGTAACGATGCAACTTGCGACCTTAGTTGGCTAAAGACACACCCCAGGATGCATTTAAACCTCAGCAAATAGCAGATATCTGAGTCATGTGCAGACCACAAAACTGAAGGGAGGAGCATTGGTGGAGGACAGTGAGTGGATCTAAAATTTCAGATGGAATTGAAATTATTGAAACCACCCATAAAAACCAGAAACACACTAGTTGTGCATGTTCATGTGTTTACACAGGCAGTTCAGCTCTGTTTGCTGTTCATAGTAGGCAACTCTCATCGATCCTTTTCTGAGATAAACTGAACTTAAAACATTTTATTCATCTGATCTCTTGCATGCTGGTTAACTTTTACATATTTAGACATACTGATCACTACAGTACAACATTATTACATTGATTGCTGTGGACAGTTTCAGCATTAGTCTGCTCTGCTCATAACAAGCAAGGGTTTTTAGGGTCATAACCTATACCACGTCTATAGACTTATGGGGGGCCTAAGCCAAACTTTGTAAGGGGGCCCCTGTTAATGCATTAACAACAACAACCCCAAAATGACCCTCAACCTCTTAATCTGCTCTTTCACAGCAGTTATACTGTCAACAAACAACAGTGTTTTGGTCAGTAATACAATAGAAATTGATAAACAATAGGACAAATTCAATAGCATAAAGATTTAAAAGGGTCATGACCTGAGAAATTGCAATCCCCTTGATCTTTTGACATGTAGAGTTCATTGTACTGTAAGGATGTACTCACACTTGATGATCTGAATCGTGCCTATGAAGCGTGTTTGACCCCCAAAGCCTGACTCGTAAGCTGTCCCTGGAAGAGGTGGGGCACAGCAAGACTTAGTTTGGCTTGTGCTCGGTGGGCATATACTAACCGCTTCTCTCGCATCATAATGATGTAAGTGTGCTTCAGCCTGGACCATAAAGTGCAACATGAGTGCGTGAGGAGGGAGGACGATCTTGCTCATGCTTTTAAAAATGATTCTAAAAACAAATATCAAAGTCAATCTGACAAAAATGCCAAAAGGTTGTGGAATGGGCCACTTTATTATGCAATATTGTGACTAAACTCCACCTCCACAGATCAAAAACAACACCTGGTTCTACATCACAGCCTGTTTCGCTCCACCCACTGATTCAGTAGGTACACAATGAGATGGGATCAACATTAGAATAGTGTAGATGATTTTTTTTATAATTAAAATTTTTAATGAATGCATGCACACGACATAATCCTTTTAAACCTTTAGTGGCCAAAACTGTTGGTTTTTACTAAACATTCGCAGTAAGGAAAGACATGTGATTGCTGAAAGGCATCGACACAGCTATTTTTTTGCCTGACCTTAGTGAATATACATTTTGCAACCCATGCTCATTACGGATACTTACCCAAGTCTACATTTCTGGGGACAGCGAAATACATAAGTGGAGGTACATCTGCTTGCAGTTTTTTTGTGTCCGCTGTGCATGCTTTTTGATAATCTTAACTTTTTCTCGCGCATCCTCTTCTTGCATAAATCCACCAGAGGGCGCAATATACACTTCAGCCGACCAGGCCACCTTGCTGTTGACTGACTGACCAACTGACCCACAGTCCTCTGTCCCTAAACCCAACTGATAGTGTTTTCAAAAGCAATCTAGAAAAAGAAAAGCAGTCGCGGCTACATGATTTTACCAGGTTTTTAGCCTATTGTTTGTTTATTTATTTATTTACTTCTTTGTTTTTGTTTTACCTGGACTCGAACCCGTCGAGGTCAACTCAACTTCCAGTCCCAAGTCCATGGGTGAACTGGTAACATCGGAAAAGCCATCCATACGGAAGTAAGCAGTCAGCATTTAGCGCTAAAAGGAACAGAAGCCGTCAGTGGCATCATACTGCCCTGTAACGTTCATTTTAAAGACGAAATGCAGCCATACATACCTCTGGCTACATAATCTGCGCTCTGTAGAAATGTAGACAGGGGTTCGTACCCACAATGATCCTGTGTTGACATTTTGTAGGAGTTTCCCGTTCAGACATTACGAAAATTTTATGGGAGGAGAACCAAGTTTTGCGAATAATGAGACATGATTTATTGACATTTGGACTCTTCAAAACATGCTATTATTTAACACCTAAAAAAACCATTCCTTAAAGTTGCCATGACACAGAAGTTAAGATAATTTTTTTTTTGCTCTCATGATGTACATCCACTTAAAATGGTTCTGGAATTTAAAAAAAATGTAGGGTGGTGGATGATTTCGTACTTTGGAAATCAGTTGGACTGTTGAAGAGGCGTTGCTACAAAATGAAGGTAGACTTATGGACGAATATAGAGAGGAAAAAGAGACCCCCACTGATGTACCTGCCCCAAAGGAATTCCATGAATTTTGTGACAAGGAATTGAAGAAAGTCCTTTTATTTAGGGAGGGAAGGTTATGGTATTTGATTAGTTTATGCATGCAAATGATTCAAATTTATTTTCATTTTTTTACAGAATAATAAAGTGTACAGATACATCGTTTATAACAATAACTAGTTTATACATTTACATATTAAACAAGAAAAGTCATGGTGACTTTAAATGTTGCGTTTGAATTGGATGCAGTTATTGTTGGCAGGAAGTGGCACCACAAAGAACAGAAAGCACATGGTCGAAAGTAGAAATTTTTTTCCACACATATTTACTTGGAATGCCAGAGGAACACATCGTCCAAACATATTGTTTGTCAAATATATCATTTTTAATTTGCATCATGAATTCAGTTCACAGTTCATCTGTACTGGTTTTCTCTTGCATGCTGGTTAACTTTGGCATATTAAGATGGATAGAGCAATACAGTACAATAGCATTAAATTGATTGTTATGGACATTTTCAGCATTACTCTATTCATAACAAGCAATGGTTTTAGGGTCATAGCCTATACCAGTCCTAGACTTATGGGGGCCTAAGCTAAACTTTGTAAGGGGGCCACTGTTAATGCTTTTATGAAAACCCCAAAATGACCTCTTTCACAGCAGTTTTACTGTCAACAACCAACAAGAATTTAAAGACTACTTGGAACAAACAACTAGGGTGAGTCACATAATACCAGCACAATCCTAGTTTCCTCAGACAACAGTTGTCAAAATGTACATCTTGCAGGCACAAGATGTTTTTTTTTTTTTTTTACTTTGACATGAATAATGGTTATTTTGTTAGCGTTCCCATATATTTGTGTAGCCCCCCCTTACCCCCACATAAATTTTTTTTTTAAATTTGGTAAATCTCGCCCATAATTTTGTAATTTAATTAAAATTGAAGTAATTTGAGTGTGGGTGAAGGTGTTTGTTTAAGCAAATGCAATTTGAGTGTGTATATAACCCAAAATTACTCTATACTTACCCAAAAAAGTAGCCTAAACAGCATCTCTTTTTTTTAGCATAGAGCTATTCTGACACTAAACGTTTAATAAGTTGAGTGATTTTAAGGTTAAATGTGCGACAGTGTTTGAATAAAGAAACAAAATATGGCATAGGGGCAACACATTGACGGCGTGGGTAGCACAGCAAGAAGGTCGCTGGTTCGAGCCTCAGCTAGACCAGTTGGCATTTCTGTGTGGAGTATGCATGTTCTCCCTGTGTTCGAGTGGGTTTCCTCTGGGTGCTTCGGTTTCCCCCACAAGTCCAAAGACATGCGGTACAGGTGAATTGGGGAAGCTAAATTGTCCGTAGTGTATGTGTGTGAATGAGTGTGTTTGGGTGTTTCCCAGTTATAGGTTGCAGCTGGAAGGGCATCCGCTGCGTAAAACATATGCTGGATAAGTTGGTGGTTCATTCCCTTGTGGCGACCCCAGAGTAATAAAGGCTCTAAGCCAAAAAGAAAACGTATGAAAATGGCATAATGGTTTCATAATTGTAAGTGAAAATAAAAAAGCAAACCAATAAAAATTATATCGATTGCGCAGGCCTAAAAAAAATAAACTATGAGAGCAAGGGGGCCCCGTGGTGGTTTGGAGGGTACTTTGTGCATAGGGAGGATCTTCACTAGCCTTAGCTGTAGATTTGTCCAGTCCACAACCCCCTTTTATGCAGTGGAAATGTATGAAACAGTTCAAAAACAGACTCATGTGAGAAAAACCATACTGAAACTGTTTAGGTCGAAAACGGACAGTTCCCTTTACTCAGCAAAAATGTGGGTATGAGTCACCTTTAAATCACACAAAACAGTTAAATAATGTACTGTAACTGTATTAATGACTCAAATAGTGGACTGACACTGTATTCTGCTCCTGTGTGTGAACATGTTCTTGGTCTAAAGCACTGCAATGTTACATATTCCAAAGGCAGTGAGCACTTCTGTCATAGAATAATCTCTCACAGCAGACTGAACCAAAAGTGCTCTGCTATCTGAAAATATATAATAAATACAGTTTTAGGGTCAAGCGGGTAATTTGCCATGATCATAGAACCTTAAATATACGTATATTACACGGGAATGCACTTTCGCAATCTCCTGGACAACAGAGATTTCCCATTCCCCATATTCATGTACACACCAGTGCCTAACAATATAGATGCATAATGTTTTTTTTTCTCCTCATAAAACGATAATCACTCAAATCCTGATTTTCAATCCCTTGGCTCAAGCCGACAGTTTAAATAAAATCACTCCAATCCCACGGGTAGGAGAAATGAAAAGGACAAGGATTAAAAATGGTCAGACCTCTTTCTTCTCTCGTTCTCTCTGTGGCTCTGGATTGGACCGCGACCCTTCTGTGTGTGCAGCTTAAGAGCAGACGGTGAGCTTTCACTTTTCCTTTTTTTTTTTTTTTGTGGAGCAGGAATGGGCTTACAGTATTTACTGAGGGACTGGGGGGGGTGCAACATGGAGCCTTAATTCCATAATCCCACATCATTAGGGTTAATAGGAGACGAGCCTACAGGAAGCAGGAGCATAGAAATACTTTTAGACGCGTTAGAGATGTGCTTTAATATCTAAATAAACACAAAGGGAAATTAATGCATAGGGCAGCCAAACAGCAAGGTGATAATGCACACAAGATCATTTTATCCTTTGACACGCATTCTTTGACATCTATTATGAAAAAATAGTCCAAGAAAGGGCTTGCTTTATTGTGATTTTACTATGGGTAAGGGATATTTCTGATTTGATTTTTTTTTAAATAAACAAACACTAAATAATTATTTTAATCACAAATAGTATAATATTTATTATTATTATTATTATTATTATTAGTATTATTATAAAACAATTATTATTATATTATTACTACGATTACAATATCTAGATATATTGTAATATATTGTTACTAATATATGAAAAAAATGAGTTAATAGATTAATCATAATAATATTAAAGAAAATCAAACATGGAGAGTCTAAAGATTCTTTTGTATGTGTAACACGTTTCTTTCGCCATTCATTCACATCTGCAGCTCACGTCAGAACAGCAGAAACTGTTGCTACTTCACAAACGTCACTTTAGAGCTAGTATTTGAATAATTCTCTAGCATAATGTCTAAAGTGATGACAAAACAGGTGATTTTGCTCACATTTTAAGATTATAAGGCATAAAATGCCATCAGAGATTTCCCACTATTTCTCTGTTGTAATTGGGATATCACAATAATTAACCCTGAAAAAGCCAAAGCAGAGCAAACACTACCAGATTACTATGGTATAAATACAGCACTACAACATACAAAAGAAAGAGATTGACTTAGAATGTCACTTACCTGTTTCATAATGATTTGATCAGCTGTTGTTAGAAATAAGTATGAGATTTTCTCCTCTAAGGGCTTATTATGCGGTCTCTGTCACCATTTTGTGGCAGAGCGTCAACCGTCTTTGCTCCGCTCAATATAACAGGCCAATAAATGCTAACGCACTGTATCTCCGAAGTTAAAAATATTTAAAATAGTCACTATCCTCATCCTTAACTACATTCTCGCCTAAAAAAGCCTCAAAGTATAGTGAGTTTATTGATCTGCTGTCACTTTATGTGGGCGCAGTAATACAGAAGAATGAGGAGGCTGTACGAGTGCTGTTATTGCAGAATATCACACGGCTATCAGCCAATCAGATTTGAGAACCAGACAGAACTGTTGTATATGTGTGTGTGTATATATATATATATATATATATATATATATATATATATATATATATATATATATATATATATATATATATATATATATATATATATATATATATATATACACATGAAGAGTTTAGATGCGAAAACCTCTAAATGCCATCTAAATTTTTCTTCTAAAATGAGCGTTTTTATCAGGCTCCTGTGTGTAGGTTCAGTGGTTTTCTTTTTATGCCAAAAAATAAGTTATTTTCATGGTCTATAAAGTGAAATAATTCAACATAATCATAGGAGACTGAAAAAAATGCTAAATTTTAGTGGAAATGTCAGATGGCACTTAGAGGGTTTTGCATCTGAACACTTCATATATATGAATGCAAAACCCTCTAAATCTATCAGACCTCTTTGTTTGTAAATGAGCATTTTCTATCAGGCTCTTCTGATTAGGTTCAAAAGTTTCATTTTATAGGTAATGATAGGGTTATTAGCTAGTAAATAAAATACCTTTTTTCAAAAATGTCACTTTAGACAATTCTTTGTTTTTAACAAGGTAGATTTTCTTTTGCGTCAAAACCAGCTAAATAAGTGGCGGTTCATTCTGCTGTGGTAACCCCTGATAAACCAGGGACAAAGTGGAAGGAAAATGAATGAATGAATAAGTAAATGCATTAATCAATAACATTAAAATGAACATTAATTAAATCTTAACATTCTGTTGTTATTTCTGATATTTAGGATTTAGTAGAAACATTGTAAGTAATGTAAACATTGTAAGCTAAGCTTGGTAGATTCAAATAATGTAGTGTAAAAGCATTGTGAAACATCAATATCTGTGCATTGTCCATTAATATAAAAAGCTTATCAAGCGTATAGGTAATATAAAGTAATACAAATAATGTTTTAAACATTATATTTATCTTTTTAAAAAATAGCTTAAATTAGCAAATAAAACACAAGGTAGGCCTACTGGGCAAAAAGAGAAATCTCATTCATTCTCACCATACTTAAAGTCTTGGTCTCTTGTTTATCCTCATAGCATCCACGTGGGATAAAAGAACGGCATCTTAACTTCTTCTTTCGTGAAACGCAGTTGCCGTTTAATGTATAGTAAATCGGACTCATTCAAAGTAGCGTCGCTAGGCAAAAAAACGTTATGAATGCATGCTACACTTCCGACTGTACAGTGTGTTTTCTTTTTCTTATAATGAGTTTTGAGGTAAGGGGACGTTTTCATTTACCATTCACTGACAATCAGACAGGCTCATCCAGTTAATCAAACTCTGTCTTTTAAAATCTAAATCAGAAGCGTAATAAAACAGTCTCCTCATATAAGCATATCAGCGCGCTGCTACATTGAAAATATATGATTCGATTCGCGCCTTCTGATTGGTTCTCTGGATATAGCGGCTTTTGCTGTCCAAGGCAAGTGGCGTTTAGAGGTTTTTTCCAACAAACTGTTATTTCTAAATGGGCTGACGCTATGAGTTGGATGATTAGAAGCAAATCTATTTGTTGAACTTGTATTACATGCCTAAAGCATTCACTCAATGTCATTAGCTCATTTTTGGCGGAAGTGGCTTTTGCATCTGAACTCTCCATATAAATATATATATATATATATATATATATATATATATATATATATATATATATATATATACACACACAGTATATTATACAACACCAACAATATTAATAAAAATGATTATTATTGTTATTACTATATTTTGATAATTATTATTCTCATTATATTATCGTGATTTTATATTTATATAAATTCAGAAATACAATAAATAATTATTTGTAATAATAATATACTTTAACTTTTTTTTTGCTAATGAGTACTTCATTAAACTATTAAAATAAACTAGATTTATGAGAATGTATAAAAACAAAGTTATTTTTGGAAGCAAACTTTAAGAGTTTAAATTGATTGGTTTTAGTTAAATAAAACAATTTTAATAATAATAATAATAATAAAAATAATAATAATAGTTGTTGTTGTAGAAATGTAGGGTGTTCACCATAAACACAAGAAAACAGGTTCACATATTCCAAGTTGATCTTCAAACAAACAGCATTTGTTTATTCTGATATTGCAAATCAGTCTAATTAAAAACTTTATCCATAATCTCCAAGCCTCATTTACATAACATATAAACAGGGCATTGTCTTAAAGCACCGTCCTCATCAAGATACAATGCAAAACAACCTAAGTCCTTAAGACACTCAGTATAATAACAGAAAAGGTTAATTAAATGCTTTGCATACTATAATAATAGACTGTGAGTGTGAGCTAGTTTACACCGAATTAACGGAACGGGTTGTAAACGGCACAGTTTTAAATGGGACATATTTTGCCCCTCTTCATATGATTTAAGAAAAATCTCTGGTGTCCCCATAATGGGTCTTAAAACACTGCACAGATCATTATTGCATCTTGTCAAATTTGCCCTATTGTTTGAGCAAAAACATGCCATGCGTGTGTGTGTGTGTGTGTGCGTGTGCGTGTGTGCGCGTTCATCTTTAAATGCAAATGAGGGCGGAGCCTTCACACTCTTCCGACAGAAAAAAATATCAGTGATTCTCACTCTGCCAAAAAGTCAGAAATGAGAGTGAGGTTACAAATGTGTGGAGTTAAGGTGATTAAAATCATTGACTAGCATGTTTCTGCTCTGTTCCAATGCAATTGCTTTTGCAAGTAAACATTACACTATTAATACAATTCTCCTATCTTTACAGAACATGCAAAGAGTCTGTCACTTGACTATAAAGTACATATTAAGTGTGCATTTATGAATAAGGCTGACCCTATTGCCATTCTTCAGCACATTTCCTTCAAAATGTAATTCAGTGTCCTCAGAGACTCAGATATCAGGAGCCCATAGAGACTCATGTTCATTGGTACATGTATAATGTTTTCTCTGGCATAGAAATTGTAAATCTCAAGGTGTTATAGAGAGCAAACAAAATATGCTTGATTGCCGTAGTTCACACTCTATGTCAAACAGTAGGATCTATGATAAATAATGTTCTGTGCTCCTCTGTGCATCCAATAACAGAGCAGATAGGATACTTTGCTCAAACGTTTGCCATGATGTTATAATGATAAGTATATCAATGTCGCTTACAGAAACAAAATGCGGCACCATCGGTGCAAATCTGCAGATTTAGGGGTTGTAATTTAGGGCTCTATTTTAATGATCTAGGTGCAAAGTCTAAAGCACATGGGTCAAAAGCATTAAGGACCTGTCTGAATCCACTTTTGCTATTTTAAGGATGGAAAAATACGGTTTGCTGCGGCTCATGGTCTAACAGGGTTGTGCTTATTCTCTTAATGAGTTATGGGTGTGTTTTGAGAATAGCGTGCATTAAACTAATCAGAGTCTCATCTCCCATTCCCTTTAAGAGTCAGTTGCGTCGCGCCATGGCGCATTTGCTATTTACATGTAAGTGGAAAAACTGAATGTTTCACTAGCGAGAAAACTGTTAAACAGACCATCTGCAGTGAGAAGATAAAGAACAAGCCTCCTCCATTCACCCTGTTTACTTTCTCTTTCTCTTCACTTTTACTCTTTACTGTACTCCTTTACTTTCATGATTAAGTGTTGTACACTCCACTGAAGACATCCATTAGCCTACATATTTAGTTTCGTTGAAGCACAAAGATTTGTTTCAAAACTATTTCTAAATTCAGTTCTAATTTCCAGCAAACAAATAAATGAACAAAAAAAAAAAAACTGAGTTATATCCAAACACACGTTCTATTCTTATGCCCCATATGGTCCAAAACCTGACAGGTGGACAAATCTAAGCTTGTTTTTATTAAAACAAATATAAATATGCATATTATAAATACTACTACTACTAATAACATTATACAAAAGCAAGTTGTCATGAATAAACTGAAAAACAGCCCCCTGAGATGAGGAAGGCATTGAGGCAGTGGTTTTTATATTCATGAAGAAAATAATATTTTTTATAATATTTTAATCCTTTAATTTATTTCATATGTAAATATATTTGCATATTGCTGTACATCCTGTGTGTGTTAAGCAATATATAAGCATTTAAGGTGCTCAACTAACGCGCTCTGCGCTGGACTTTAGACCTTTATACAGTAGCCCGGAACACCCATGAGTCCACAAAGTGGTGCAAATAGATTTGCTATTTAAATAACGTGGTGCAAAATGGGAAAATTAGGGTTGTGTTGTTCTGAAAATAGCAACACATCACACCAAACATGTCTTGCGCCTTATTGCGCCAGGCGTATGATAGGGACCTTAATGTTTAACCTAAAGGTATAGTTGACCAAAAACTGAAAATGACCTCATTGTTTACTCCCCCTCATGTGGTTTTAAAACTTTGAGTTTCTTTTTTATTGATGACAAAAGAAGATATTTTGAGGAATGCTGAATATCATTGACTTTCATAGTATACAGTAAAAAATATCCGTTAATTAACGGTTCCTTGTTTTGAGGTTCACATGGTGTTTTCTGTTTATTTACAGTTGTGAATTGCATTATGGGGGTTTTATCTTTGCTCTGTCGACTTCTGATGTTGAAAATTCAACACTGCAGATTAGCAAAGTGACTTTTATTGACATTTTAGTAGTTTGAGACAAGATATTGTCAACTCAGGCTCATTCTGAAAACGTACCCCTATATACATTTCTGGAGATTGTGAATTATTTAGCCAGAAGTACGAATGTCTGCATTTAATTTTTTAAATGAACGATACGGGGACGCCGTTCCTTTTCGCCCTTACCAGCTGACTGCTTACCTCCATATGGACGGCTTTCCCACTTTTACCAGTTTGTCCAGTAGCTCACTATGTACGTCGGTGGACTTGAAATGCAGAGAGGAGATGACCACGACGACGGGCTTCGAGTCCAGTGCAGAACGGTTCCAGAAAGCAGGTAAAAGCGATTTCAGAAACCAAATAATAGACCAAAAAATAAAATAAACAAGTAAATAACAGGGTGAGAATGTGATAAAACGTGGTAAAAATCAGACAAGGGCTTTTCTTTTTCTGAATTGCTTTTTAAATTTGTCGGTTGGGTATAGGAAAGTGGGTGAGCGGGTCAATCAGTGCTTTTTAAAATACTATTGGTTGGGTTTACGTAAGGGTGAGAGTGGGTCAGTCAATCAACCAGTCAGTCAGTCAACAGCGGCCTCTGCTGGATTTATGAGAGAACAGCAGGCGTGAATGGCACTCGCAAGAGAAATCTAAAATCTCAAGAAGGGTACGCAGCTCCATTCTTCAAAATATCCTCTATAATGTTCAACAGAAAGTCAATTTATCCCTTTAGGTCATCGAAAAACAGTATGATTTTTGTAAAAAACAAATACACAAAATCTGCTCAAGAAGTTTTAAGTTGTGAACGGATAATCCAGTGAAGTAGAACTAAATGTGGACTTAATGGATGTCCTTTATGCTAGTGTGATTCCAGCTAAAAAGGTCAAGGATGTCTACATATAGTACATAAGGCTGTCTTTAGGCTTAAAGAGCGGGATGGATGGGGGACGGGATGGGGGGCGTATGCGTGTGTACAGGGGGTGGAAGGGTGGGTTGGGGTCCCAATCTTTGAGACATCTGTCGCAATTTGCAACTTGTATGCTTTTTTTCATAAGCTGTTGATTTCTTGCATGACTGCCCAAGAACTGTGCTGTTAAACTGTAGCCTACATTGCAGAGGGATGGCCTGTATGAGAAGTAATCTTCACCCCCTCCTCCCCTTCACTGTCAACTTTATCACGGCTGTATGTTGTGGCAAAATCCCTTTCATCGCATCCCCAGATTAAGGCATTATTCAATTTATAGATAATACAGTAAAACAATGAAAAAGCCCCTTCAGCACAGGGCAGTGGGTGCTTTAGGATCTAGGCCTGCGGCTTGTGAAACTCTTCCAGGACAGACTCCCAGGACTGCCTAATGTAGGCCTTCCCACTGCTGTTTCACTTCTTACAATTAAATGATTCCTGGTAACATTGAATACACTGTACAACTGGGGTGTAAAATTACGGCCTTTACATTACAGACAATTACCATAAAATAACAGAAGCTAAATTACAGAAATTTACCAGAAATTTAAATTTGAGGAAATTTGTGTAATTTAACATTCGTTATTTTACGGTAAATGTCTGTAATTTAACGGCACCCCAGCTGCCGAAAAAAAAAACGTAAAATAACGGATTTTTTTTTTATATAGTGTATGTTCAAAATATGTAATGTGTAGATATGAAATATATTTGAAATAAAAATATACATTGAATTATAAATATAAGCTATAACTGAAATTTTAATAGTTGGTGGTTCACTCCACTATGGTGACTTCTGATAAATCAGAGACTAAGCCAAAAGAAAATAAATAAATAAATAAAATTTTAAATGAAGTTTAATTTATAGTAAAGTAATAATGTGAAAATTAACTTTTATTATTATTATTATTATTATTATTATTATTATTATTATTATTACTATTATTAATATTATTATTATTATTATTATTATTATTCATTCATTCATTTTCTTTTCGGCTTAGTCCGTTTATTAATCTGGGGTTGCCACAGCGGAATGAACCGCCAACTTATCTAGCATATGTTTTACACAGCGGATGCAACCCATCACTGGGAAACATCCATACACACTCAATCACACACATACACCACGGACAATTTAGCTTACCCAATTCACCTGTACCACATCATGTCTTTGGACTTGTGGGTGAAACTGGATCCCTTGGAGGAAACCCATGCGAAAACGGGGAGAACATGCAAACTCCACACAAAAATGGCAACTGACCCAGCCGAGGCTCGAACAAGCGACCTTCTTGCTGTGAGGCGATCGTGCTACCCACTGCGCCACCGTTCAGCCATTATTATTATTATTATTGATATTATTTTAATAAAGTACATAATATATAATAACATAATATAATAATTTCAAATATGTTTATAGTATTTAATAATGATATATATATATATATATATATATATATATATATATATATATATATATATATATATATATATATACATACACATATATTTGTGTGTGTGTGTGTGTGTGTGTGTGTGTGTGTGTGTGTGTGTGTGTGTGTGTGTGTGTGTGTGTATACAGTTGAAGCCATGATGACAGTAAATAATATTTTACTAGATATTTTTCAAGACACTTCTATACAGCTTAAAGTGACATTTAAAGGCTTAACTAGGTTAATTAGGTCAACTAAGCAGGTTAGGGTAATTAGGCAAGTTATTGTATAATGATGGTTTGTTCTGTACACTATCGAAAAAATATATAGCTCAAAGGGGCTAATAATTTGGACCTTAAAATGGTGTTAAAAAATTTAAAAACTGCTTTTATTCTACCCGAAATAAACATATAAGACTTTCTCCAGAAGAAATTTTTTTATCAGACATGCTGTAAAAATTTCCTTGCTTTGTTAAACATACTGGGAAATATTTAAAAAACAAAATAAAATTAAATCGGGGGGGGCTGATAAATTCTGACTTCAACTGTGTGTTTATAAATATATATATAGTAAAATAACGGCCATTAAATTACAGAAATTTCCTGTATTTTTTTCAATTACGGTAAAACTCTGTAATTTAAGTTCGTTATTTTACAGTAAATTTTCGTAATGTAACGTCCATTTTTTAACGTTTCTTTTCTGGCACCGTAGCTGCCGAAAATAAATGTAAATTAACAGATTTTTTTACTGTATAGAAATAAATAATATATATATTCATTCATTAAAAAAATTATTAATATAATTAATGTCTATCTATCTATCTATCTATCTATCTATCTATCTATCTATCTATCTATCTATCTATCTATCTATCTATCTATCATTTTAATAAAAATATATAATATAATATTACTGTATAATTAAAATATAGTAATTTTAAATATGTGCAAATGATTAAATGACTTATATAATATATGAATTATTGGCGTGAGCACACATGCACACACACATGCATGCACAAATACATTTTACGAACACATTAAGGTATGTTCTCTATAGTGTGTTCATATAGTAATATGCATATAGTATAGAACAGTAGCACAGTATATTCTATTATTCCTTCTATTCACACAATTGTAAATCTTCAGTTTGTGCCAGTTCCTAATTTTTGATGACAAAAGCTAAATTACTACCTTTTTACTCATACACTCATGCTACCGATAGAAGCTCTTCTTTAGTCACCACAATTAGTTACACATTTACTCTCCAACATAGTTTGAGGAAAAACAACAGACTGACCCAAGAGCACAGACTAAATGCTTGTGCGCAGAGAAGATATGAGATTGCATGCTGTGTATTACAGTGTGAATACGGACGGTAAACACGATCGTCAGACCTTAAGCCTGCTTAGATACAAACATTGCTGAAATCCTTATCTCTGTCTCTCTCGGAATCTGTCTCATGGCCATCTGTTCCGCTTTCTCTGAGAAGGAGCTTGACGTTCATTAGAAAGTAAAAGGCTTTTTCTACTTTAAATCTTATGCCGTGGCTGAGTGCGGGGGTCATGGCTTTAATATCCTCCGCAGTGGCTCCTCTTTCTCCGGGGCATATGTCAGGAGTAAAGTTAGCATCTGCTTCTTGAGGAAGGATCTGCAATGGCCTTCTGTGCCAAGGATTCGCACATGCAGGACTGCCAGCGAAGGATGAAGTCATACGGCAGACTCTAGAGACACTGCTTAACTTCGGTTTTGATTCGGATTTGACAATAAAGGATATGAATATGCTTTATTCTAAATCTACTGAAATAAAATGACTAAATATATGTCCAATATTTTATATATACATATATTCTATAATAATAATTCATTTATATATTAATTTTCCTTCAGCTTAGTCCCTTTATTCATAAGTTTTTACACAGCGGATGCCCTTCCAGCTGCAACCCAGTACTGGGAAACATCCATACACACTCATTAACATACATACACTACGGCCAATTTAGTTTATTCAATTCACCAATAGTGCATGTCTTTGGACAGTGGGGCAAACAGGAGCACCGGGAGGAAACCCACACAAACATATAACTCCACACAGAAATGCCAACTGGTCCAGGTGGGACTCGAACCAGCGACCTTCTTGCTGTGAGGCGACAGTGGATATTTTTAAACCACTGAGCCACCTTGTTGCCTTATAATAATAATAATAATAATACCAATAATAATACAGGATTTTTATTAAAAATCTTATATTATTAAAGAAACATTACTGAAAAAATAATACAGTGTTGCCCTCTTCATTATTATAGATCAGTTTTTTGCTGTATAATTGCAATTAATTCTGTTATTTTCTAGCAATTTCTAAATGAATAAACCTTCTTTTTTTGTGTGTAGTTTGTAAGTAATGTATTAGGTTACATAGTTTAGGTGATATAATCTACTGAACTGATTTTTACACTACTTTTAACCTAACTCGTTTATCCCAATACATTATACTGTAGAATAATCTTTTACCATATTGTTTTGATTTATAAATCAAACTGATCAAACTTATTATTGGACTTCATGAATACTGTAAAATGTATGCATTCTGGTGTGTTTGCATTCCTAAATTAGGGTCAAACTTGCATTATGAATAATTTACAAGTTTTGTCAATAATATGTAATGCAAATATATATTAAGATATAATGCAATATACATTATTACAATTGTTTAATTTTTGGAATTGGAATATACACTCACCGGCCACTTTATTAGGTACACCTGTCCAACTGCCCGTTACGCAAGTTTCTAATCAGCCAATCACATGGCAGGAACTCAATGCATTTAGGCATGTAGACATGGTCAAAACGTTCTGCTGCAGTTCAAACCGAGCATCAGAATGGGGAAGAAAGGTGATTTAAGTGACTTTGAACGTGGCATGGTTGTTGGTGCCATATGTACTGGTATGAGTATTTCAGAAACTGCTGATCTACTGGGATTTTCATGTACAACCATCTCAAGGGTGAATGGTTCGAGAGAATGGTTTGAAAAAGAGAAAATATCCAGTGAGCGGCAGTTCTGTGAGCACAAATGCCTTGTTGATGCCAGAGGAGAATGGCCGGACTGGTTCGAGTTGATAGAAAGGCAACAGTAACTCAAAAAACCACTTGTTACAACTGAGGTGTGCAGGAATCTCTGAGTGTACAACACGTTGAACCTTGAGGCAGATGTGCTACAGCAGCAGAAGACCACACCCGGTGCCACCCATGTGAGTTAAGAACTGGAAACTTATGCTAAATATCGCACAGGCTCACCAAAATTAGACAATAGAAGATTGGAAAAGCGTTGCCTGATCTCGATTTCTGCTGCAACATTCGGCTGGGAGGGTCAGAATTTGGCGTTAACAACATGAATGCATGGATCCATCCTGCCTTGTATCAACGATTTAGGCTGGTGGTGGTGGTGTGATGGTGTGGGGGATATTTTCTTGGCACACTTTGGGCCTATTAGTACCAAATGAGCATCGTGTCAATGCCACAGCCTACCTGAGTAATGTTGCTGACCATGTCGATCCCTTTATGACCACAGTGTGCCCATCATCTGATGGCTACTTCCAGCAGGATAACGCGCCATGTCCTAAAGCGGTAATCATCTCAGACTGGCTTCTTGAACATGACAATGAGTTCACTGTACTCAAATGGCCTCCACAGTCACATGTGCTCAATCCAATAGAGCACCTTTGGGATGTGGTGGAACAGGAGATTCACATCATGGACGTGCAGCCGGCAAATCTGCAGCAACTGTGTGATGCCATCATGGCATAATGGATCATAATCTCTCAGGAATATTTCCAGTATTGTTGAATCTATCCCATCAAGGATTAAGACAGTTCTAAAGGCAAAAAGGGGTCCAACCCGGTACTAGTAAGGTGTACCTAATAAAGTGGCCAGTGAGTGTATGATTTTAATAAAATTTTGGAATTAAATGAAATCAATCACTCAGTTAATCAGTCAGTCAGTCTCTCTATGTCTGTCTCATTGTATACCTGTCTGCCTACACACACACATTATGAAAAAAATAAGAACAATCATACTTTCTCAGTTTTTATACTTAATTTTTTAAAGAATAATTCAACATGAATATTAAAACAACTATATATAGTCCAAAATCTTTAGAATAACATGCGTGTTTCCAGCTTTCACTTATTTAGTTCACCTTTGAACACCTTAAAGCAAAGCAGAAAGAGCACAAGGCAAAAGTAAATACAACAAACAGTGACCTCTGACCCAACCTTGACCTGTCAGCAGCCATTAGCAGTGCTCTACAAATGAACTCAGGCCTGAGGAAATGCGTGACTCATCGGCAGGAAGATGTAAAACAAAAATACTGCACATAATGTTTCTGGGAAGTTGGACTTCAATAATGCCTATTTTGAAAGAGACCTAAATATCCAGAAAAGTATTTATGTTAATTGTCGATTACCCAGAGGTTTAATATGCCAACTTTATCAGAAATGGCACTTTAAGTAAAGCTCTCGGAAGAAACGGGCAAAGCTGCTTTTGTGCAAATAACAGGAAAACCTTGCATGTCATCGACACAAAGCATCGCTGTAATGGACAGGCTTTGAGCTCAGATGGAAAAATCACATGAAAGAAAACTGCATCTATAATTAATAAGGAAGAACTTAATTATTATGCATGTTTGAGGGAAATAAAAAAATCCATTAGAGACAAAAAGAAAAAAAACACACAGTTTGAGCTGCTTTTAAAAAGTCTTATTACAAAGACGTGGAGAGGGGCCACTTGTGCTTTTAGTCTTAATTTAGAGAAGTCTGTTAAGGGTCTGCTCCTTATGTGCGGTACTTTACCATCATTGTTCGAGCCTCCATTGCTTTATGCATACATATGAATCCTGCCTGAAAACATAATCTAATTACCATAAATGGCCTTAGATTATGAAGGTCACTTTTCCCCACTATGAGCAAAAAACATTTCACATTTACCTTGCAACAAAGACGTAAGGAATAATAATTCAAAGAGGAGTGAGCGCTCCGTGGTCTTGCCAAGGCCACTCAGGACTTGTTGACTGCAATTAAGTTAGTGTTTTATTCTTCATGGGGTGAATCTCAAAATATTCTGCACTTGAGGGTCTTTGGGAGGAGAAAAAATAAAAATATTAACCTCTGTTAAAGTGCTTATCCTGCATTTGCAGTAAGAGACTGTAGTCTTTTAAAAAACCGACCGATGAAGGATTTTGAAAAATAATTGATTTAAAATAATGATGAATGCCACGGTTAAGGTCTGTTCTTTTAAACTCTCCTTTTAACAGTGGGAAAAGTGCCACTAAGGATCCATTTCTGTCTTATCTAAAGAAACATCTTGAATGTTTGAATACGTCTTTTAAAAATCTCATTTAGAGCAAGGGAGATGTTCTACACTTGAGTTTAAAGAGATAATAAGTCAAATTAAAGTAAAAATTTCTCAGTCATCATTTACTAACCCTTGTGATGGTTTCAAACTCATTGATTTTATTTATTCTGCGAACACAAAATAACAATTTTGTTAAGATGTATTATACGAAATCCAATCATTTCAAATGGACAAAAGCCCTTTTTTCAAAATATATTTTATTAAAATTAAATGATACATTTTTTTCCCAGTACTGGGTTGTGGCTGGAATGGCATCCACTGTGTAAAACAAATGCTGGAATAGTTGGCGGTTCATTCCGCTGTGGCAACACCTGATAAATAAGAGACTAAGGCCCAATCCCAATTTTACCGCTTAGCCCTTCCCCTTACCCCTACTCCTCTTTTTGTGCGTTCATGTAAAGGGGTAGGGGTGTACCAATTTTCTTTAGCTTGAAGGTGTAGGGCTAAGTGGAAGGGCTAGATAGCCCTTGAAACAGAGATTTTCCAGGACCACACTCAAAAAACAAGGGGTATGAAAATTTCCCAGAATACACCATATACAATGGCAGCACGGAAGTAAGGAGATGCACAAATCAGTAATTTTTGTTGTAAGCTTTACAACAAACAAGCATATGTTTTATTACATTCATAACGAAGTTTGTTTTACCATCATGCTTTAAAAAAAAAAAAACATTAAAAAAACAGATACATTTCGCTATCTATACTCCATAATAATGACTCTTGTACAGTAGTACAGAACATACTTTCACATCTGACACTCGATGACACTCGAATATCCTGTCAGAAAAGTCTAATGGCTGGGGATTAGCTTTTTACAGCATCTGGTATAATGTTAACGTATTTTCCGTCACAGATGACAAAAGTACACACATCTTTACTCAATTAGAGTACAAATACTTATGTTTAAAATGACTCTGGTAAAAGTTAAAGTAGTGATTACACTTTTGTACTCAAATACAAGTAAAGAAGTACGACCTCAAAAATTTACTTAAGTAAAAAGTACCCATTACTACTACATGTTTTATTTTCACTAGCTAGGTAAATATACGGTTTCCCCCCATGTATCATCATGCTGATGCAAACTCACAGTGTTCAGCATGTAGTTTTGTGGCTGTTGGATCAAAAACAACAGCTGCCATTCATGTTCATACACTGTAAATATAATTCTGTAGGCCTGTATATATTTATAAATAATGTCTTACATTTTACACTGAATTCTGTCCAAAAATAAATAAAAATAATAATAATAAAAAAACATATAAATATTATTATTATTATTTTTTAAAATATATTGAAAATATATTTTCTTTTGCTAAAATAAATACTTATCGTATTTGACTGCAAACTATTTTTATATATTTTTTTTTGCATTAGCAGCTCTCATACATAACTCGTTATTTTAGTGTTTTTTTCCCAGGGTATTGTGGATATTTTATTTTTTGGATAAACATTAATTCTGTTAATACATTTATTCTATTCTAAAAGCAACATACACAGGCGTGACTACAACCTACAAAACATGTGCATGATCTTTTATTCATGTGATATATTCAGGATCTTTTGCATTATATATCCATGAATTGCCCAGTACAGTTACTTTTGTTGTTGTAAAACATTTGTTAAATTAATTGAAGATGTATGCCTATATGTAAAATCATAAAGTCAATTTTAAAAAATCAATAAAAATTACTTTTCGTGGTATTAGATTGAAAGACCAGAGAAATCCTGTTCAGTATGATCGGAAGTGAAGAAATGACTTTTAAACTTAAGCATTTGTATGGCATATTTATGAACTGGAATGTGTCTCTCTTGTTAACCTGTGATCCGATCGAGCAAAATGTGTCTTATTAGACTGTAAACAGGGCAGCATCAGTCATGTTAAATTCGCCGTCTTCCTCTGTTTCATCTGCGTAGTCATTCTACTAGCCTTTCTCATTGTAATCTTCATAAACTAGCCTACTTACGGTGCGAGATAACCTTATTATGGTTGGAGCTGCTCCTTCTTTGAGGAGTTTTTAGCTGAATCCAGCAGTGAACTGGGAGAGATTGTGGAAGTTCTCCTTTGTCAAATGCTACCGCTATATTTTTAAAAATATAATTCTCTGGAACATAATTAAAATTAAACTGTAAGCATTTCGCTCTTTGTGTCGTGTCGTTTGGAAGTCCAAATACTGAAACAGAAGAAGCTCTGTGGAAATAGCAGCGTTTGGACTGCATTTTAGCTTTCTCTGCTATAACATTATAGCGCCTCTGGCCACACTCCTTCGCTGCACGGGGTGTATGCATGTGATGAATGCGCGTAACTTGAAGCGTTTGTGATCTCACTAACCTGAATGTATTTTTTTGTAGTCCCCAAACTTCGTTCGCCGTAGGCTTTGCTAAGCTAACTCTGTAAAAGCCAATGTCTCCCTTTGCATTAAACTTTGAGCATATTACATTCAGAGATGTTGTTTATGTTCACACAGCTACATTACACATCAACTAAAGTTTAAAATATGATATCATACTGGACCACCCTTTTAAGCTCATTTTAAATAAGTAGTTTGAATAAGCAGCAAAAAATCTTGTTTTGAGTGTACAAAAATATCAACAACAGTGAGTTGTTATGGAGAGTAATTGCAGATCAAATATGATTCATTGGTCAGATTCATTTCACTTAATTTTTTTTCATGGCTCAGGGAGTGATTTTGCAAGTTCTCTCTGTGCATTGCCAGTGAAAATCGATTAGCTATGAATGTCCAATACTTCTCAAAAATGCTGATAATAAAGATGAGCAAAGATTGTCGTGGTGTGGACAATTTATCAGACAAAACCATCACTATGTGTGTAACCTTCATTTAAATAGTTATAAATTGCAGTGAGGGCGACGCAGTGGTGCAGGTAGTGCTGTCGCCTCACAGCAAGAAGGTCACTGGTTCGAGCCTCAGCTGGGCCAGTTGGCGTTTCTGTGTGGAGTTTGCATGTTCTCCCTGCGTTCGCGTGGGTTTCCTCCGTGTGCTCCGGTTTCCCCCACAGTCCAAAGACATGCAGTACAGGTGAATTGGGTAGGCTAAATTGTCCGTAGTGTATGAGTGTGTATGGATGTTTCCCAGAGATGGGTTGCAGCTGGAAGGGCATCCGCTGCGTAAAACGTGCTGGATAAGTTGGCGGTTCATTCCGCTGTGGCGACCCTGGATTAATAAAGGGACTAAGCCGAAAAGAAAATTAATGATTAAATTGCAGTGAGATTGCATTGGTTTTAGCTACACTGTAAAATCCAAAAAACTTTAACAAATGCAATGAGTGTAGTTAACTCAAAATTGACTGAAAGTTAATCCTACTCATTTGTCAAGAGTTTTGAACTGTAATGAGTGTTGAAGGTAATGAGTTAATAAATGCCTCATTACTTCAACTTAAATGGATTAAGTTTACAGTACTCATATAGATTAGTTTTTAACTCAAATGGTTTGTTGCAATCGGTTTTCTCAAACGGTTTGAGTTGCCTTAACTTATTTGGTTTTACAGTACTCAGTTGGTTTGAGTTATCTTCATTTATTGGGTTTTACTGTGCTCAAATTGCTTCATTTACTCAAATGGATTAAGTTTACAGTACTCATTAGTATTAGTTTTTGAACTTAAATGGTTTGTTGCAACCGGTTTTCTCAAATGGTTTGAGTTACCTTAACTTATTGGGTTTTACAGTACTCAGTTGGTTTAAGGTCTCTGCATTTATTGGGTTTTACTGTGCTCAAATGGCTTCTTTTACTCAAATGGATTAAGTTCACAGCACTCATTAGTATTACTTTTTGAACTTAAATGGTTTGTTGCAATCGGTTTCCTCAAACGGTTTGAGTTGCCTTAACTATTTTGGTTTTTGCAGTGTAGAAAATACTCACACATGTTAATAGACTGAACACGTATTACATGTGCATGATCTCATTGTTTTCACATTTTTGTAGTTTAAATGGACACAATAATATTCATTTTCTCCAAAAATCTCTTTGAAATCCATTTTCAGAAGTTTTGTCATTGACATTTGCCATTTTCTGAATCACCAAGGACCATGGTTTCTGCTAACAATTTTCTATAATACTCTACTGGGATTTGGCCTGAGGGTGAGTGAATTAACAGCACATTTTCATTTATGGGTGAACTATCCCTTTAAGTGGAATCTTTTTTTTTTTTAAATGAATTGTTTGGTTCAATTCACATAAATGGCCTTGATTTATTCATGAGTTCAGCTTATTAATTCATTTAGAGATAAAACTCTTTGTACGTTGATGGAACTTCATAAATCTACTCAATTTACATTCACTAGTATCAGGAAATTGTTTGAAAGACAGCAGATTTTAAGTCACACCGACTTGTCATTTTACTTTAAATACTTAAAATAACTCAACTCAGTAAACCTATGCAAACTGTTGCAGTTATTCTCCAAATGCCTCCTTTTTTTTACAGTGTGCTGTCCTTTCTCTCCTCCAAAGTGAAGAGATTAGTGTGAATAAATAGTGGAGAGAAGGGACTCAGGTGCATGTGGTTTGGGTGATCTCACCCCGTCACACATGAGCACACATGACAAAAGTGCCCGAGTGCTGGCAGGCCATCAGACCTCTTTGTCTTGTGTGTGTGGGAGTGTGTGTTCATGAGACTTTCCAGGCCATGCCAAGTTAAGGAGGCTTGGGCCAACACCTCCTGACAAGAACAGATCAGCGTGGAGAGAAGAGGCTAGATTGGTCTTTCCTTGATCTTGCTGTCTTCCAAAGCATGCATGTGGTCTGTTCAGTCGGGACCATTACTCACTGAAAGTGTGACGCTCTTATTTTTAATTGCAGTGACAGTGAACATGAAGTATTGGCATTTATTCATTTAGAATGTTTAATATGTTCCTTGGTTGTTAAACTACACAACAGCTATTTACAATACTAAAAACAGGATTTTTTTTGTTATTAAAAATACAGATACATATACAGATCAATATAGATATATAGACTGTAAAAAATATGCACGACACCTCAGCGCCTTTTTCCATTGAATGCTTTGAAGGCAAAACGCCTCATGATGGGCACAAACTGTCCCAAAAACTGCTGAAATTTGAGCCTGGGCATGCGCAGAACTGGACTGCCTGATGAGGAGCCGCGGAATCAAAATTACAATCAAATGCTTGTACGTCAAATCATCAACGCCTCCGGAACTTCTCATTTGACCGCCAGTATCTGCACTATAAAGGCTCGCTAAATAAATATAAGCACTCACATTTAAAAGCACATAATAATATACGATCTATTAAAAAACTGTGATGCAAGCTGTTTTTAATAATTTAATAGAAACAATTTATGTTGAACTGCAAAATAAATGATCTTTCATACACTCTAGCCTGAGTTAGACTAAGCTATGGTGAGCACAAAAAAATATTTCTCTTATAACAGGGTTGTTGGTATTTATTATCTTCATAAGGGTAGAAATAACATTTGTAAAATATGAAAAATAACATATAAAAAACACATACATTTTAAGAAAGGTTTTTATTTTTAATTAACAATCAACAATCCAAAATATACACATCATGGACAGCTATTTGCCATGAGGGAAAAATTGTGCGTTTATATTTACAAAAAAAAAAAATATACAGCAATATTTCTAAATATCAACAGGATATGTACATATCCCAGCACTATATAAAGTAGTCCTTATAAATTTGTACAGTAAACATTGCAGTATTAATACATCATTCAACATCTATCAGCTGCTGAATCATCGCATGTATGTTGTTTATTATTTTTTCTTCGCCACCGTTTTCATTTGGTTTATTTGATGCCTTAAGCGTCACTCAAAAGGAGGCGTGCGGCACACTTAATATAGATATAAATGTTGTTAAAATGATCAATGACTAATGAGTGATGTATTTTTGTAAAGTAACACTATGGTCCTGTAGTTCAAAATTCTTGTTTGCATTGTGCAATTTTAACTTTCATTACTGAAGATGTAAGGATGTCGTCATGTGTATGATGTCATTGTTATATACACAAATTAACATAATTTAGCAGTTTTGTATTTTGCACAGGTATATTCAGGTATTGTTTTAGAAAACATTGAAAATGGTTTCTTCTTTAAAAGGTTCTTGTATAGCATTACTTCAAAAACCTGCTTTTTGAAAGGTTTATTTTTAAGAGGAGACATACAACATTAAGCCAGAGATGATCTTTATTTTCAAAACTTTATTTTCTTTCATATAGTTTAGCAAATTTGATTGACTTTACATATTTATTAATTATTACTGTGTTTTTTTATTTCTTTGTTTTACTCCAACAGTTCTGTTTAACATTATATTTGCAATTGTACTATTAAATGAGCAACATACATTCCTTACATCATCAATTATTCTGAGCATATGTGGAAGTGATACTTTGAGTTGTCCATTACTTACTTAAAGGGTCACGAAACACCAAAACACATTTTTTGAGCTGTTGACAGTCATATATGTGTCCCACGCTGCTATAAACACTATTAGGACACATATATTGCACTAAAAAGTGAAAATTGGTTGTTTTTGCGTTATTTTGAGCAAATTCGTTCTTCCGGTTTGAAATGAATTTTTGAAGCTGCGTCACGACCATGAGATACTTGGGTGTAAATCCAGCTGGAGAGTGGCTGTCTGTCTTTTCTAGGACGTTCTGACGTATCTGAGTGCGCAGTATTAATTCATGAGAAAGACGTGCTTCAAACCAATTAGCGCGCTCTATTGTGTATGACGTGAAACTTCATTAATATGCATGATAGCTCCGGAGACTGTTTACCAGTTTACACTGTTCAGACGGCAGAGAGACGCCACGTTGTGTTGCCAAAACAAGTGAAAGTACAAGAATTTCAAGACAAAATCGTAGGTGTTATTAGTGTGTTGCAACGAAGGTTTTGTTTTCATTTTCCCTTTATGAGAGAGCTGCTCGACTCACGTGTGGATTACAGTGCACGCGACACGCGACAGAAACGCGTTTGTAAGGAACATTTTTACCCGAGAGCTTTTTCTCATCTGGAAATGGTGAAATCCGGATCGATGCCGCTCGTCTACTTTTAATAAAAAGACACAGCTCCAGTTTGATTGTCTGTCTACAGATTTGGTAAGTGTTTGCAGTGGACTGCCCTTTGTTTAAATGCTGCTCTCCGAGTGTAAACATGTAAACACAAACTATTCCCGTCGTGCAGGATTTTCGCTGCAATTTGTGACAGGATAGTCTATACACACACGGCTTTCTGACGCTACCTACCGAGTACATAAGTTACAGAGAAATGCGGAGGATTTTTTTTCTCTTATTCGCCGTATCAAATCAGCCTCTGTGTGTTTGTTTTTCCTGTCAAACTTAGCGCGTGCCCAAATGTTAACTCCCTTCTATGCAAAATCTTATCCTCTTTCCCTCCCCCGACACTCCCACACTCCCAGAGCTGGACACGCCCAACTTTCCTGACTTTTTTCAAAACAGAGGTGTGAAAACACCCTGCTGAGACAGGAGGTTTCGTGGCCCTTTAATACTTAATTAACATTACTTAATAGCTGTCTTAGCAGTAAATCACAGTTGTTTAAAAAATAATTTTTGAGTTGACACATAATCTTTGTCATACTACTATTAACTTTTTGCGTGTGTATTATTTTTATGCATGTGAATTTTTATTGAAAACTGTATGATTTTATCAAATTTGACCATTAACTGTTAGAAACCTGAAATTTTCTTTATTGCAGTTGTTAGATACATATTAATTTCATTTAGGTAAAAACGTCACAGTCATGTATAAGTGTTTTTAGTCATTCTGTGACACATTAGGGTGTAAGGCCCAATCTCATTCTTTTTTTGTACTCCTACCCCTTCCCCTTGGCCCTTCAAACAGAGTGTGAAAGGGTAGGCCTTCAAAATTTACCCCTAAGAAATGGGACACCATTACAGCACTTGCACACGTCATCATATATCGTTGTGAGCTCTTGCTTCATATGAGATCAGACGATCGCGACTGCTGTAGTTATTCCAGTTGCATTATTTTTTGGTATTTATATTTAGGAAATCACTGAAGGCATATATTATGTTATCATAACAATATGATGTGGCAATAAGATTGTAACTGTACTGTGCATTTACACCCTGGCCTTATTCATCAATGTAAACACAAGAAAACAACGTTAACATTATACCAGACGCTGTAAAAAGACGGTAAAACACGAACGCGGTTATGATTGTATTAAAACATTTGTTTGTTTGTCGTAAAAATTCATCAAAATGACCAAAAAAACTAATTTGTGCATCTCCTGACTTTCGGGTGCAGCTATGCTGCTGTTGTAGATGGTGTATTCTGGGAAATTTTCTTACCCCTTGGTTTCGAGTGTGGTCCTGAAAAATTTCTCTATCTAGCCCTTCCCCTTAGTCCTACGCCTTCAAGATAAAGAAAATTGGGACACCCCTACCCCTTCACGTAAACGTGCAAAACGAAGGGTAGGGGTAAGGGGAAGGGTTAAGGGGTAGAATTGGGACTGGGCCTATGTCAGAGATGCCTACGAGCCAGAATTGGCCCATGTTGACCTTTGATTTGGCCCCCCAACCACTCAAAGAAAAGATAGCAAAATAATGGGGAAAGTTGGGACGAATCCCTCAAACAGAGATTGTCATTTCTAATTGACACAGAAACTTTCGTTTGTTTGTTTAATTGCTAGCTACAAAAAAAGCAAAACTGAAACAAAATTTTTCAGATTTAAATAAAATTAAAATTTAAATAAAATTAATTTTTTTTTTTGTGAATTAATCAGTTTTTTTTAAAGCGGCATGAAACCCTAAAATTTTTTATTTTGACAGATATATATGTGTGGTACGTTGCTAAAAACACTTTTAGGACACATTGTGGTTTTATTGTAAGAAGTACATTATAAAATGTAACAAATATATAATTAATAATATTTTACTATATATTTTAAATATTATTAAATTAGGAACTTACCATGGCAACTTTAATTTAATACAGTTTGGTATGTTTAGCTTCGGCCCACCACTTTAATCAAGTTTGGTTTTTGGCCCTTCATAAGAAAAAGTTTGGGCACCCCTGACCTAAGTAAATAAGGGCCATGTCCTCATGACCTTAAATAAACAAGTCCACAGAGAGTGATGTAGCCAGTCACACTGTGCAAAATTGTCTGTAATGATCACACAACAGGAAGTAGTGTCCTGATCCACCGGCCCAGCTGTCATACAGCGTGCACGAGATCTCTTTCACCCGAGCCAGTCATGTCAATTCTCCCAGCGACCCCAGGAATCCACCTAATGAAGTTATTACACGTTAACAGGGTTTCACACCCGCATCTGTGCGCACACACCGATACAGATGCGCACAAAATGACACGGCGTATCCTCGCAGGGGTGAGGCTTGAGTTGAAACACTAAACTAGGGCCGCCTGAAAAAAAAAAAAAAAAAAAAAAACGAACCTGTGAGCCAGGCAGAGTGGTGCACTTTTTGATAGGCGCTGTGTAGTTGTCAGCCTCTTTGATGTCATCGGATTGATCTGGCAAGAGCTGGGGGCTCTTTGTTTCTCTCGGCGTCCCCGCGAGCTGTCTGATCCCACAATGCATCGCGACATCGAATCTCTGGGGTTACCATCATCTGGGCAGGCTGGGCGGCTCGCAAGAGAGAGCCTCGCTGGATTTCTCCCACGTGAGCCGGCTCTCCAGATGGCCTCAAAGAGTCGAGCGAACGGCTCAGCCAACATTTCAGCCCCAACACACACAAAAAGGAAGCAAATGCACTCTAAATATTTTATAGATATTCCGCATTCCCTCAATGAAGGAATGACAGACATTGCATATCATAAAGCGGAATAAAAGAGAGATTTTTGATGAAAGATTAATCACATCTTTTGCCGTGATTTTCAATACTAGCACTGTTTACTCGTTCCTGATGAGTGGAGAGCACTCAGAGAGAGTAGGGAGATGAAAGAAGCACCTTGGTTGATTGTTCGAGAGCGCCTTTGGACGGCAATCTGAGAACGAGATCAAATAGTTGCACATAGTTTGATTTAATGACTTTTGTTACCATCAGAGAAGGGCCTTGTAGCGGCTGCTCGATTTGGTCATTTTTGGGACAATTTGGCGGTTTGTCTGGGAGGAAATTGTGAATGATCTGGGTATGTCTTTTGCCCAACTTTTTTTTTATATCTTTGGTATAATGTACAGAAGTTTTGTTCGTGGTCTTGCAATTGGCCGGTTTCTTGTTTTGGTTATTTCTTGGAAATATTGGGGGCTCGTCCGGGAGGAAATTGGAAAAGATGTTAACTTGACTTTCATTTAGAGATCAAAGGTATGCTGCTGAAAATGTGACTCATCCAACTCTTCTGGCAATGCAAACTTCTAAAAAGATTTTTTAGAAATCGAATGGTTGGCATGGCCAAGAGTGCATTTGTGACCATAAGAAAAGAGCCTCATGATATGGCTGCTCAATTTGAACATTTTTAGGACAAATTGTGGGCTAGTGAGGGAGGAAGTATTGAATAATGTTGGTGTGTCTACTGACTTGAGGTCTCCAAAGATATGCTCCTGACTCTGCATCTTTTTTCTCATAGTCTCATAATTGGCTTGTTCAAGAGACCCTTAGGACTTCAATCTCAGAACTAGACCAATTAGTTGTACGTTGTTTGATTTTATGACTTTCGTGACCAACAAAAAAGGGCCTTGTAGAGCAACTGCTCGAATTGGTCATTTTTAGGACAATTTGGTGGTTCATCTGGAAGGAAATTGTGAATGATGTGGGCGTGTCTTTTATCTAACCTTTTCGATATCTTTGGTATAATTAACAGAAGTGGTTTTGTTCATAGTCGCAATTGGACGTTTTCTTGTTTTGGTCATTTCTGGGAAAAATGGGGGCTCGTCCGGGACAAATATGTTAAGGATATTGACTTGACTTGCATCAAAGATCTCCAAAGGTAATCTGCTGAAAATGTGAATCATCCAACTTTTCTGGCAATGCAAACTTATTCAATTTATTTCAGAAATCAAATGGAAGTGGTTTTTATTTGTAGTCTTGTAGTCTATTTGTGATAAAAGAGTCTTATGATATGGCTGCTCAATTTGGCCATTTTAGGGAATTTGTGGGCTAGTCCAGTAGGAAATAATGAATAACATTGGTGTGTCTACCGGCTGGGGGTCTCCAAAGATATGCTCCTGACTCTGCATCTTTTACTCATAGTTTCATAATTGGCTTGATAGAGAGACCCTTTGGATCTCAGAATAAGATCAAACAGTTGCACAATGGTTGATTTGATTTTGTGACTGTCAGGAAAAGGTATAGTCATTTTCGGGAGATTTTTGGTACTTGTTTGGGAGGAAATTATGAAAGACGTGCAAGTCTTCAGTCTCGAGGTCTCTGAAGGTATGTTGTCGACACCACAACTCATCCGGCAAAAGGAATGGAAGCGGTTTCATTCATAGTCTCGCAATTGGCCTTTTCCGCATCTGATATTTCAGCCGCACGTCAATAGTGGCACTGATGCTCAAAGTAATTGGTGCTTAATTTGTACATAAACAGCAGAGGCAGTTTCCATCACAGCCTGTGTCTTTAGAAATCATTAATCTCTAATTAGGGCCAGTTGGGACCAGCAGTTAGAAGGTTAAAGAGGTTCTGACAGCCCTAATCATTGCTCAGGAAGCTGAAAATATATGCAAAGTCTCAGCAGATGGGGCGAGATCAGCCTCTGCCAAGTGATAACTGTTATTCCTTTGCACCTCCAAAGCTGTCATCCTAATAGGCACATTTTGAATTTATTAATGCTCTAGTTACAGTGTCTGCACAGTCTCTAATGGTATGTCAGCCGGAGAGTGTAAACCAAACGATTAACTCGTATTACCTGGTAATGATAGAAATGTTTGTCATGATTACACTCCCCTCACACAAATTAGCGCAAGAACGCTCAGACCAAGAGGGAGACCCCTGAACGGCTCTTGAGCCAAATTTGCGTCTTGCATTCACATTTTTTTTCTCCCCTTCATCTGTTTGTTGTGACATCCTGCGACATGCTTATTTACTTTTAACCCGTTCTTTTCAGACAAGAGAACAACAGCTTGGTGCTAAGTGATAGAGCGCTCCGGGCAAAAGAGACCACGACAAATTAGCGCGTGCACATTCTCCGTCTGTTACAACATCTGATCGTAGACCGCATTCTCTGTTTTGGCTTCTCAAATGTAGCTAAGATTTTAATATCTAGCTGTTGGTGCCACAGATGTAAAATTAACAATTATCTGGGCAGCTAGGAAGAAACAAGCCACTCTTTTCTCCATCAAACAGGTGGCATTGAGCAATGCGAAATGTGCTTTAGTCGAGCTTAGCGGTTGGAAAGTGGCGATATGTATAGAATACTTTTTTATTTGGCGCATGTCGCAAAACTCACAGATGTAGGATGAAAATGCTGGTGGACTAAAAACAGATTTCCCCCCAGATCGTTCTAAAAAAATAAATAAAAACAACAACAACAAAAAACATGATTAGATGAACTAGACTAACTGGTGAGAATAATTGGCATGCTAGTAAGCAGAGTGCATGCAGTGGTAATTATACATTGCAGTTCTCCGTCCACAGAGCAGGTACATTAACTGGCTAGCGGAAAGAGCAAATTACACTGAAAGCTTTCCTCACCTCAGCCAGTGAGGCTTTGAGATAATAACTTCTCTAAAATATATTCCACTCACAAATACTGCCCTCCTTTCATTCACCGTAGATGCTGTCTCTAAAGACGTGTATTACTATGGCGGTGGACAAACATGTAGCATATTCAGCTATAATTTTCACTTCGATTTACATAGAAGTTTCAAAATGGGGAGCATTCTTGTTTTTGCAAGATATTAAATGAAAAATGCTGGTTATAATTTTATACAACAAAATAATATTATTATATATATATATTATTATAATATAGCATTTAGTATCTTGGTGGGATATTTTGTCATGTTTTTCAAAGTAGGCAATGACTGGTATTGACAAAACTTCCCCCCAAAATTCTTTGAATGCACTAACCCTAAACCAATTCCCAAAAATACAGTTAAGTACCTGTTGTGAAATAATATTTTCCAGCACTTAAATTTACACTTAAACTGAAACATGGACTCCAAACTAGGTGTAACCCGAATTACATTGTTGCTATTGATGTGTGAAAGGGTTAAGGTTAGGGACATGTTTAGTGCTGTACTAAGTGCACTGTAGCAAATGATTTATTGAAATGTTAGTAAGTGCAGTAGTCGTTCTTTCCTGTGCTTAGTTCATGTTCCCTTTGTTCCCATACTGCTACAATCGCAAGTTTCTATCCACTTGTTAAGTGATGACGTATCGGTGATGTATGAAATACTGTTTCCGGGTCCAAGCCGCTACTCATTTGAATTGAGAAAATATTCGTTTATTTATTTAGTCCTAGCACACATTAAAGTGAATATTATATACAATCATAGTGTACACAACAGTCTCTGGACTTGCTGTATCACAAATACCAAAATTTTAACAGTTTATAGAAAGTTAATCACTTTCTGGCCATTGGATATTAGGAATGGATATATTTTGCGCTCGCGATTTTTCGAAGGTATTAAAGCCAGTTGTAAACGTTTATTATTACCATTTGATGAGTCTCCCCATACATTTTGATAGAGCGCTTGGACCCGGAAGCCGCTTCGCATGGCATCACGCTTAACAAGCGGATAGTTACTTTAACTGATTAAATTCACGTGTGTCTTCTTTGATTTTTACATTTGACCATACATTTAACCTCTCACTTTGGTTACTTCTATTTTATTGAAATGTTAGTAAGTGCAGTAGTCTTTCTTTCCTTTGTTTAGTTCATGTTGTCTTTGTTCCTACTGCTTCCATCGCAAGTGTGTTTCTACAGTTACTTTAACTGATTAAGTTCACCTGTGTCTTGTTTGATTTCATTTAGCCATACATTTAACTTCTCACTTTGGTTACTTCTATTTTATTGAAATGTTAGTAAGTGCAGTAGTCGTTCTTTCCTTTGTTTAGTTCATGTTGTCTTTGTTCCTACTGCTTCCATCACAAGTGTGTTTCTATAGTTACCTTAACTGATTAAGTTCACCTGTGTCTTGTTTGATTTCATTTAGCCATACATTTAACTTCTCACTTTGGTTACTTCTATTTTATTGAAATGTCAGTACAGTAAGTGCAGTAGTCGTTCTTTCCTGTGTTTAGTTCATGTTTCGTTTGTTCCTACTGCTACCATCACAAGTGTGTTTCTATAGTTACCTTAACTGATTAAGTTCACCTGTGTCTTGTTTGATTTCACATTTAGCCATACATTTAACCTCTCACTTTGGTTACTTCTATTTTATTGAAATGTCAGTACAGTAAGTGCAGTAGTCTTTCTTTCCTGTGTTTAGTTCATGTTGTCTTTGTTCCTACTGCTACTGTCGCAAGTGTGTTTCTATAGTTACCTTAACTGATTAAGTTCACCTGTGTCTTGTTTGATTTCACACTTTGTCACACATTTAACCTCTCACTTTGGTTACTTCTATTTTATTGAAATGTCAATACAGTAAGTCCAGTAGTCGTTCTTTCCTGTGTTTAGTTCATAGTCTCTTTGTTCCTGCTGCTACAGTCGCAAGTATGTTTCTATACAGTAGTTACTAAATGATTAACTGATTAAGTTCACCTGTGTCTTGTTTGATTTCACATTTAGCCATACATTTAACCTCTCACTTTGATTCTTCTATTTTAAGACAGTATCAGTTGATGACACTTATTAATTTTTCTTTGGCTTCGTCCCTATTTATCAGGGGTCGCCACAGGGGAATGAACTGCCAACTTATCTTATCTTACCCGGAGGAAACCCATGTGAACACGGGGAGAACATAGAACAGAAATGCCAACTGATCCAGCCGGGACTTGAACCAGTGACCTTCTTGCTGTGAGGTGACAGTGCTAACCACTGAGCCCCACTGTGTCACCTGATGACACTTAATTTAACTTAATTTATATGATCACAAATTTGATTACAGTACTCTGTATAGTGTATTTATTGCAGCGTATTCACACAGAACACGCTGTGTTAAAATTATTGTTATTTAACAAAGCAAGACAGCTCAGTTTGACAGGGAGTGAGTATACATTTTGCAATACATAAATACAAAGACAGTAACTACTTCAATTAACTAACTTACTAACTAAAAAGTTACTTACTAAAAAAAAAAAGTTTGTTTAAAATTGTTTCAGTTGTAAACTCTGAGGCTTCATTGATGATTTTTGATTAAAACAACAAAAACAAATAACACTATTTTAAAATATTAAAATACTATTTTAATAGAAATATTTAAGGAGACTATAGCTATAGAGTTATTTTGTAAGCTAAATTAAAAATGCAGCTAAAGCGCTGCTGGTCCCAGACGGTGAGTAGGGCAGTTGTGAGTGTTCTGTAACAGCACACCTGAAGGGTCTTCCTCCTGCTTGCCGACTCTAAATCTCTCGACCCCTCGTGGGAGGGAGGACAGCATGAGAAAAGATCTGTAGCTCAGATGAAAGAAGAAGTCTTCTAAGGAGCTCATGTTACAAGCCCTCACAAAAACAAGGAGCTACTGTTTCCCTCCTTCACTTCTTGCGCATTGTCTTGCATTTTGACACCTCCATTGACGATTGGGACAGGATGTGTCCCGTCACAATAGAGCCTGTGCCGAAACTGTTGATTATCTTTATTTGAAATCTTGTTTCGTGTTACTGTATGGTCCTTGTACGGCTCCTCCAAAGAGACTTTGGTTCGACCTCCGAAACGCTGGTGACTTTCTCACTCTCTCATCTTTTCCACAATGATTAAGAGAACAATGTCTCACATTATCAGCAGCTCAGAGTCTCTGTCACTGAAGGCTTTCAAGCGCTTTAATACTTCTGGCGGTGCATGAAGAAACCAAAGTCGGCGGCCTTGTCTTCCACTCAACTTGAATGGCTTTTGTTCGGAGGGCCTGTTTTTTTGTGCATGTCCGTCAACCTGTGGCCTCGCCCTGAAGAAACCTTCAGTCAGCATGTCCTGAGCTCTGAAAGATGGGATTCACATGCTGTTAAATATTTATACAAGAGGGGCATCGCTATCAGTTTGACCCTGTGACCCCTTTTCATTAGAGTACAGGTTGGGGCAACTGTAACCAACACTTCTTACTGTACCTCCCTCAGCTCAGTTATAATGGCACCCTTCAGCAGACAGCAAACATGTTACATGTGCAGTATATATTATAATTACAATCCTATAATTGTACAGTTATAAAAGGTTTTGAATAAATGTTGCCATATACAGTATGTATATATGTTTAAACAATCTTTTAGTCTTTTACATATACACACTACTGGTCATAAGTTTAAGGTCAGTAGGATTTTTAAATGTTTTAAAATAAGCTTCTCCTGCTCACCAAATTTATTTCAGCAAAAATAAAGTACAAATTGTAAACTTGTGAAATGTAATTGCACAATATACAATAACTGTTCAAAAAAAGTTTATTTAAGTTCATTTAATTTAATAATTTATTCCAGCAATTTTGATGATGAATTTTCAGCTTCATTCCTCCAGTCTTCAGAGTCACATGATCCTTCCGAAATCACTCTAATGTTAATTGTTAATTGTTAATTTCCCAAATGATGTGACAGAGTAAATACATTTTCACAGTATATCTGATAATATTTTTTTCTTCTGGAGAAAGTCTTATTTGTTTTATTTTGGCTAGAATAAAAGCAGTTTTTATTTTTTTTAAAAACATTTTAAGGTCAAAATTATTAGCCCCTTCAAGCTTTATATTTTTTCAATAGTATACAGAACAAACCATCATTATACAATAACTTGTCTAATTACCCTAATCTGCCTAGTAACCTAATTAAACTAGTTAAGCCTATAAATGTCACTTTTTAAGCTGTATAGGAGTGTCTTGAAAAATATCTAGTCAAATATTATTTACTGTCATCATGGCAAAGACAAAATAAATCAGCTATTAGAAATGAGTTACTAAAGCTATTATGATTAGAAATGTGCTGAAAAAATCTTCTCTCCATTAAACAGAAATTAAGGAAAGGGTGGCTAATAATTCTGATTTCAACTGTACTGTACTGTATATATATATATACAGGGGCGGAGCAGACATTTTAAAAGTGGGGGGGACAGCTGAGTTAGATTCAAAACTTTATGTTCATATAATTATTAATCACCTGTTTCTAAATGGTCTGTCTCTAAAAGTGAGGGGGACGTATCCCCCCGTCCCCCCCGGTTGCTACGCCCCTGCATATATATATATATATATATATATATATATATATATATATATATATATATATATATATATATATATATATATATATATATATATATATATATATATATATAAATATATATATATATATATATATATATATATATATATATATATATATATATATATATACATACATACATACATACATACATACATACATACATACATACATACAGTTATGTTATATATAACAGGGATTATGTAGTTTGTAGTGTGATGTTTGAGAAAATATAAGGGGTCACTGACTTTATCAATTCTTTCTCTGTTTTTAATTTTCATTTTTCACTGAATTGTACCTTAAATATATCCTATCATAGCAAAAATTAAGAAAAACAAATCTTAATAAATAGAATGAGCATGATTTATCTTTATTGTTGGACACTTATCTTCATCCAATGCTATTTTAAATGAAATTATGAATTTAATTTTTTTTATTTGATGTCATTTGTTGAACTTTGGACTATTTCAATAAATATGGGTGTCACACTAAATGACAACAAAACTTAATTTTATATTGGTTTAAAAAAGCAATATATTTGAACAATATTGAGAAAAAATTTACAGGTACAAATTGTGGGCTTCATAGGGGGCTTCAGTCACATGATCCTGAATGGGGTCCTTCAACTAATTAAACATTTATGTGGAATTGCCCAATATAGTGTCACACCAGACGACATGGTTTTCAGTGACAAAACCAAAAAGTTTTTTTTTTCTTTTTAATATATGGATGAAAAAATATTGCCACTTAGTAAAATAGCTACTTGTAAAATTGCATCTGAGGTAAGTATTAATGATTTTACAATTTTCTTTTAAATTTTTAAGAGTTAAGAAAACTATGCTTGAGACAGTCACACTTTAGAACAGTTTTGATATTTGGCTCAAATACGTACAAAAAATGATCACAATACTTATATATATATATTTGTCATGTGTGGTAGTGAAAATGGTAGTCATGTGAACAACCCAAATACTGTATTAATGATAAATATTTTATATATTCATATTACAAAATGCATGTATGCTGGCCATCAAATAAAAAAATCTAATTAGTTTGTTTAAAAATAATAAAATATAAATAATAATTCTTCAGAGTCTGAAAACATTATGAAATCAACAAACTGTATTTGTTTTTGTTGTGAAGAAGGTGAAAAAATTATTACATAGTAAAGAGTATATTTCATATATTTCAAAACAATATTACATGTTTCAAATAATGTAAAAAAAAATATTGGTTAAAAACATTTCATCATAATTTAGTCTAAATATGTTTCAAAAAATTCTAGGTAAAATCTAGTGGTTTGAAATATAAATATTTTAAATTATAATTGAGTAGTATTTTGGTGAGGCACTGTGACCCTTAAAAATAGTCTTTTATATTTTAATTTCTCATCATATCAGTCTTGTTCCAAATTTGCCTGACCATACTACACTTCATGTAAAAGTATGGATTAATTCGGTTTTATTGTGTGCTTTCTGTAAATCATGGTAAGCATGCATGATAGTTACTATTTTTGCTTGGGAAAATTTCAATGAAACTTTCCAAGGTATGAGAAAAATAAATAAAACAAAATGTAAAGCTGTATAATAAATTGTTGTTTTGATGTTGAAAGGCCTGTGTTTTCTTTCACCCATGTAAACAACTCATATTCATGTATGTAATAATTAAATAATAGTCTTCTTAATAGCAATTACAACCACATAAACCACAGAAGCAAACCTGTTTTGATATGGCATTTGTGTGTGTGTGTGCGTTTCCTGTTTTAACATAGACATTAATACAGACTTGATTCTCTCTTGTACATATTTCACTCCTTTCATCTTGCTGGCAGAAGAACTCCTGACAAAACATTGCTCAAAATCCACATAATACAAAAAACATAAAAAGGTTTTCTTAGAAATATCTCTTCAAGGCTTCAAGACAAAGCATCATTATGCATCGCTGGCACTTGAGAAATGCATCCATACAAATACTTACAAGGATATGCTTAAGGCATTTTCAAAAGCATCTCTGCTTTGTTTTGATATGTATCATGCTCGAGAGTCATCTTATTTTAAGAATAAAAGATTCCAAGGACAGTCTCAAAGGAGCTGGATGACACGACACATTTCAATTAAATAGCACAACTTTTAATTAACTTCTTTATTCCTCTTTACTTTAGCACATTTTCTCCAACCTAGGATTCTTTTATTGTGAAAGACAAAAGTACTCACATTATTACTGTGCATGTGTGTGTGTGTCTGTTATTACAAATGGGGTGTACAAATGTCCCTTAATTTCAAATGTCTTCACAACTATAGCAAGACCAGTACATTTTGACCTTATGGGGACTTTTCTTTTCTCTATTTTGGTCCCTATGATGAAAACGGCACATAAATCCCATTATTTTGGAAATGTATAATATATTCAAAAAGTATTAAAAATGTGTTGAAAAAAAAAAAGCATTTTTAGAGTATAAAATACAATATGCCTATCCTTGTAAACCAAACAAGTGCAGTGCTTCCCACAGGTTTGAAATATGCTTGCGGTGGTAGTCGGATTGAAACACACCTTTTACCTACGGCACATGATTACCTACATGTGACGAAAAAATGTATATTTTTAACAATTTTTTTATTTTCAATAAGTGGAAGGTTTTTTATTTTTTTAAATTTTTTAAAGGTTGTTGAAATAAAAAAAAGAAATCCACTATTTGTTTTACTTCTATTCTATTTTGGAGCCATGTACAACCACTGACAGGTAAAATCTGCTGCTGACATTTTGTACAGTATTGCCAAAGCATGTTTGATCAACATCATCAAATTGAAAAAAAAATATATAAACAGCAAATGATAAATAAATGACGTAAAAGAATAAAAACATCTATGGAATAAAAATTCTTGTAATAATTACAAGAATAAAAAGTGTCGTTTTTTTTTCATTTAAAGTCAAATGAGTTGATTGACCATTTCTAACAGTGTACAAACATTTTGCAGCCAGTTTAGATGTAATTTCATCCTCCCTGAGTATATCCCAAAAAGTTAAAGTAACTCAAACCGCTTGGGGCTGTGCATGCGCTGTCAGCTGCAAAGCCAAAGTAAATCAGGCTTAAAATAAAAATGACGACGGCTTAGAAAGCAAAACCAAAAGCCGAATCCCGGACATTTTAGGAGATTTAGAAACCCTGCACGGATGCATTTTTAAAGGGTCACAAAACACCAAAACACATTTTTTGAGATGTTGGCAGTCATATATGTGACGCTGCAACGCTGCAAAAATCACTATTAGGACATCTATATTTCACAAAAAAAGTGAAAAATTGGTTGTTTTTGCGTTATTTTGATCAAATTCGTTCTTCCGGTTTGAAGCAAATTTTTCAAGCTGCGTCACAGTGATTAGATTCTTGCGTGTAATCCAGCATGGAGAGTGGATATCTCTACCTGCGAGTACATCGTGACGTCTCTGAGTGTGCAGCATTAATTCATAAGAAAAACTTCATGAGGAAACATGGGTCGTCAGTGTTTTGTTTATAAATGTGTTGCAACGAAGGTTTTGTTTTCATTTCCCCGCTATGAGAGCGCAGCTGGACTCACGTGTGGATTACAATGCTCGCGACAGAAATATGTTTGTAAGGAGCATTTTTACCCGAGAGCTTTTCGCATCTGGAAATGGTGAAATCCGGATTTGCCGCTCATCTCCTTTTAAAAATGACACGGCTCGAGTTGGTGTTGATTGTCCTGTCTCTACAGATTCGGTAAGTGCGTGTAATCGGTGTTCTTTGTTTATGTTTATTCAGATGGCAAAGTTAGTTTGTATTGTCAGCAGTACTCTTTCAGTGTTTAAAGACATACTATAGCCAAAATGATTTAGTTACTAAGTTTACAGTATGTTAATATCACTGCAATATTATAGTACAATATTATAGACTGAAAGATCCGCTTTAATGCTGCTCTCCGAATGTAAACATGTAAACACCTTAATCAAACTATTACCGTCGTGTAGGATTTTTGCTGCATTTTCTGACAGGATAGTCTATACACACACGGCTTTCCGACACTACCTACTGAGTGCATCTAAGTTACCGAGAAATGCAAGGTTTTTTTTCTCCCATTCGCCGTGCGGTATCAAACATTCGATTAAAAATACACTCTTCCAGCAGTTCCTCGCATACAATATCTCGTTTGTCACAGGGGCATGCATGAAATGTTCCTGAATGAAAGTGAAAGTGCCAAACTGCAGTTAAAGTCGAAAAATGTATATTTGGCAAATAATTTGATTATTGTTGTCCATGTAAACACAGTCACTGTCTTTCTCCTTTGCGTCTGTGTTTGTTTTGCCTCTGTGAAAATCAGCGCGTGCTCAAACGGAAACTCCTATTTTTATGCAAAACCTTCCCTCTTTCCCTCCCCTGACACTCCCACCGAAACAGAGCTGGACACACCCACTTTCCTGACTTTTTCCAAAATGGAGGTGTGAAAACATCCTGCTTAGACAGGGGTGGGTTTCATGGCCATTTAAGTCCCTAAAAGGCGCATCTCTGTGGGTCTCTGCATAGCATGTGAGATTGTGAGACAGAAGTAGGAAACGTGTAGGGCGAGAAGAGATTTTCCACTAGTTAATCGATTGCGGATGTTTGGCTAATGGGCGGATACAAAAAAAGTGTAAAAGGATGATAACAATAAAAAATAAATGTCACCAAATATAATTGGGTGGCCGTTAATAAACCTGGCGGCCCGTCCAAGTAAAGTTTATGTGTGGGAAGCACTGAAGTGTGTGTGTACAGTACAAAAATGTGCATAATTACTGGAGTAGTACTCTGTTATGGTGGTTTACGAAGACATGCCTTATCTCCTTGTAATTCAAAATGCTTAAAAATCATACTTGGTGTCTTATCACATTTAAAATATGCCACAAATTTCTTGTGAGGGTTGTGCTGATTGTAGTGGTAGGGTTAGTGTAGGGCCAGATATTCTAAATAAACAGATATTGCTGTATAAAACACATTACGCCTCTGGAGAGTTCTCATAAACCACAAATACCAACATGTGTGTTTGAATGTGTGTATACCTTATATACCTTGCAATGTTCTCCAATTCCAAATGTTCCCACAAGAATGTCAAGACTAGTAAATGTTGACCTTATGGGGACTTTTTTTGGTCCCTATGATGAAAACGGCTCACATCACATGATTTTGAAAATGTAAAAATTTTAATTTGTTTCCCGTGAGGGTCGGGCTTAGAATATACTATTTGTACAGTATAAAAATTATTATGTTGATTGGAAGTCCCTATAAAGATACATGTACATGTGCGTTCGTGCATGTGTGTGTGTGTGTGTGTTTCATTTTATCAAAAGATCAAAAAAATCGGCAACACTGCCACTTTAGCTCTCAAAAAGTCTTTAATAGGCTAACACTCAAACACAACGTTTCGACCTACATGGTCTTCATCATCCACCTGATGAAGACCATGTAGGTCGAAACGTTGTGTTTGAGTGTTAGCCTATTAAAGACTTTTTGAGAGCTAAAGTGGCAGTGTTGCCGATTTTTTTGATCTTTTGCTACAGTGTTTATTTCTGATCGAGCACCTGCCTTCAAGATTTTTTAGATGTGCGCACATTTCTGTGTTTCATTTTATCTCATTAACCTAAAATAACTTGCTCATTTGAAAAAGAAGATATTATTGCACTAAAGCAAGGATTTGGTGATGCCTGATTTTTACCATAGGAATCCTGATTTTTTTTTTCCCTACCCAAACTTTTTTTTCAACACTAATTTGCTGCATTGTTCTAGATTCCCCCAAGGCAAAGGTAAATGAAGGTTAGCTGTGGCCGATGGCTGAGCAGACAGAGAGCGAGAGAAAGAGAGAGAGAGACCTGTTCACTGTGTCTGTGCGATTGTTCTAGCCCTCAGCCCAGCATGGAGAGCGCAGTGTGAGTTTGCTACAGCAGGTTTAAAGTTTCACTTCTTCTGTAATTTATCCATCAAACTCTCCACCCCATGTCCTTTTACTCCTGATTTCCAGTTGGGAGTCCACTGAAGGAGACCCGAAACTGTTCGGGGAAACACCTGCCGCCTCTTTTCCTTACATTTTTAGATCTTCGCTTTGTTTTTCAGTCCTGACCACCTACACTTTATAACTCAAAATATTCATAATGAAGGAAGCAAAGTCATGGAAAGTCATGGAAATTAGTCACTTAAAGTGATGTATAACAGAGCAAGTAAAGTTTTTTCTATATATATGTAATTTTCATTCATTCATTCATTCATTCATTCATTCATTTATTCATTCATTTATTTATTTCATTTACTTATTTTCCTTCGGCTTAGTCTTTATTTCAGAGGTCGCCACAGTGGAATGAACTGCCAATTATTCTGGCATACGTTTTACGCAGCGGATGACCGTCCAGCCGCAACCAAGTACTGGGAAACACACATACACACTCATTCACGCACACACTTATACACTACAGGCAATTTAGTTTATTCAGTTCGCCTATAGCACATGTCTTTGGACTGTAGGGGAAATCGAACCATCCAGAGGAAACCCATGATATTTAATTTTCTTTATAATATTTATTTTATTCTGGATAAAGTCTTATTTCTGAAAGCAGTTTTTACATAAAAAATAAAATAAAAACGAAGCTTAATATTAGATTTTTTTTCCAGATCAGCTTCAAAACAAACCAATGTTGTCCAATGCCTTTACCTAATTGACCTAAATTGCCTACAGTTTAACTAAGACAGAAGGTTATTAATTATTAAATATTTGCTATTAAAACTTTGTTAAAAATGTTTTGAAAGAACACAGGAGGGCTATTAATAATAATTACAACAACAACAACAACAATAATAACAATAAACATATAAAAATAATAACCATAAACATATAATGATAATAATAATAATATTAATAACAACAACAACAATAATAATAATAATAATAGTAATAATAATAAACATGGATCACAATAATAATAATAATAATAATAATAATAATGATAATAATAATAATAATAAACATGGATCACCTTGCAAAGATTAATAACGCTTTAGACTGAGACTTTTTTTTGGTTGTCATTCCACAATTGTTTTTAAATAATTGTGTCCTCTGTCTATTTATAGTGCACTTTTTCCTTTTAGAGATTTCAAACTTGTTGCACTTACTTCAAAAACATAATATAATAGTGCGTAAGAATGCAAATTTGATGCATCTAACATAACTGCATCTAGGGCGTAAAATGCAATGATTGAGAATAATGTTCAACATTTGTCAATTACATCAGATCCCATGTAGACAGAATTACTGTTTTTATTACTCTTGTCCATTATAACAGTGGTTGCCAAAGTGGGGGTCACGGGAGAATGAGCTGGGGTTGCTTGGTGATTTTCAAATATCTAATTAATTTTATTAAACTATTACAATAACCATATTTTATCAATAACCTACAGAAGAAAATAGTAGTTAATAGTTAGATTAAAAACCAACATGCAAATAAAAAGCCATCATCCTTTTTTTTTTTTTTTTTTCTTTTTCGATCCCTGGGGTGATTAGGTTATACTACAGACACACACTTATTGTTTTTTTGTAAAAAAAAAAATAATTTTATGTTTTTTTTCCCCTTAACTGGTATGCCAGCCGTTAAATTACAGAAATTTACCTTGAAATCGCAGACTTTAAATTACAGAAATGTACCATAAAATAACTGACGTTAAATAAAATAATTTTACCATAAAATGACAGACTTTAAATGACAGAAATTTACTATAAAATAACGGACATTAAATGACTGAAATTTGCCATAAAATAACGTACGTTAAATTAGATAAATTTACCATAAAATAACGGACTTTAAATAACAGAAACTTACCATGAAATAACGGCCGTTAAATTACAGAAATGTACCAGAAAATAACGGACATTAAATGACAGAAATTTACCATGAAATCACAGACTTTAAATTACAGAAATTTACCATAAAATCACAAACTTTAAATTACAGAAATTTACCATAAAATCACAGACTTTAAATTACAGAAATGTACCATAAAATAACGGACGTTAAATTAGATAAATTTACCAAAAAATAACGAACTTTCAATTACAGAAACTTACCATGAAATAACGGACTTTAAATTACAGAAATGTACCAGAAAATAACGGACATTAAATTAGATAAATTTACCATAAAATAACAGACTTTAAATGACAGAACTTTACCATGAAATCACAGACTTTAAATTACAGAAATTTACCATAAAATTACAGACTTTAAATTACAGAAATGTACCATAAAATAACAGACGTTAAATTAAATAAATTTACCATAAAATAACTGAATTTAAATTACAGAAATTTACCGTAAAATAACTGAATTTAAATTACAGAAATTTACCATAAAATAACGGCCGTTAAATTACAGAAATTTACCATAAAATAACTGAATTTAAATGACAGAAATTTACCATAAAATAACGGCTGTTATATTACAGAAATTTGCCATAAAATAACGGATTTTAAATTAGATAAATTTATCATAAAATAACAGACTTTAAATTACAGAAATTTACCATAAAATAACGGCCGTTATATTACAGAAATTTGCCATAAAATAACGGACTTTAAATTAGATAAATTTATCATAAAATAACAGACTTTAAATTACAGAAATTTACCATAAAATCACAGACTTTAAATTACAGAAATGTACCATAAAATAACGGACGTTAAATTAAATAAATTTACCATAAAATAACTGAATTTAAATTACAGAAATTTACCGTAAAATAACTGAATTTAAATTACAGAAATTTACCATAAAATAACGGCCGTTAAATTACAGAAATTTACCATAAAATAACTGAATTTAAATGACAGAAATTTACCATAAAATAACGGCCGTTATATTACAGAAATTTGCCATAAAATAACGGATTTTAAATTAGATAAATTTATCATAAAATAACAGACTTTAAATTACAGAAATTTACCATAAAATAACGGCCGTTATATTACAGAAATTTGCCATAAAATAACGGACTTTAAATTAGATATATTTATCATAAAATAACAGACTTTAAATTACAGAAATTTACAATAAAATAACGGGCGTTAAATTACAGAAATGTACCATAAAATAACGAACTTTAAATTAGATAAATTTACATCACAATTGATTTTATGGCACCAGATTAAACTTTCTGACACCTTCACTGCACTCACGTACAATAAAAATATGTATAGGCCACAACTGAACATGGAGGATGGTCTTTGAGTGGCGTTCTTCAAAATTAAATGACAAATAGACGTGGACCTATTGACAAGTGTGCGCGGTTGTGTGCAAGGTTTATATATTTATAACCACCTCAGGGGATATTGAGGGTTGCGAGTCGCTGGCATTGTATTTTTGGGGGCCATAGGCTGAAAAGTTTGGGAATCCCAGCATTATAATACTGTAAAAAACGATTAGTTGACTTTATTTAAAAAGAAAATGAGTAAATGAATGGATGAGCATAATTATAAATTCTAAAAAATCTGAAATCAAATGGAAAGCGTTAAGAAAATGTAATTAATGAAATTAAAAGTCGAACACAAATGTTACAGATATCATTTTTAAAAATATTAAATAAAAAAGGCATTGAAAAGTGAAGAGCTGCGACTTGTACTCCATTCTAAAACATCAATTAAACTCATTACATCTTTAATGAACCGGCTGTTAAACACAAATACGTGAAAGCTCTTTGATCCATCGTCCTTTAAACATTCAAAACTGAGTTAGGACTTGCAACTTTAAGCTAGAAACTCTTTACAATTACAAATTCAAATCCATTAGTTATTACAGTGAGGAGAGAGAAAAGTAAATAACATGACATTTCAATGTCTTTAGCCCTCAAAGTAGGTAAGAATGCAAATAGCACATTTGATTAGAACACATGCTAATCCATTTAATGTATATTCATAAGGGGGTTTATATTAAGCACGCTACATACAGTACAAGTGCTTCACATTTCTTTATGACTGAAAGCATTCTTCCACTTAGAGGATGTGAAAGGTCCTCAGATAGATGCGGAGACAGCAGACATAGACCATAGCTAATTAATTCATCATTAGCCTTTCTTTGGTAAACACAAAGCCACAATTGCAGTGCTGCTTTAACCTTGAAGTTCAGGAGCGGCCAACTGTGATAATCTTTCCCACTGTCGTTATTATTATCAAAGGGCTCAAAGAGTGGCGAGCGTTTGTGCAAACACACACAGACACACACACACACATAAAGCGGGAGTTTGTGAATAAGAGGAAATGGAAAAAAGCGAGAGAGACATTTCAGGCTGTCCTTAGCGCGGCCCTTTTGTCACAGCAGAATCAGATCTGCATTACCCGTGCTCATCAGATAGCGAGCGTTTAGAAACAGGAGGGGGATATTGACTTTTCCTTTCTTTTTTTCTTTCTTTTTTTCCCTCTTTTTTTAAATCACTGGCGAGGCATTTAGTGCCTGCAGGAATGTCAAATCTCCAACCTGCATTTTGATGTCTGTGCCCCAGGTTAGGTCTGCTCTGGCATGCTTGGAGGTCCGTTGTTTGTGCTTTAGTATCCATTAAGCGTCCTTGACTCAATGTTACCCAGGGCCTTTATATGGTCAGCTCTGGGCTTCATGGCTACAGCAGGTCTGAGAGCAAGGTGCACAGAAAGGAAGTGTTTCTGTGAATTGCGCTCGGGCTGAAGTAATTACTTTTGACTTTTCAGATCTTGCCACAGCAAAGATCACCATGAAAGTCAGTACAAAGGCTAAGTGGCGTTAAAAGAATTTTCAGTTCGGCTGAAAGGAGGCCGGTATAATGTGCGCCTTAATTAATTTTGCACTCTCTTCCCTGTGTTGGCGCTTTTGAAATATGCAGGACATTTACTTTGGTGGAATATGTGGGTTCGTGCGTCTTTGAAACTGAATTGCTGTTGATATTCAAAAAAGATCGCATTTAGTCTCTCTAAACAGTTCTTAAGAATATTAGACTTTATTAAGTCGCTGGTGAAATAGTGGACTTTAGCATATGTTATTTCTTCTGTGAATGTAGGATATGAGTTTTGATGAAACATGAAAAGAAGGCAGTCTTTAGACAGTAAAAAAAATATTGACAGACCTATAAACCAAGATGTCATTTACAAAACATTTAATAAATCTTTTCACCTTCATACATTTGGTTTCCTTATGGAATGCAAAAAGACAGACTGAGCAGAAATGGGTTTGCCAAACTTTATTTATTTATTTATTTATTTATTTATTTATTTATTTATTTTTATTTATTTATTTATTTATTTATTTATTTATTTATTTATTTATTTATTCATTTAGTCATTTATTAAAATGTATTTATTTATTTATTTATTTATTTTTTAATTTGTTTATTTATTTTATTTATTTATTTATTTATTCATTCATTAATTTATACATAAAACAAAACATACATCATAAAATAGTTCATATAGGAATCAGTCAAATACTTAAATCTAAAAGTTTTATTATAATTTTATGCAAATAGCAAACCGAAACAACTAACCAGCACATGCATCTTCTCTCAGAAGTTAAAGGTGCAGTAGGTGATCTGCCAAAATGCTTACCGGTTAGCATAATATCTTTGAAACACAGTCCCACCCCTGCCGTCCAAAGCCACGCCTTCTGAAATCGCGAATGCTTGCACCTTAAAGATGACGGCAGACAACCCACTAGTTTATGTCATTTGTCAATTAGAAAACTTGATAGTACTTTATAAAACTACAATTCCGAATGAAAAACTGTATTATATCTAGTACATTTAAACAAAACTTGTCATAATGTGCAATATGTCATGCTTAGTGGTTGGCCAGCGGTGTGCAGGAATTACATTTATTACTAAGCCATACTTATTGTACATGCTATTTCCGACCGAATATTCAAAGTAGCATGGTAAACAATATAAGGAGCGCGTCACAGGTTGTCATTGTATAAAAATGAACCAATGTGAATATAAAACCAACTTCACCTCAGTAAAGCAGGCTAGGCAGAATAGCGCTATTTACTTATGCTCTGTTGTTAAATTAAGTATAAATCTACATTATTGATGCTGTAATGCTGTGTTCACACCAGACGCGGAAGAAGCGTCAAGCGTGAGTGATTTCTATGTTAAGTCAATGCAAAGGCGCGAATAGATATCCTGCGCCGTGATACCCGCGAATGACGCAAATTGCGCGGCGCGGATGGCACGATACGCACGAATCGCTCGAGTTCAAAAATCTGACCTTCTGCGGACATTCGCGCCGTGTTAACCAATCAGGAGCTTGCTCTTGTGGGGGCATGATTGTGACCTAGCACCTGTTGTTGGTGTCCTGGGGGAAATCCTCCAGCCGACACGGACAACAGTTCATCAAACTGCGCTCGGCTCAGTCAGAAGCACCGCTGAAAGCCTCCATCATCCAGGATAAGTTTCTGGAGGAGTTTATGAGCTCACAGAGCTGGGTGCACCTCTGAAAGTATCTAGTGGAATCAGACACTGCTCCAAACATATCGACGCTGTTTTTCAGCCTTCATAAAAGCACATAAACACAGTTATTTTCTCAATAAAATCCATGTTAGCCATTAAGCAATGAAGCTACAGTCACCGGGCAGACAGAAGTCCTGCCCATCACGCGAATCCGCTTCTGTTCTGAAATTAATTTGACGCGAGTAAAGCGAATAAAGCGGATTTGACGCACAAATGAAGCTGATTTTGACGCGCGAATGAAGCGAGTAAACTCAAATGTTCACGCGGCTATTTATGCGCGAATATCGCGAGTGTTCTGCATCTGGTGTGAACACAGCATAAAAGGTCCCTTCTGAAACTGAAAATAGTCACATGAAACTTTTCCCGGAAGATTTCAGTGGCTGAACAACTGTGCATATATTCTGTGCATATAACCCATTAACAACACAATCTACATCAGCTTTTCCTGACTAAAATAGTTTTAAAACATAACATTACCTGTCTAAAAGAAATACACCTGCCATGGTGTCATCCTTCCTCCAGCGTGCAAAAGTAACTCAAATATTGATTGAGGATTTTCAAAAGTTTTGATTCAGCGTTTGATTTTACCGCAACAAGATGTGTGCACATGATCGCGTGGCGCACATGAAAGCATGCTCGCACCAATGGCAGATCTGTGTGAACAGATATGCGCAGTTGTACAAATCTACATTTGCTGACAGACCGTTTGGGTTACTTATCGAATTTATGGGAATTGTTGGCCCGATAATATTTTATTGGACGAACATTTTTTAGTTTTTTGCCTTACCCAGAATATAAAAATACATATAAACACATTTAGATCATTTACTTTATTCATTACTATCAGAGTGTGAAGAGACTTTCAACCAGCACAACAAAAAATGTTTTTGAAGACAATCACCTACTGCACCTTTAATCAAGAGCACTATTATAACATTTTTTTTCTATCAAGTACTGCAAGCAAATAAAATAAAATAAAATAATACATAGCTTTTTTTATACAGCTACCATGATTATTATTGCTAAAAGAATTTACAATAGCCATATGACTCAATTTCTATACATTATTTAAAGCATTTGTTAGTCAATTGGATCAAACAAATTATGAATCACATTCAAAATATGACTGGGATGTGTAAAGAATTTGTAATCACAAGTATACAATGGTATACTTGAAGATTTGTTTAACAGAAGAGATCCAAAATATACAGGCAAGCTATTTTTTTTGGGTACAGACAGAGAAGTGTCTCGCTTTCTGCTGCTCCAGTAGGATTTTGTGTGGCGATAGTGGCTACACAGTGTAACGTTCATTCATTCATTCATTCATTCATTTTCTTTTCGGCTTAGTCCCTTTATTAATCAGAGGTCACCACAGCGGAATGAACCGCCAACTTATCCAGCACATGTTTTACACAACAGATGCCTGGGAAACACCCATACACACTCATTCACACTCATACAATATAAACAATTCCGCTTACCCAATTCACCTATACCGCATGTCTTTAGACTGTGGGGGAAACTGGAGCACCCGGAGGAAACCCACACCAACACGGGGAGAACATGCAAACTCCAATTCCAATGAGAAATGCCAACTGACCCAGCTGAGGCTCGAACCAGCAACTTTTTGCAGTGAGGCAACATTGCTACCCACTGCGCCACCGAGCCGCTCCACAGTGTAACGTCTTCTATTTTATTTTATGTAAATATAATACATTATGGCTCAGTACCATTGACTACTATGTCAGAGTGTCAGCCAGATGGATTATTATCATCATATCTGTAGCAGGATTAGAAATTAATAGGAGCTTGTTGAATAAAACACCCCCAAAGCGAACAAAGATTCCCCACAAACTCAAAATAAGGAGGCAAAAAATGCCTCCCCACAATTAAACAAAACGTGTTTGGCTGTCGTGATTAAAATGAAATGTCAATATGAATAAAATAGTGTACATTTTCAGATCTGTGTATGTTGCTTCAGATTTCTTTTAACACATTTTTTTTTGAGTCCATTATAACCAATCAACACATGCTTCTGTTGAGCTTATGCATGTTGTAGCCAATCTGATTAGTCTCCGCTGAAAACCTTTTTGTTAAGTGCACTTGTGTTCACAGAGTGTATTTTGTGCTTTCACAAATTTGCTCATAAACAACATGCTGAAGAAAATGTAAGCAAGAGATTCATTTCACAGTTTCATTGATCATAAAAGGATATCATAAAATTTCTGCGTAATTTTGGTTATAGACTGACATACTTTATCATCTCCTTTGATTATTTTCTTTTGTATCAGGAGTCATCACGGCGAAATGAACTGCTAATTATTCTGTTACATGTGATTTACCTGTGAAAGCTACTGTAGACCTGAGAGTCACTAACACATGGGAAACACTCACATACTCCCCCAATCACGCACCATCACTGAATGAAAACGATAAGCACAAACATTGTGCTAAATTTCTCCTTTTGTTTTCTCACTTATTCACTTTCCTTCTGCTTGCTTTATGCTGCGTTCACACCAGACGCGGATGAAGCATCAATCACTAGTGATTTACATGTTAAGTCAATGCAAATACGCGAATAGACATCCTGCGGCGCAATTTACGCGAATGAGGCAGCTGCAAATGATGCGATTTGCAATGAAGAGCCGCGAGTTGAGCGTTTTGTGCGTTTGATGCATGGATCGCTCCAGTTCGAAAATCTAAACTTTAGCGAATATGCGTTAACCAATCAGGAGCTTGCTCTTGTAGGGGCATGATTATGACGTAGTGCCAGTTGTTGATCTCCCGAGGGGAAATCCTCTTGCCGACACCGGACAACAGTTCATCACACTGGGCTGGGCTCAGTCAGAAGCACCGCTGAAAGCCTCCACCATCCAGGTACAGTTTCTGGAGGAGTTGATGAACTCACACAGCTGGTGTACCTCTGAAAAGATCTAGTGGACTCGGCTCCGAACAAATCTACGCTGTTTTTCAGCCTTCCTAAAGCACATAAACATACAGTAGTTATTCTCTCAATAAAATCCATGTTAGCCATTTAGCAACAAAGCTAGAGTAAACAAGCAGACAGAAGCACCATGCGAATCTGCATCTATTGTGAAGTAAATTTTGAGTAAACTCAAAATGTTTACGTGCTTATTTATGCGCTAGTAGCACCTGGTGTGAACACAGCATTATAAGGGGTTGCCACAGTGGAATTAACCACCAATTCTTAATTAATTCCTTCATTTTCCTTTATCTTAGTCTCTTATTTATCAGGGGTCGCCACAGTGGAATGAACCGCCAATTACTCTGTCATATCTTTTTTTTTATGTGGCGGATGCTTTTTCCAGCTGCAACACAGCAATGAGAGTACACTAAAATGTAAACCCCCGGCGCTGGTAAACACCCACACACCATGTTATATCATTCATACACTCATACACTACAGCCAATTTTGTTCATCCAATTCAACTATACAGCATATTTTTTGGACCGGAGCACCCAGAGGAAACCCATACGAACACAGGGAGAACATGCAAACTCCACACAGAAAGACCTCCTGCTCAGTCAGGACTTGAACCAGTGACCTTCTACAGTACTGTCAACTGTGTCGCCCCATCCCCAAATCCAATATTAACCAAGCCCTACCCTGCTTAGATTCCGAGATCAGATCTTGTGTTGATAAAAAACTAATTTAAAGTGTACTTAGTTTGAGACGATAGATTAGGTACATCAAATACAAACTCGCACTTCACGACACACCAATACGCTATACAGTCATGGCAAAGCGTCAAAAGCGTGTCATTCCATTAATATCCCCCACCACCCCCCTTCGCCATTTTCCTCCATCATTTACAAACACACCATCCTGCACTTGTTTTTGGCAGACACACCCCTATCGGTTTCTGTCTCTATTATCTCTACAACCGTGTATGCATTAGCCCACCGGCCCCATATTCAAAACCCTCATTATGCCCGACCGCTATCTGATGTTACAAAAACGGTAATGGCACACAACTCTAAAGACAGCAAAGGAGAGAGAAAAAAAAAACGTAATAAAAAGAAATATCCCCGCTAAGATGATGAGAGCCAAATCAAGCCGCCGGAGCATCCTTCTTCCTTTTACCTCAATCATCCGACCCTCGTCCCGATGCCCTCTCGGCCCTTACTGCCAACACCCTACCATCGTCCCCCTTCCATACCTATTTCATGTTGTTTAATGCCACCCTCCTCTTTTGAAGTTTTAAAGCAAGGTTCAAAAGAGCCAGGTGCTGAATCATAATATTAAAGCAGAGGAGGGGGGGTGGAGGCTTCATAAAAGCAGGAAGATCTGAGCGGGCCAAGGCAACAAACATGGCTTTCAACTGCCTTTCTGTCGGCCCCTTCTGCAGATGTCACCAGTTGTTATCCCCAGCAGAGACTTCAAGCGTGGAGCAGCGCCCCTGGCTCCGTCCGCGCACACGTTTCAAGTGTCAATCACGCGGGGGAGGGCTTCCTGGTCACTGTCCTGTGAAAAGTGCCAACATTTTGCCATTGATTTAACTCACTCAATACACAAAGATGGAGCCAGCTTTGTGCACGAGGGGTGGGGGGAAAGACCCTTTGGCAAGGTTATTTTACTGAACGCCGCTTTTGCACTCGGCGCTCCTTGGTTTGACTGCCACATAACAGCCATCGATGGCTGATCTGAGCGACGGGGAGAAATGAAAGGGGAAGGAAAATTGTTTGGAGGCAAAAGAACATGCAAACTGAAAGGGAAATCGTGTATTGAGACAGATAGCAACATTGTCTGAGACAACAAAACTTCCTTTTAACCTCGTTTAGCCTCGAAATACCTCCTGGGAGGCCACATTGTGGAGGTTTCTTTAAACACGTTTAGCACTTCAGTGCCTCGGAAAAATGAAATGAATACTTCTTACGCTCGGTCATCGCTGAGAGAGGTTTTGCCTGTTGATTGTTTGATGTTACTGCGAGGAGAGACATCAAACAGGAAAGCGTCAATAGTCTAGCGTCGAGGCAAATGCCTCAGAATAGATGTTTTTTTTTTTTTCAGGCCGTGCTTGTGGAAAACAGAAAGAGAGACAGGGAGAAAAAAAAGGCGAGATTAAATTCAACAGTATAAAAAGCTTTTACACATCAGTTAACTGGCTTATTTATTTTTTTAACGTAATCAGTAAACACCTGTCAACACCATTCATTTTCCCGCTGATTTATCCAGTAACTTTGACCCCCGGGACCTTTAAGATACAAGACTTTTTTGTCTTTCTGTTCCGTGATCGACCAGACCATCTGTTTGGAGCATATTTTCCTCCCACAAAAGAGGAAGAAAATAAGAGCACAGACACATTTGACCTTGGCACGTCCTTTCACCTTCTTGTACCTCCCTCCTCCCCCCCTTGGGGGTCTCGCCAGTGAGGACACTGTCAGTCAGTATGGGACATCCTGGATACATAATCGTGGGTAACTGTTATGGATTTCCCCTGTTGCATTATCTTTCAACAGCCTGACTTTGGGAAGAATTACTTTAAGACTCCATTCAGTCTAGTGCAGACAAACAAGTTAGCAAATCTTGCTGTACTTTTAACCCTGTAATGACTGAAAGTTGCTCTGAAACCTGAAATTAAAAGCAGCATTCTAGAAGGATCAACCTCTGTATACTGTATAAGTAAATTAGCACTGTACATTAATTGTTGTTACAAATGAAGGAAGGGATGAAGTGATTTATATTTTAAAAGTGGTTTAAATCAAAGGATCAAATATATATATTTATTTGATCCTTTGTTTTAAACCACTTTTGGTTAGTCCAAATTTGGTGCTTATGAAAAGATTGACAACTTTAATAAAAGAGTATAATATTATTTTGTCTTGTGTTTAATAGTCCAGTCAACATTAGCAATTCTGAATGCAAACTGGATTTGAAAATACCTTTCATTAAACATTTATAAAGTATTTCAATATTTGTTCAGACTTTGTCTTCTTATCTAAGTGAATTATAATAATTAATTCATTCATTCATTTTCTTGTCGGCTTTGTCCCTTGCGGGGTCGCCACAGCGGAATGAACCGCCAACTTATCCAGCACGATTTAACGCAGCGGATGCCCTTCCAGCCGCAACCCATCTCTGGGAACTTCCACACACACACATTCACACTCATACACTATGGACAATTTAGCTTACCCAATTCACCTGTACTGCATGTCTTTGGACTGTGGGGGAAACCGGAGCACCCGGAGGAAACCCACGCAAACGCAGGGAGAACATGCAAACTCCACACAGAAACGCCAACTGACCCTATAATAATTCAACTATATTTTTTTGCTTTTCCAAAATGCTATTAATTAATTAATTCATTCATTTTCCTTCGACTTAGTCCTTTATTTATCATGGGTCGATACAGCGGAATGAATGTTTTAAGCAGCGGATGCCCTTCCAGCTGCAACCCAGTACTAGGAAACACTCATACACTGTCACATTCACACACACTCATACACTATGTCCAATTTAGTTCATCCAATTCACTCATAGCGCATGTCTTTGGACTGTGGGGAAAACCGGAGCACCCGGAGGAAACCCATTTCAACGCAGGAGAACATGCAAACTCCACACAGAAATGCCAACAGGCCAAGCCAGTACTCGAACCAGCGACCTTCTTGCTGTGAGACTATCCACTGAGCCACCGTGCCGCCCTAATTATTTTTATTATGTATTATAATTGTGAGGATAATGTGAATTAATATTTGTACAACTAAAAATGACTAGTATTATTTTTTTTTCCTGCGACTCACTAAGCTCTTCAGTGTCACTTCACTCTTTAAAAAGCATTCTAATATTAACAGGGGTCACACTTTTTTTTGATGGTCCATTTGTTGAATTTAGTCACATTGCATCTACATGTCAACTAATTCTCATTAGATTATAAGTAGACTGTTAGGTTGGGGTTGGGGTTAGTGTAAGTTGATATGTACTTGCAAAGTTTCTTATAGTCAATTAAATGTCTGTTGAAGGAGCAGTATCAACAGATATTAAGCAGAAAGTCTACTAATACTCAAATGGGCCATCCAAATAAAGTGTTACCTTAACATGTATTGTAATAAAACATGTTATTAATTTCCAATGTTAGGGAAAGTTACTTTTGAAAGTAATGCATTACAATATTGAGTTACTTTTTCTGACCTGGCTGAGGCTTGATCTGTTTCATAACTTCTTCTTCGTCTTCTTTTTTTTTTTAAATAGAGGAGCTCTGCAATTAACCACACACTGCATAACCTACACCTTTATTTACCTAAAAAAAACACATCGAGTAGTAATACATTGAGTTGTCTTTTGAAAACTTCCTAAGCCCAGAGCTCTACATGCCATAGATATAGATTAATGAAAGTTTAAAGCAATGTGTTTGCAACTTTTTTACTTTTAGTATTCCAAGTGAAGTTCAAACCATTTCCAAGTACAATTGCTTTTCTTTCATGTGTTCAAAATAATAAATGTGTCCTCTCATTTCAATTTTAATTCAACTTTGTAAAAACTGAATAATTAAAAAAGTAACTCGTTACATTTTTAGAAAAGTAACTCAAATATTATTACTTTTTTTTTAAAGTAATGCGTTACTTGTTACTTAGAAAAGTAATTTTATTACGTAACTCGCTTTACTTGTAATGCGTTACCCCCAACACTGGTAATATCATCAATGCTAAATAGTAGCTGCTCTGCTTAATATGTTTTGTAAATCATGAAACTTGTTTTAGGATGCCCCATTTACAGTTGAAGTCAGAATTATTAGCCCCCCTTTGAATTTTTTTCTTTTCTTTTATAACACTAGAACAGCCGTGGGGTCAATTTTACCCATCACTGCTATTGAAATGTATAACTGACCTACAATAAAACATTCAAGCCTCCCAGTCATTGACTTTTACTAAAATTGCCTTATTTACAATTCCCAGATATTAAAAATTGTTTAGATATAAAAATAGATTAAAAAGTGGTACATTTATACCTATAAGCGCCAGCATGGGTCAAATTTACTCACTATGAAAAAAACAATGCTTGTATTTATGCACTGCTTATGTTTGAAATTACTCACCAATGACTTTTACTTTCAATTTCACTCACTAAATTAGTGGTTATAATAAATAAAAAAAGTCACAATGACTAAAAGAAGGTGATTTGTAGAGCTTTTAAAAACACAAAATGCAATGAATGATGAGAGTCTGGAGAAATTAGTTATGCATCAGAGTATGATGGCTCAAATTTAGATATTTTAACCTACTCATAACCTACTCCTAAAATAATCTTGTTATCCTGAAATAACAATTTCATGAGTCTAGACAATTTTGTTAACAGTGGCGAAAAACAGTGAAATAGTATGTTTTTTTTTTTTTTTTTTAGCAATTTCTAAACAATTTTTGCTGGGGTAAAATTTACCCCCACTGGCGATTTTAGGTATACAGGGACTTCCGGCGGTTCTAGTGTTAAATATTTCCCAAATGATGTTTAACAGAGCAAGAATTTTTTCACAGTATGTCTGATAATATTTTTTCTTCTGGAAAAAGTCTTATTTGTTTTATTTCGGCTAGAATAAAAGCAGTTTACCATCGTTGTACAATACCTTCCCTAATTACGCTAACCTGCCTAGTTAACCTAATTAACCTAGTTAAGCCTTTAAATGTCACTATAAGCTTTATAGAATTGTCTTGAAAAATATCTAGTAAATTATTATTTACTGTCATCATAGCAAAGATAAAATAAATCAGTTATAAGAAATGAGTTATTTAAACTATTCTGTTTAGAAATGTGTTGAACAAATCTGAAATTGGGTAAAAAAAAATAAACAGGGGGGGCTAATAATTCTGACCAACTGTATATAATTGCATTAGTATAATAAGCATTTAATAATATAAAAAATATAAAAAAATGTCTTTTCTATCATTTTTGATCATTTAAATGTGTTCCTGCTGACAAAATATAATTTCAAAGAGAAAAAAAAGAAGAAACTGTAATAAAAGCATGATAAAAAGTGTTAATACTTTCTTCTTTTAATGACACACACACACATGGAAAAATAACTCTAAAGTTTTATTTCTGTCTCAAGTGGCAATTAAAAATCAACAGATGCCCGCATAATACGTCAAACACATAAATATCTCCTACACCTCGTCCACCTTTTGAAAACCAAAGATCATCTGGCCTAATTCTGGAGCGTTAATGGGAATTCCACAGGAAATTAGTTGTTTTCAAAAGGGGTCAAATTAAACTTTGGCAGAGCGGCACGCGCTGACAGACACAGGAATATACGTCATTAACCATATTTGGAGATGCCCTTTCAACTTCACGGGTCACGATGGAAGCGAGTTTGTAATGACACTGGGCACCTGAGATGAAAAATTCGACGATTGTTCATGTGCGAGGCTGACTCTCCAAAGCCGAACGAGCACATGAAGGGGGTTCCTGTAGATCTGGCATACCCGCACGAGCGTGCACTTTCCTGAACCCTGTTTGAACTGCGCCAAGCTGCCCAAACACAGAGAAACAGAGCAATCCCCTGGGCCCGGGTTTTACAGGAGGCCACTTGCTGTGTCACGTACCTCAAACAGAGATGATTGGCCCGAGGAGTGATGCAAAGGATCTTGGGGGTTGCTTAGGGCTTCTGCGTTTTGTAAAATAGCAGGAAGCATATATCTGTCAGTCTCCATTTAAAAGTTCACCTGTAAGGAAATGTTCTGGCCAGCAGTGCTGACACAATCACGGCGCCTAGCAACACATCCTCCTGATCCCTGCCTTTTGTGATATGACATGCTTCTGAACCACAAAGTTTCCTGCTTAGCGCACAGATCGTCTCAACTGCCTTTGTTCGCCATGTAGGAGAAAAAAAAAAGACTAAGGCAGAGAGAGAGAGAGAGAGAGAAAAAAATGCCGGTGTCCGTCATTGTCCAGCACAGTGTCCTCTTTTTTCACAGTCACATGAGGGATGTCTTCAGAAAATCACATGGCTCTTTTTGTTTGACGGCCAAGAATACTGAAGGTTGCGATATAACGATTCTATTCTTCTGCCAACAGTACATATTGAGTGGCTCTTCTAAACACTGGGAGGACACTGCTAATGCCCTCTCTTTGTTTGTTTGAGAGGTAGATTTCAATTACAGGGTGCGGAGAGAACTAGTTGTACAATTATTATTTTTTTCAATATCTGTAATGGTGGTATTGTCTGACACCAGCATGTACGGAGCAGGGTTCGTGCCACGGCTGTGTTGTAAGAGTGACAAAACTGTTAGGTGACTTGGGGGCCTTGTGGTGTCCACCTGGCTTCGTTTGCTGCCAAAGTGTGTATCACACCTCTGAGATCGCTAAGCCCACCTCCTCACCTCGCTCCCCTGGCACACGCCTTGTTTTCGGTGTTGCTTTATTCCCTGTAGAAAGGGTCAGCCAATGAAATGACCTCCACGCTCCTCCGATTCCTAAACCCAACTAGAGCAATTTGCAAAAGAGACATAAGAAGAACCATTGAAAGTTTTTAAAAAGAGAGAGAATGTGGAAAAAACACGGTTAGGATTTCCCAGATAGTGTTTGTCTGTAAAGCCTCATTCACACTGCAAACAACTTGCAGTGGCAAAGCGTCAAGCGACCGCTAATTTGAACGGAGAGTGAGCGACTTACGGCAACCTCCGTCTACGTGAGTGACAGCGACTTTCTTGAGCGACAGCCAGTGGTGGAAAGAGTACTGAAAAATCATACTCAAGTACCATTACTTGCCTTAAAATGTAGTGCAAGTAGAGTAAAAGTATCTGCTGTAAATATTACTCAAAGTATGAGTAAAAAGTAGCCCTTTTAAAAGTACTCAAGAGTAGTGAGTATTATGTTGTCAAAAGCATGTATTATGCATGTTTTTACATGTAATTTGTGCATGTGTGTGTAAACGTAACATTCTGTAGTGCCTTTAGTTATTGCCCAGCAGACACATAACATCATGAGACATCAATATTAGGTTGGATTTAGGTTGTAATGTCAGGTGACCAAAATTAATTGTCAAGCCAGCAACTAAGGACAAAGTTATTTTGATGTCCAATAACGATGTCAAATGACGTTGATATTTAGTTGGTTTTAGGTTGTTAGAAAGTGACCAAAATCCAACGTTGAGCCAACATCTTAAACCAACGTCATGTATGACGTCAAATACTGACATTTATTCATCAGGTACGGCAACCAAAATCCAACGTCTGATAGATGTCATAGGGGTAACGTTCACACAACGTCAAGCTGTAACATCATTAGACGTTGATAATTGGTTGGTTTTAGGTTGGAGATTGACCTTGGCCTGACGTTGAGTTCTGACGTCAATCCAATTTCCATTTCCAAACGAAATACAAAATGTAAAGTCCCCATGACGTTAGGGTTCAACGTCAATTAGACATCATGTTGACGTCCTGTGCCTGCTGGGTGTTTAAGGCCATTTCGATCATCATACAGTAAACATCCGTCATCTCCTCATCAGTGACATGCATCTAAACAGTGTCTGGGTCAATGCACGTAAAGATTTTGAACATTTTCTAGGACATTTTTAAAACTTCCAAACAGTTTGCCGCAATTATAAAGTGCACACGTCTTGAGGTAGTTCAATTATGATGCGATTTACCTTCTAAGATGCGATTTGATTGGACAGGAATCTCAGGACTGATTTTTTTAATCCACATAGACAAGAAAAATAAAGTAGTGACTGCAGGTTGAAAGAAAGTAGTGGAGTAAAAGTAAAGTAAAAGTACACATTTTTAAAACTACTCAGTAAATTACAATTCCTGAGAAAAACTACTTAATTACAGTAATTTGAGTATTTGTAATTACCACTGGCGAAAGCCAATAGGAGCACCAGTAGAGCTCACGTGATTCTCTCTCAGCTCACTCAGAGGCTGTTTGTATTTTCCATGCTGGAGATGTACATAAGCGTGCGTTTGCTGCAGGTTGCCACCCAGAGCGTAAGCCAGCTCTAGTCTTGGAGAGCCAGACAGTTATGGTAGCAAGAAGTTTAGGCTAAGTGTACTGTACATGTAGCCAAATATGGAAAAGGTTTTCCTTGTGCTTTAAAAGGTGCTTTTTAGGTGACAAATTTTTCAAAACAATGAAATAAAAAAACTCGAAAATTTCTGTATTTACTGTCCAAAAACTCTGTATTACATATGCCAGGCAAGTATTTCCTGCTGCAACCTTGTTAGTAACAGGATCAAACTTTTTTTTGATGATCCGTTTGTTGAGGATCACTAATTCTCATTAGATTATACGACTGTTAGGTTGGGGTTGGGGTTAGTGTAAGTTGACTTGTGCTTGCAAAGTTTCTTACTGTATAGTCAGTTAAATGTCGGTTGAAGGAGCAGTATCAACAGATATTAAGCAGACAGTCTACTAATACTCAAATGGACCATCAAAATAGTGTTACCGTAAACAGTACCTATATGGAAGTGACGATGCACAATCAATGGCATTGTTTTCAAAAACTTCCACTTTGAAAACAGTTTTAAAATGTATGTATTACAAAAAAAAATGCTTTTGTCATGTAAACAAATAGGCAAAACGCGTAAAAAATGTGCAGTTTTTGGGCTCAAAACATTATGTAAACAGTCCCTAAGTTTAAGGAAAGTAAAAATGTAAAGTCCGTACAAAAACATACCAGTGTCATCTTTCGTTGTCAAGAGTCTACACCAGGGGCCGGTTGTACCAGCAGTGCGTAAGTTAAATGTAGCCTAGTTGTGACTTAAAGGGACACTAAAGTAGGTTGCACATCGGATGTGCTGCTTGGTGCCGTGACATGGCACGCACATGACAGTTGAAGGTATCGCACACCAGACGTGCACATTCGCATGTTATTTTAAATGAAACTATTCAGATGGCGCTCTGTGGTGCAGCAGAAATATGAAGTTTCCAGAGTTGTGGCTGGGCGTCGCGGACAGTCGTCGACTTGCGGTGCCAGTGTGCGTACCCTTAAAGAAACCTATGTTTGGAATTCTAAAATGCATGGCGCTGTGTGGCACGACGCGGCACATCTGGTTTGCGGCCCCCTTAAGTTATAACTTACACATTGCTAAATATTTTTGTGTTGCACTACCGAACTTAGTTTAATGCAACGCTATGTTCCAACAAAATATTTACGGCAGCACCCCCATGTATAACGATAGAAAAGAGATGACAGCGAGATTAGTTTACACTGAAAGGCTCACGATAATAATGAAGAATGATCTCTCTCTACTCACAGCCATATTTTACTCCGGTCCCACTTTATATTGTGTCGCTTATACCTGTGAACTTACATGGTAATTAGATGTGTAAGTAGTATGTAACTACAGTGTATGTACACACTGGTACAGAGTATTTACTTGTGTATACTGGTGTAACTACACTCATGTAACAACCAACTGAATAGTATGTGTAAGACCTAGGTACATACACCTAGCCTTTAAATTGGCCAGCACACCAACGAAAAGAAGTCTTTCTTAACAAATTAAATTAAAATAAATTCTAAATTATGACTGGTATTTGGCAATAACGAAATTAAGATAAAGGCTCTGCGGCATTTCTTTTGCCACTTCTCTTCACAATCTGGCATTAAGGCGACGGGGAAGCTGATTAACGAACGAATAATGCCAACATTAGCCTGTATACTCTGTCTACATTATGATTTTATGGTTTAATAATATTTATGTACAATTTAAAAACCCTTTACTCACCAAGATTAGGCTATGTGCTTTTGTGCAGGTATTGAATTCACTGTAAATGGCTTTAGCGCAGTCCTGCGCTCAGGATGCTGCATACCGAACCTTTTACTGCAGCTGCTAGGCTGAGATGCAGAGTTCAGATCTGGCTAATTTTGCAAGTTTTGGGTAGGATTGTTTGTTCATCTTCTACCTGCCAAGAACATCCGTTTAATTTTCCATGACAGCAGTTTCAATGTAGCGAATGACCTCGTCCTCTTCCCTAACAGCTTGCTGTACATACGTTGCTGTTTAGCGCTCTACCGTAATATGCAGTGTATGAGTGACCGCCGAAATACCTTGGCGGTTAGAATAACCTTTCCTTCTGAACTGGCGGCCGACCTTACCACAGTCAAAAACTCGCTCTTTTTCACTTCTCTGTCATCATTTGTTTCACCTTTGCAGGGATGGATTTTAATGTTGTAACAAATGATTTGATTACTTTCTCGTGCTAATCGAAATGCATCACATGACTATTAATTTACTGCGCCAGCTAAGCCTCAGCACTCCCGCTGGGTCCCGTCGGGCTCGGGCAAAGATCTTCAGCTCTAATCCAACTACTGAAGCGGAGGAGCGCATCTTCCTTTGAACTCGTTTTTCGTGTATTTTGCTAACATGATTATGAATTTCGTTGTTTTTGCTTAACTTTCGTTTGGGCAAAATTATTTTGCATTAGTTTTGCCCACTTTGAGAAATTTTGTGATTTTTGTACACTTTTATTTCGATTGATTTGTTTGTTGCTTTTTTGTTCAGCTCTTTCTCGTCATATTGAGCTATACCTCCTCAAGTTCACTTTTTTCTCAGAGTAAGGTGGATAGGGAAGATGTCTTACGACTTTCATTTCGCAAACAGTAGAAAATGTATTGTTAAAGACATCAGGTAAGAGGTGAACGTCATCTTTGTATTATATTCTACAGTTCAGTATAGGGAAGAATAAGGCGCACGGCGCTGAAACCCTTTTTTTCTTTTCATCAGTTTCTAGCGAGGTAAGGGGTTAAATCCCTTTTGTTGGCAGTTCTGTTGTCAGTGTCTTTTGCGTACACCCTCACATTGTGAAATTTACCAAATTTTTTAAATGTTATTCCTTATTAAGTTTCGTGAAACAGTTAGTTACGATAGATAGTGTGCGCTTTGTCTACGACACGAATTCCATTCCTGTACTCCACTGGAAAACCAAAATGTTCCCAAACAGGAGACTTAAATGTATTTGGGGGATCTGCAATCTCAATATATGCGAAGCAGCCGTCCTGCATATACAGTAGTAATGGAGTGTGATCGCTTACTCAAGTCACATGACATGCACTTGGAAAATACTATTCTAAATTCTAAAACATTAGAATATAATATTTAGAACAAAAGCTCATCATTACTAATACACTTTAATCAAATGTGATAAAATAAAGATGTTTTGGTTCAATTAGAGACAAGTGACGTCAACCTTAACAGTGGGCAGCAGGGGGCGTGACAGTATCGCGGTCCGCCACGAGAGTTTCGCGATACGTATCGTGGTTGGTGTATCGCGATATTTCGGTTCGGTTTGTAGTATCGTTACACCCCTACTATCTAGTAGTGCTTTGAGTTAATTGTATCCATCAATTAAAACGAAATTTCTTCATGACTGAGTTTTTCTTCCTGCTATTTTCTCTTTTTATATTTATTCAATTAAGTTTAATGTTTTGATAGCTTTGTGTATTCACGGCTCACGGTGCAGATGTGTGCGTCCACTGTAGTGACTGATTGTAATTTAATGTACTTTAAAAATGCTTTTTGTCTTTTTATTTTCATAGGACAGTTTTATATAGATGCATTAGGTGCAGAATTGTAAGGCAGTTTAACGATTTAAATGCTATTTATTGGATATCACGTCGTTCAGTGTGACTACGCATGACTTTACAGAGAGCTTACACCTACTAACTATAATTTGCCTTAAGAACACTCAAGTGAGAACTAATTTAGTTACAAACTAGCTAGTAGTTACTAAGCCCCTAGTGAGGACATTATGTTCCAGTCTAAGAAAGAACTTACAAACAGCTGGTGCATTCCCACCCAGGGGTGCCAAAACTCGATCCTAGAGGGCCGGTGTCCTGCAGAGTTTAGTTCCAACCCCAATTAGACACCAGCTAATGAAGCTCTTTCTAGGTATACTAGAAACTTCCAGGCAGCTGTGTTGAAGGAAGTTGGAGCTAAATTATGCAGAACTCCAGGACTGAGTTTGGGCACCCGTGGTCTACACCATGTATTAGTTTATTCTGATAAGTGCTCATTGACACCGTTTACAACTGATATTAAGGCCCCGTTTACACTAATGCGTTTTTGTTTTAAAACACATAAGTTTTGCTACGGTTACGCCATCCGTCCACACTACGCCGGAGTTTTCAAGCCCTGAAAACGGGGCGTTTTGAAAACGCTGGAGAGGCCGTTTTCATTCTAAAACGCTGCTGCTCCGTCTCAGTGTGGATGGGGGAAAACGGAGACATCTGAAAACGGAGGCGTGGCTGCTGAGATTCGCTACCTGATTGGGGCTTTTGGGTCATTGCGTATCCTTCGCTTATTTGTCAAGCCCCTATCACATGACTATAACGCTACCGGAAAACGGCAGACCAGCCTTCACTGTAAACAACAACATTGACACAGAAATGGGAGCGTTGTTTGCACTATTGTCCATTTTAGGCGCCATTGTGCAGTTAAACTCTGCCTTTTTTACTACAGCAGCTGCATATATTCGCAAGAGGCAAGCTATTGTTCGAACACTCGCTAATCGCTCGCGTTCATCGTTTAACCAGCGTTTGTTGACTAACAATCACCAAATGCAGAGCAAGACACATGCTTCCTGTTTATACTTGAACGCGCATGCCCAGAGTGCGCAAATGGTCACGTGATATATGTTTTTGGTGGAGTAGTGTGGACGGAGATACGTTTAGAAACGCTAGATGAAACGCTAGTGTGGACGCGGATAGTTTTTGATCGAAAACGCCGTTTCAAAACGAAAACGCATTAGTGTAAACGGGGCCTAAGATGCATTTTGGTTGATTGTAGCACAAGAAGGGAGACACATTACCATTTACACCTGCTTTTTTACAGTAATCTGTCTGTTGTTCCCTTTTCTGATTTGTTAGAGAGGAATGTTTTTTTGCTTTTCCTGGTGAAGGAAAATTGTGCTTTTTATACATTTTGGAAAAAAAAACTGTCCAGCAATTGCTGCTATGAACCAAGCTCATGCAACACTGATAGAATAAATGCAATTTGAGCATGTTTAAAAATTTAACATTTTGTAGCTCATTCAGTTTTAGTTTAAGACTATTTGGTGATTTCATCATACAGTATTCTGTCAGTGACATGCAGTCTAAACAGTATATCGGCCATTTTGTGGGAATATTTAGAATCTTCTTGGACACTTTTAATGCTTTCGCACTGTACATGTTTGCTGTATTTATGAAGTATCCGTGTCTTGAGGTCAGTCTGTCTCATGTGATTTTTTTTTTATGAGCGATTTGACTAGACAGCAATCACAGGACTACTTATTCTACTTAGCCAATCACCGCAGACAAGAAAAAATTAAACATATTGTTGTGACTGCAAGTTGAAGGAAAATATTGCAGTGTACAGCACTATAAATGTACTTAAGTACTTTTTTTAAACTAAGTACAATTATTAAGAGTACTTGTAATTTCTTGCTATATACCATGGCCTATAACTTATAACTCAGATGACAACTTCAAAAATCCCCAAAATCCTATTTTCCAGTTTGTATGACTTATGCATGAGATGTTCAGCCAATCATTCCAGTGCATGATGTTAAAAGCAAGATTTGATTCACTTTATACTATGATTCACTATACACTGTAAATCACTTTATACAGTGGAGACAAGTACTGTAGCTTCACTAAAGAAACAAAAACAATGAATCAAATAGGGCTGTGCGATATTGCAAAAAAAATTATCATGATATCATGTTTCATATTATTCAATATCGATAATTATTGAATATTTTTTATCAATCCATTTAGGAATATTAGGATTTTTTTAATTTAACCACTTTATTTTAAATTACCAACATTACTAAGGCAAATAGTTTTAATAGTCAAAACAAAAAATCTGATCTCGTTATAATAAAATAAACATAGGTGTTAAAGAGACTCTTGAACTTAAATGTTACAAAGTGTGTGCAATCTTAAAGTGTAAACGCTGAACAATCAAAGCAAACTTCAAGGTGTGAATAATAATAATACAGTAAACCTCAAACTCTGTCAACAACACAAATTATGACAATCAAATCTGAGCTTTCAAGTAAAGAAACCAACCACCATTATTCAAATACATACTGCTACATTACAAATTGTGAAGTTGGATGACTATATTAACCCCTATGCTAAAACATCTTTCAGATGGGGAGCCAGGGGCTGGGATGCACAAGAAAAGAAACCAAAAAGCCACTCTGTTGACATCCTTACATCATTTTTCATTTACAATCTTTTCACTGCTGCTATACGGCACTCATTTTTACGCATGTGTTGTTATTCTGACCTGAAGTGACAAGCGCATGCGTGTGGATTCCTTGACCATTTTAGCCTAATTCACACTACAAGCGACTCGCATCGGCAAAGCAACAAGCGACCGTTCATTTCAACGGAGAGTGAGCGACTTCCGGTGACCTCCGTCTACACGAGCGACAGCAACCAGGTGGACGTGTCGAGCAACGCCACAAAGTTGAGAATCCTTCAACTTTATGCAAATGAAGAGCGACTTTCTAGAGCAACAGTCAATAGGAACACCAGTAGAGCTCACGTGATCCTCTCTCAGCTTGCTCAGAGGCTGGTTGTATTCCTGCTGTATATACCTACACACCCCTGAGTTTGAAGCAGGTCGCCACCCAGAGCGACAGGCAGCTACAAAATCGCTGCTAGTCTGAATGAGGCATTACAATGGACTTTGCACTCGCGCTCCCCTGGCATCTCTCGTAACTAGGTGATCATCAACCATTTTCTCAGAGGATGACAAACGGACAAATCATCGCTCCGATGCAAGTTTATATAGAAAAGTTAAAACCACTGAAGTGTTTGGGTGTACTGTGTTTGTAATTAGTCTACCGTTATTATGGAAATGTGTATATTCCATACAAAGTGTGAAGCAGATTGGTTAGTTCTACTTAAATGAATCGGGGTGCGCTCATGGCATTCGGAAAAGTTCAGATGTTTTTTAACTAGGTGTGGCTGGAAAATGCGCGCGGTTCATGTGCGCGTCGCTTGCACAACATGTGTGCGACGCTCCCATATGCACTCCATTAAAGTTGCGCCCTCCATTGGAAATGACAAACTTACACTACAACCTTATTGACACTGCTTCCAAGCATGCATCATGTTAACCAGCACTCAATTTGGGGATTTACACCTACCTAACTTTAAACAGTAACAGTTCCTGACTCCAGTAAGCTACAAACACAAACTGGGTATCGTTGGAAAGAAGACACTTTGACCTTTACTGTGGTAAAAGGGGAAGTTACATGTTAAAAAAAAATATAAAAAGTTATACATTATGATGTCATGAGAAAAAAAAATGTATTGTGTTCAATATTTGTTTTTCCATATACAAACACAGGTAAACATTAATGTAATGTCCTAGAAAAAATATGACTTGAAAGCCAAGTGTCTCATGAGTTTATATGTCAAATTTGATGAAGATAGCATGCAAAATGGGATTTCTGTAAAAAGTTTTCTGAGATCATATCGGTGTCCTCCTTTCCCTCACTGTCAGAGGCACTTTCTCAAAAACAACCATCCCAAACTAAAACGTTTACAGTTGCTGAATAATTTGGTCTACATTCACAGTTTATGTATCTTTGAAAAGAAGACACTCTGGGCTTTATTATCCGTCATCTAGAGTTTATAATGCTCAAAATAAAAAAAATAAGTTATAGATGCTTAAGTAATGCAAAAAAAATTGCACCGCAATAAACATTTTATTATTTCATAAACAAATGTGTGTAATTAGTCCTGAAGCAACACATAAAACTAATACATCAAAAGCTACATATTTGATGCCAATATAATCCAAAATGAAATTTCTGGAATTATTTTTCTGAGACAATGTCTTGTGATTTTCTCCCTCTCCTTGTTTGTGGAGAGGTCTGATGACCACACATGTACTGGGGTTTCTAACGCAACTGTTTTAGTCTTTTCACATAACACAATTTTTTTATTGTAAAATAATAGACAGAAACGTATAGTATGAATAATTTATTTGTTCACAAGAAGTACATTGTGTGAAATAAGTCCAGTGCATATGCAACAAAAAAGTCTTACAAGAGTTGTTGTTATGGTCTCTCACTTTGCTTCTGGCTGCTGCTTGAATTCCACTGCACAGCAGATTCAGCTACATGACAAAAAAAACAGAATTAGGATTCTATTGTAAACAATTGTATTTCCCCCCTTGAGTAGCAAACATGATTTACTCTGATGCCCATTTATGGATATGATAATTATTACAGATAGCTTAGGAACAGCAGCCATTCAGATAAATGGCAAACATATGATAATGCCAAACATTACTGAAAGATTATCGCTACCGGAGAGACATTCACACTTATAGGCACAAGCAGGCTTCACAGAAGAACTGAGACGTAAACAATGTAATACAACTCACCGTTAGAAAATACCAGAAGTAACTCTTCATCCAGGTCATGTAAGTATCAGTTCGCCTCAGAAATATTCTCCTCTTCGCTTCAAACAATCTCTCAAAACTCTCTTCACCAGAACAAAACTTTTGACGATCTATTTTCATTGTTTACCAGCCGCTCTGCCGTTAGCTCAAACTGTTAGCAGCTGTGTAGCAGGGGGCAGGTGCGTCGCGTGATGATTGACAGACCGCTGATGAGACAGTAACAGCAAAGAGACTGCAATATATCTGCCGCGACCAATAGATGTTCATATATTGAATATATCATGCAGCCATTGGCTAAATTCTCCATCAGTCAAACTAAGAAGTAGGAACTACTGTTACTGATCGGATGGCAGCCAATGCAGAAACACGCGGCTTTGTTTAGATTTTAGTAACTATAACTTTGACTTTTTATTCAGTTTGTGGTCTCATTTTATCTGTAACACTGTAAGCTATGACATCGAGTTGTCTTTTACTACAAAGACGCCGTTTTTGCATGTAAGTAACATGGTAAAGCATGGTAAAACAGGTCTCCGGCAGAAATGGTGATATAAAGAAATGAATAACCATCCACTATTGTGTCGGTGGACTAAATGTGCTTGATGGGATGTTTTTCTGTGGACTCTTACCTTTCAAAATAAACCGTGATGTACAGCAATGAATGCGTGTGTGTGTTGTTATTACTATGATATGTACTCCATATCTAATAAGCATTTTCATTTCAACTTACACAAAAGTTATCAAATACGTTCTTTATAAGCTTCCCATTGAAAAACAACTAGCTGCAAAGGCTGCTCGAGGGTTGTAGCTTTAAACTGATGTACAATTTGTCAAGATTACTCATGTCAACTTTGATGTAATCTATTGATAAACATTGACATGTGGAAAAACAGCACCCCAGGACGTCCGCGTCGGGGCGATGGGTAAGCTAGCACTTCATACCAAAACTACGAACTTTTTTTTTTATTGATATTGACAAAGGTGTTTGGTCAATAAATATCGATACCGATTTTATCGCCCAGCCCTAGAATAAAACTTCAAAAATCAACCAGTTCAATGGCATTACAATTGTGTAGCTACTGAATATTAATTGTCTAAAAAAGTCATCTGTGACAATGGGAATGAATTCAAACATCATTACATGAAAAATGGCAAGCCAATCTACAAGAAACTGGCTTTAGTAGACATGCTAATGTTGTATTAAATTAACTTAATATGGATAAATAACAACAATTTACAAATACATTAACTAAAATCTACAGTAATTAAAACAACATAACAGTAAAATGTGTTCATTTTTAATTGAATCGAGTCATTATATAAAGTTAAAACTAACACACACACACATGCACGCACACACACAAGAATTAAGGTCCTGGGATTTTACTTGATCTCTTGCTTTAAGGCACTCACAATTGTTTTGTACAAGTGACTTTTGACATGGCTGTAAAAAAAGTATTCCCATTTGTACAGTTGCAAATAATAAGTGTATTTTAGAAGTGTTTGAACTGAGGAAACACCCCTTAAACTGACTATAAATATCACTGAACACTGCCGTATGAATCAGAGTCATACAGTACGGCTCTTTTCGTCTTCTCAACTGACCGTGTATTGTGCATAATGGCAAACGCTCCTTGTGTGTGTGGGTGTGTGAGCGTCTGCATCTGCCCTTACACAATAAGTGTTATTAGGTTGCAAGCCTTGTTCAAACAAAGACTCTTCTGAAGTACCTAAAAAACATCTGAGCATACACATTCAAAGGCCACCGCAATGGATCAAGCAGGACTTTTCTCAAGAACTGCGTATTCGGTTATTTGAGCTCCATCCCAAAAAATGTCTCTGAAAAAAACAATGCGGTCGATAGCAAACATTACACTAGTACTATAGCGAGGGCTTTACTAAAAACTGGATGATCTGATGTTCTGTGACTTATTATACACAAAAAAACACTTATTATGCACAAAGTATAATCACAAATTTAGTTTTATGAGTTCTGTTTAAAACTATGGTCCCACTTTAGTGTCCTTAACTAATATATACTTACATCCAAATATACATACAGGGTAACACTTTATTTTGATGGTCCATTTAAGTATTAGTAGAAAGCTTAATATCTGTTGATACTGACATTTACCAGTCCTTCAACAGACATTTAACTGACTATAAGAAACTTTGCATGTACATGTCAACTTACACTAACCCCAACCCTAACCCCAACCTTACAGTCTACTTATAATCTAATGAGAATTAATTGACATGTAGATGTAATGTAACTTATATTCAACAAACGGACCATCGAAATAAAGTGTGACCACATACAGTGTACTTAATGTGTTCATAATGTAATTCAAGGAGACTTTTTGGTGGGACACTGGTAGGGTTACAGACAGATTTGGTGGTCTGGGTAGGTTTATGGGTGGGTTAATCTGTAAGGGATTGATCAAGAGTATACTTATAAATGTAATTACAGAACTTGATTACAGATGTAATTACATCCATGTATTTAATTAAGCATAAGTACAATGGGAAAACATGTATTTACACAATAAGTACATTGTAATGAATTATTAATTTCAGTGTAAGTACATATAAGTTAAGGCCACTTAATATAAAGTGGGACCAAAAGGGTCATGCTATCATTAAATATGCTTTTATACTGTAACTGGTTTGTGTTGTATTGTAGGGAATTTTTAGAGGAAATAGTCTAGTGCACTGAACTGATGTTGACTGTAATGAAGTTCAATAAATGACTGAAACCCTGGGTAATGCAGTTTAATCATGAAGCTAGCTCAATTGCAGTTGTGGTTTACGTAGCATTTTGCTAAGCGAACACTGGAGTAAACAACTGGTAAAATTTGACTTTGATGCTCCTATTTAGACATTTTGTTGATTATTACATCAATTTACTTTACTACTCCTTAGCTAACAGTCTATTATAATGTACTGATATGCTAACAAGAGGTTGTTGGCAGTGTAGTTGTGTGTAACAAATTAAAAACCAATTAACTAATGCAAATATAGGGTAAAATTGTAAATATTAAACAGGTGTGCATGGGTGGCGCGATGGGTAGCGCTGTCGCCTCACAGCAAGAAGGTCGCAGGTTTGAGCCTCGGCTGGGTGTTTCTCGGTTGGTGTTTCTGTGTGTAGTTTGCATGTTCTCCTTGTGTTCGCGTGGGTTTCCTCCAGGTGCTCCGGTTTCCCCCACAGTCCAAAGACATGGGCTTTAGGTGAATTGGGTAAGCTAAATTGTCCTTAATGTATGTGTGTGAATGAGAGTGTATGGGTGTTTCCCAGTGATGGGTTGCAGCCGGAAGGGCATCCGCTGCGTAAAACATGCTGGATAAGTTGGCGGTTCATTCCACTGTGGCGACCCCTGATAAATAAAAGCACTAAGCCGAAAAGAAAATGAATGAATGAAACAGGTGTGCATGTAACAAATGCTCTGGGTAAAAAAAACCTCTCTATGATTACTATACTATACATCATTGCACATTGTATGTTGTTTGAGTATCATCTGACCATACAGTCTGACATTTAGTCTGTACAGCATTTAAGACAGTGTGATGATACTATTTCATATTACAGTAACTAATTTAATTATTTAAGCAAGTTAAATGTTTTAGATTTAGATTTTGACAGCCCTGAAAACATTTACATCACGTATTATTTATTTATTACTCTAATTTTGTTTGTTTAATATTTAGTTTAATTTTTTTATTATTATTTTAAGCACTGCTTGAAATATACATCTTTTAATAATCAACATTTTTCTCATGTCATCTGTCATCTTGAATAGATTTGAATTTTTTTTCTTCTCTGAGCTGTCACAAGGCTCTCTGGGATTGCTGTCACCATAAATGCATGCAATGCAAGCGTAAAAATTGGCTAAAATGAGACAACATAATTAATTTTCCGACCTTTCAGCTTTGTATTCACATTCAGAGAATCTTCCTACTAACGTAACATAGTACAATAGGCGTCTTGATGGAAAAAATAAAATGTCCAAGTGTCCCTTTAAGTGCGGCATGTCTAATGGACAGGACTCCCCTCAGGATCACAGATTTGCTAAACAGCTGACGGCCATGGGCTAAAGGCATGGTGTTGGCTGCATCTGCGTGTCTGAGCTCTTTTTCTCCTTCCAGACTCAGCTGTCATGTCTATTCACCCCCTAAATCATGACAAGCATGTGAGAGGATCTTTACAGCTATTCTTTCAATGATAAACACATCCCCCTTTTCGATTACACAGTCGTACATAGACTACGGCTTTATGATAAAATAAAATAAATGCATGATTAATATGTATCAACAATAATAATAATAATAATAATAATAATAATAATAATAATAATAATAGGGTGTCACGGTGTCGCAGTGGGTAGCACAATCGCCTCACAGCAAGAAGGTCGCTGGTTCGAGTCCCAGCTTGGCCAGTTGGCATTCCTGTGTGGAGTTTGCATGTTCTCCCCGTGTTCGCGTAGGTTTCCTCCAAGTGCTTCGGTTTCCCCCACAGTCCAAAGACATGTGCTGTAGGTGAATTGGGTAAGCTAAATTGTCGTGTATGTGTGTGAATGCAAGAGTGTATGGGTGTTTCCCAGAAATGGGCTGCAGCCGGAAGGGCATCCGCTGCGTAAAACATGTGCTGGATAAGTTGGCGGTTCATTCCGCTGTGGCGACCCCTGATTAATAAAGGGACTAAGCCGAAAAGAAAATGAATGAATGAATAATAATAATAAAGTTTATCTCCAAATAGTCTCTGCCAAGAAAGCAGATATTTTTATCTGCCTCTAAGGCCATCAAGTCATAAATCTCCAGCTGGAAAAAAGAAATTAATAAAAGCTAATTACAGGCCAACTATTTTTCCACCTCTCTTACCTCCTTCCTAAAATTTCCTGTTTGGAATGACATGAAAGTTGGAAAAGAGAATCTCCTTTTTTCCACTCAGGTTTGGAGGGGGGTCAAGGGCAGGTGGCGCAGTGGCACACAGCTGCATCCAAGAGTTGTTTTGCAGCAGAAAAACAGCTCTGTTCCATCTCCATCTCAGCCTGGAGATCTGACCCGCACTGATGCATTGCTTACGTACCGGTGGAGATGGTTCGGACAAACACAGGACGTGCTAACTTCAGTTTGATTATGGACTTGATGACATTTTAAAAGCTGGTTTTGTTTTTTGCTGAGCTGTTTTTTTTTTTTTTCCTTAACTCTCTATCATCATCATCATCATCATCATTGTTTTTATTATCTAAAAGACGCAGCATCAACCACAACAAAATTAAAAAAGCACAGTTATGCGCTCTTGACCCATCATCCTACGCTGACTCTCCATTATCTGCTTTTATCTCTGCTTAAGTCCGGCTCATCTCAGGGTATTGTCATTCTCAAGTGTTTAAGATACTCTTCCCAACCCAAATGTACAAAGCAGATGTGAGCGCCATAAGCTCCAGACTCTCTCTCTCCCTGTCCATCTCTGTGGCTGATGTCTTCTGGATGAGTTTGGTATTAAATATGAGAACATTAACAGCTGGTTGCTCATCCTTACTTGAGTGCATTAACCTCTTTAGCTGCTTTTTGATTCCGGGAGAAGGGACCCATGGCTTTGGCAGGACGACAGGACGCTAAAGTCCAGAGGCAAGAGAACAACAGCGACAGGAAAGGTAAACATGGACGAACCCAGAGGAGGTGATCGACTTGGGCATTGGTCACCTGCTTGCTCGCTTGCACAAGAAAAAGCAAAGGTCGGGTTCGCCCAGGCAGAAAAACAGCGCACTTTCTTCTGCTTATTTGGCTAGCAGGGTGGCAGAGGCACTTTTGGAAGGGTTCCAGGGACAAACATGGATAAGACACGCACATACACATAGACACGCGCATGAGGAGGATGGGTGATATCATGCCTGCTGTGGCCGGCCGAATCAGGGCTCCGCTGGAGCACTGATGGGTAATGAGGAAGAAAGAGCACATCTGCACAGGGATGCCGTGCCCTTGGAGCTTTTAGTGTATTACCACACCATAAAGACACCGCGGCATCTACAACTCTCGCATGAGAATCACTGTGCCGGAGAACGACAGATGATGATTATGGTTATGGACTGTACATTTGTGATATGCTTCGTTTATGATGAGATCTGCTTCGGATTTTTCACTTGGCCCTAAAAACACAACAATCCTTGTGTTTCTTTGGAATTGTTTACACGTATTTCAGCAAAATTCATTTCTTTAGTGACAAACACCAATTTTTGTTAGTCTTTATTAGACCATTTCAATGTGGTGATGTCATTGGCCCGTGAACATTTCCTGCTTGTTATCAAACTATTAAATAACTGGAACAAGAGGCAATTCAATCATAACCAATGTTAAAACAGCTATCATAACATTATTTATCAATATGTGATTCTTTTTGGATTCTTGGAAGCTATAGAAATAAAAAATGAAAAACAGGAAATACGTTGGGACCATTGCTTTTGTTTACATCCCTCAAAATGGACCATTCAAAGTGATGTACAGTACAAATTAAGGTAATAAAAGTAATCAAAGCAACAAAATCAAACAATATTAAAATAATTTGGCCAAAAAAAAGAAAAATAATTTTTAGTTTTAGATCAAAATTGTTTATTTAATTTAAAAAGACAAGTGCTAGAGCAATTTTAGAAAGAGTAGAAACTAAGGTAGGGAGTGTTAGTAATAGGAGGTCAAGTGTTGACAAAAAAGATTTACTGGGAATCACTAAAGACTCAGCTGCTATCTCAGACAATGGGAGCAATCAAATCCAACAAAAGAGCAATAATAAGTGGTATGACAAGTCCTAGTTAGTCTAATGCATTACATAGAACAAGTTTTACTTTCCAAAATAAATAGATGGAAATTCTATCAGCAATATGCATGGAGCGATGACCGTTTTAAAGGTATACCACGGTTTAGAAAGGTCAAGGTTTTAAAACCACCAACATGTTCTGCTATATTGTTCCTAGGGTATATGTAAGATTTTTTATGTTTTTTGTTTGTGTTTTTAGGACAACAGTATCTCCAGCAGAAATTATATCCAAAGATGCCATTTTAAATTGTAAAGAAATCTGTGTTTTTGAAACAAATGAAGATAGCAGAAGTCAATGATTCATTTGAATTATGTAGACTGACATGTTTACTGCTCCAAAATATTATAAACGTTTCTCAAAATAAAATATATTGTGTTCAAAGGGGAAAAAAGTTTTTGGTTTTTACTCAGACGTTTAAAAAGAACATATTTTAGAGGCATAATCACAATACTGTAAAACCATGATATTTTTATCTAAGGTTATCATACCGTCAGAAGCTTATGCCTGATCAGCAGCTTCTCATCATGTCATTTCGAATTTCACACTTTTTACTCTGTAGATTTGTTTTATTTATTTATTTTTTTTTTGTAAATAAACTGCATGTTAGATATGTATTTTAAGTGGAACCTTTGGAATTTAAAATTAAATACAATAAATTCACCAATAAAAAAACAAGTTCACAAATTCTATACAGTTAATTAGCAATATTTGTGGTAAAAGTTTTTATATTTTCATGTGCAGGAAGGAGCGTTCCACTATTCATGAGGGCCGCTGGTTTTGAAAAGACGTAATAACAGTAAAATCTTAATGGTTAAAGACAGATTTTACAACATATGATAGAAAATTTATAAATGAGCAATATGATTAATATAGGCTTCTTGGCATTGGTTGAGACCTATATAGTTACTTCTATATACAGTAGTTGAAGTCAGAATTATTAACCCCCCTTTAAATCATTTCTTCTTCTTTTTTATATATATTTCCCAAATGATGTTTAACAGAGCAAGGAAATTTTCACAGTATGTCTGATAATATTTTTTCTTCTAGAGAAAGTCTTATTTGTTTTATTTTGGCTAGAATAAAATCAGTTTTTAATAAAAAAAAAAAAACATTTTAAGGTCAAAATGATTAGCCCCTTTAAACTATTTTTTTGATAGTCTACAGAACAAATCATCATTATACAATAACTTGCCTAATTACCCTAACCTGCCTAATTAACCTAATTAACTTAGTTAAGCCTTTAAATGTCACTTTAAGCTGTACAGTATAGAAGTGTCTTAAGAAATATCTAGTCAAATATTATTTACTGTTATCATGGCAAAGATAAAATAAATCAGTTATTAGAAATGAGTTATTAAAACTATTATGTTCAGAAATGTGTTGAAAAAAATCTTCTCTCTGTTAAACAGAAATTGGGGGGAAAAAAAATAGGGGGCTAATAATTCAGGGGGGCTAATAATTCTGACTTCAACTGTACAGTATATACTAAACTAAAACTATAGTTTAACTAAACTAAAACTATATTTTTAAGAAGATTTAAGTTCCTCCCTTTTCATTTTCAGATTTCAGTTCCTTTAATTATTAAAATACTCATAAAAATATGAAATGTTTAAAGAATGGTTGAATCCAAAACATGGTTGCTTCGTTAATCAACAGATTTATTCACATCTAAACATCACATACTTTAAATATTGCAGTCAGAAGCTCAACTTTCATGACAGTTTTTCTTACTAATAGACAATAAAAACACTGACGACCAGTCAGAATCAATCCTACTTTCAAAGAGTGCAAGGATTTAAATACAGTACATAAACAAACCAGACTGAACCATGCTTATAATGAATAGAAGGACATTTTGTGCTGGTGTGGACTCACTAATTTATAGTAGTTGTTGTTCTTTATGTGAATAGGAGTTTAGACATTGGGGACAAATATCCCTTTAAGATTTAATTTTGAAGACAAAATAAATTTGTACAGATTTGGAACGACATGAAGGTGAGTATTTGATGATTGAATTTGAAGGATCAAACTCAATTTGAACTATCCAGACTCAAAAATTATGTGTTAACATCAATGACAGAAAAACAGTAGAAACCGCTTATTGAGTCGGATATCTTGAAACCCCCGTCACTGAGGGCTTTCACCTCAGTGTAATTGACTCAATGTTTGGCAGTGGGCCATTTCATTTTCAACTTATTCTCACATAAAACTATTGTCTATATTCAGAAAATACTGTATTATTTACTCAGATCACTTTCATAATACTTTTGTGGTGTTTTCTTTGACCTTTTTAGAACTTGACAGACTGTTGTTCAAAGGCAAGATCTGCAGAAAATAAGGTTAAAATTTATTGGTGTGCACTGAAAAAACTAATAAAACTTAAGTAGACAACACGAGATGATGTTAAGCAAATAATGACCCGTTTTATTTATTTATTTTTTCAGTTTTAAGCGAACTCTTCCTCTCCGCCATGCCCTGCTGTAAGTCACACCCTCACTGTTGTCTCTTTATTTGTTTAAGACAAAGCTAAACTGTGCCCTGAAAAATAGAATTTATATGAAAGATCAACATGACAATAAGTCATGCTCTAGGCTGAATAAATACAGACAAATATGCAAACCATAGTGGTTCACACAGACGTCAGGCTCCTAAAAAAAAAAAAAAAAAAAGCTCTTTTGAAACACCACAGAACAACTCAGCAAAAACACCTGCCAGTCTCAATGTCCTCAGCTTCAAGACCAGGGTTAAAAAGCATGGGCTCTTTGAACTTGTTCCTCCTGAGTAAATATTGTCTTATCAACGTGTCCCTAATGGACTATCCCCTGTCTTCCAGTGAGGTAGTTGTAAAGAAAACAGGGCTTGAACAGAAAGCGCCTTTGTATTAATTTTTCTTTATCTATTGTCTCTATATTGCACGCATTATCATTTGTGGTTAAGGTCTCCCTATTGAATACGACTTGGCAGGTGGTCATGTTTGCCAACATAAGAAAAGTGAGCTTCTGTCTTAAGTGTGTCAACAACCTGAGAATTTTAAGAGAACGGACGGGGGGAGGGAAATAGAGAAAGAGAGAGGGAGAGAGTTATAGAAGAGTTAGTCAGGTGTAGTTCTTTTAATATATATTATGTTCATGATTCATTTTTTTGGTGCTTTAATAAAAAATAAGAAAAAATAATAATAAAAATATCTAGGGATTTTGAGAATGTAAAACAAATTTACATTATTTTTAATGAATTCATTTAAATTATTTTACTCCGAAATTACTCATAAATTGTACAAATACAAAAAAATGGCAAATAACACTGAATAAAAATTTTGAAGCCAAAAAATTTTAAAACTTAATGATTATTTACATTTTTGATGCTATGAACTTCTAATATATATATATATATATATATATATATATATATATATATATATATATATATATATATATATATATATATATATATACTGTATATATATATATATATTGCAGTGTACCTATTTTTAAATATTGAAGTGTGAAGTATGATATAAAAAATTACACAATTTTTAATGCTATGAACTTCTAAAAAAATAAAAAAATTTCAGCATGTAGTTTTTTAACCCTTGAACAGACATCGCAACTGCCTGGTTGACCTTTTGTCCAAAGTTTATCATTAAAACAAAACTCAAAATGTGCTTTGAGTGGTGTCAGGAACAGAAATAACCCCCTCCAAAAATTGGCCATTCTTTTCTTAAGGGTTAGGTATTGAAGCGATTTTTTTTATAATCAATTATGATTTTACTCTTTCTTTCTTTCCTTGTTTTTTTATTCATTTATTTATTTTACTCAAATTAATTTTATAATTCATATTTATACATTAAATTCAATATGGTGTAACCAACATGCAGGAATAATTTTTTCCTGTCATATGGAGAAAAACAAAGAGTTTAGTTTGTGAAGAAGCAAAAAAACATCTATTTATGTCGTTTTAAATGCAAATAAGCTAGTGCTTCCTGCTTCTTTGCAAAAAGGGTGATGCCTTTTCAGCTTGTGCATCAGTTATTCTTAAAACAACAAACAAACAAACAAACAAACAAACAAACAAACAAACAAACAAAAAAGCCTTTCCAGTTTACTGTGCGTTCACACCGAGAGCGTCGAAGTCGCCAAAAGTCATTCATATTCAATGGGAGTCAGCGGCGAGGATCAGCGAAGCGCATCTTCACCAGTGTAAGTGTTGAAGAGAGTTGAAATCAAGTCAATTATATGTTAATAAGCTTTGATGCGGTTCAGCAGCATGCAATCAAAATGTAGAAGTCCATTGTGAAGAAGTCCGGTGTGAACACACAGTTAAACTCCCGAAAAATGGTTTTGTAAGTACATAGACATTAAAAAGACACACAGAAAGCCCTGAGTACCAAATAAAAAAAACTATCTTTAGTGTCAGCTGTCAAATAAACACAAGACTTTGTTGAAAACAAACACAGAAATGCAAGGTTTCTTAATGTTTGTAATGTCTGAAAACGATGTAACTGCTCTTCAGTGAGGCCTCTGCATCTTTGTCATGCCTTGGGTTGAATTTTTTTTTTTTTTAATTCAGGATATTGTTATGTGTGCATTCTCAAAAGAAAATTCATGACAACAATCAAGGCATTTGAGGTAGTTAATAATGTTTTTTTTATGATATAGGTATAATTTATTTAATTCAATTCATCTTTATTTCTATGGCTCTTTTAAAATGTAGATTGCCAAAGCAGCTTAACATAGAATATATAGGTAATTAGAATACGTTTTGTAACTTACAGCAACAGCACCATTACACTAAAGAAATTTGCCAGTGTAAAAAGCATAATGACACACCTCTTTAAACTATAATAATGCATTGTGTATTTTTTTTTTACCAATTAGAAGTTTCGTGATAAAAATATTAAGATAAAATACTGTAGATCTGACATAGCCTTTGCAGATATCCTCTGGCATACCCTGATGTGTGTACCTCTCAAAAAATGTAACTACATGCCACAATGATCAAAGCCGCCTGATGAAAACTGAACTTTTTTTTTACGTATCGTCAGAAAAGTGGCATATTCATATGAAAATGTACAGTAACAATTTATTTTGATGGTCCATTTGAGTATTAGTATATATATTAGAAGTTCATGCTGCTAAACAGACATTTAACTGACTATAAGAAACTTTGCAAGTACATGTCAACTTACACTAACCCTAACCCCAACCTAACAGTCTACTTATAGTCTAATGAGAATTAGTTGACATGTAGATGCAATGTAACTTAAATTCAACAAACGGACCATCAAAATAAAGTGTGACCAAATGTACAAATTTTAAAAGGAGGTGTGGACTTAAACCCCACCCTTGACTGTACCCCTTTTTGGGATATGAGCAAATCCTACTAAAATGTATAAATGAGATCGTACAAATAAATACGAATTAGCCACTAAATCAAAATGTTCCAAATCGTTGTGAGATTGTAGAATGGAAGATTTGTGATTGGTCGGCTTGTTGGCGGTGACGTGTGTGGGCGGGACGGTGTGTTAATCAAGTGTCGAGTCCTGTGGAAGAGTTTTTTTTTTTTTTTTTTTTTGTGTTTGTTTGATGACTAAATGTGTGGAATGTTCACCAGCTCCCGCTTATTTCTTCCTTGAAAGAGTGATGATGATGATGATGATGATGAAAAGCCTTTATTTGTCACATACACTTTTACATGTAGCGAAATTTCGGAGTGCGAGTGATTTTACATGTCAATACAAAGATGCGAATAGACATCCTGCGGCGCGATACATGCAAATGAGGCGGTGTGAATGACGCGATTCACGCGAATGAAGCGGTGCAAGTTGAGCATTTGTGCGATTGACGCACTTAACAGGCGTATCACGTGTTTCGCGCGAATCGCTCGAGTTCGAAAATCTGAACTTCAGCGGACATTCGCGCCGCATTAACCAATCAGGAGCTTTCTCTTGTGGGGGCGTGATTATGATGTAGCACCTGTTGTTGGTGTCCAGGGCGAAAATCCTCCTGCCGACACCGACAACAGTTCATCAAACTGGGCTGGGCTCAGTCAAAAGCACCGCTGAAAGCCTCCATCATCCAGGTACAGTTTCTGGAGGAGTTGGTAAGCTCACAGAGCTGGTGCACCTCTGAATGGATTTAGTGGACTCAGACACGGCTCCAAACGAATCGACACTGTTTTTCAGTCCTCCTAATGCACATGAACACAGCTATTCTCTCAATAACATCTATGTTAGCCATTTAGCAATGAAGCCCTGCCCATGACGCGAATCCGCGTCTGTTGTGAAGTGAATTTGATGTGAAATGACTTGCCTTAAAGGGACTTTGCCAATACTTAAATGAGAATTATTTGGCATGTAGTTACAGTGCAACTTTTAGTCAACAAAATGTGCAATAGAGACCATCAAAAAGAAGTCTTGACACACAAACAGAATGCATACTGTAAGTATAAATGTTGATAATGGTGGAGGCTATAATATATGGAAGGTACAGCATGAATCGTGGGGTAACTATAAATCAGTTTTTATTCAATGAGGGTTACATCATATGACATTTTTACAATAACCGTAAACCAATCGAAGTCTAAAGATTACATTCATAATAACCTGGCACTGGTGAACTAGATTTTGAAATGAATCCACCTTTCATCATCTCGGACATCTTTATTTGTCATTGACCCTTACACATGCAGGGACATCACGGTATTCACTTTAAAACATCACTTTTCCCTGTCAGCGCACAGACAATGAGCACGAGCTCACAGGGTCGAATCACACCAGGGCCGTTTCACACGGCAACCCAGAGAGAAATTAATTAGTAAAGAGACGTTTACATGACACAATGCCCGCGTGTGACATCCCCGCCACCTTCAACTGAAGCCAGCAGAGCCCACAGAGACCCCGTCCTGCTCCCGCTCGCTCTCCCTCCCATATCCCACTGAGAGACACAGCAAACTCGACCCCTTTTTTCCATCACTTTTGCTTTTTAGCACAGAAAAGAAAGCACTGTTACAATCCTATGGGGAGGAAGAGGGAAAAAAAGCAAGATTTGGCCAGGGAAAGCACATGATTGTCTCGACCCAACTGGCTTTTGATCAATGCAGTCGTCCGCATCAAGTTTGTCTGCTGTAGACAAGAACGCCTCCAAATTGTTTTCCCCCCTCAATGGCTGGAATTAATACAGCAATGTAAAGAGCTTACGATAAGTGTCTATCTGCCTCCAGCACTTGCACACAGAGGAAAGCTCACACGCTTCGCCTTAATTTGCGTTAATTCATTTGGTCACAGACTGAAATGTGTGAAACATTGATCCTATGAAGAGGGAAATTACAAAAAAGAAAACATTATGACCGGAAGCACAATGAAGAAGCGTAGGACTGAAGTCAAGGGTGGGTTTGCGTGAATGCGGCAACATTTCTAAGTGGATGTAATTCCATGGTGATTATAATAAGCGGGTTAAGATAAACCCGGAGGACGTTAGCATAATGCACATGTGTCTATTTGTCATGTTTTTCCTTGTATTCATTGTATTCGCAAACTTTAGCAGCACTCTCTTACTTATCAAAAGAATGGGGCAAATACGTATTATCCTCGTGATAATTCGCAGAGAGCGAGAGAGAGAGAGAGAGAGAGAGAGAGAGAGAGAGAAATAAAAACAGTAAGGATGATGGACGGAGAAAAAATAATATGTCTTTGACATTTTTGTCCCAGAACATCCTCCGCCAATGACCTTCTGTACAAGACACGGTGAAAAGAAAAGCTTCTCAAAAGATGAGCTGGCCGTGGAGGAAGAGGAGAGAGGAGGAAACAGAGACTTTTTCACCTCTTGCATGTCGCTGGTTTCCTCATTGGAGAGTCCGGCTCCTCACCAGCTGTCATCCTGTAGGAGAGCAGAGAGAGTCCGGAACACCTCCTTCATAGCTCAGCAGACTCACAGAGATAAGAAACACACATACACACACACACACACACACACACACACACACACACACACACACACACACACACACACACACACACACTGAACACTCACATTTAC